>JAJLZF010000005.1:0-384944 GCA_030572035.1 Yamadazyma takamatsuzukensis | reverse complement strand
GTAAAGAAACTCTTACTGAACGGATTACGGAGGCTGCAAATTCTGTACCAATTGAATATATACAAAATTCAATCCAACACTCTGTTGAATGTTTTAAAACATGCCTCAAAAAGAAAGCTCTTTAAGTACGAAAAATGCGAATTCTGTGTACGAATTCTTTCCTTTCGTCATGCGATTTGATTAGCATAGGCGGCGACTTCTATTATTGGTAGTACGTATTGATTTTGTTTTCCAATGCGACTAATTTTTTTTCTGCGACGAAATCTGAAGCTCACGCTTGCGAATTTCTATCTTTATTTTTCGAATTTATATAGTTACATAGCGTAAACTTTTATAATATTTATACAAAAAATTTTAATATAGTGAATTTCTCTAACGATCTTGCGAAATCTTTAGTTCTTCTTGCGAAATCAAAAAAATGCCTTGAGAGCTTTAGTATTCAACTTGCGGCTTTCTTAGCACGGAAAGCGAATTCTGAGTTCCAAAAATGCGACATCCAGATACTACAGGTGGGGTTTCTTTTTGGGATTAACTGTACACGCCCGTTGCTATTGGCCTACTGTTTTTAACCCCTTCAACATCTTCTCCCTTACGGCGTACCGGTCCCTCAAACCTGGGGTCCAACCGGTCGCACTATCGTCAATCACTGTAAGCCAACTAGCATTGTTGGCCCAATCACTACTTTACACCGATTGTTTGTCGCTATTATTTCATTTTAGGAGTTTTAATGAAAGCAGGTATATTCTCAATATTACCTTTATTGGGTACTATTGTCATTTAACTTTGTACCCTTTAGATTGATACGTTACATCTAAATCTCAGTGTGCAGTCAGTTATTTCACACCGGAATTTTGTGGTTAGGAAAAAAAATCTCGATTTAGTCAGATGAATAAAATTCCGACATGAAATCTGAGATCAGCCCTGAATACCTTAATTAGCCTGTGACAAAGCGGTTCCACAGGGTGCCGAGGCACACCTAGGGCAAACAGTGAGTGGCAAAGAGAAAACAATAGATAAACTAGTAGTTGAAAATGGTCCCTTAATTCGAAATTTTTTATATTAGTAATATGTTGAATCCCCTCACCTCAACATTTCCACCGTATTTTTGTAAATCAATCATTTACAAGTAAATCAAACATATGCTAATCTCTAAATTATAGCAAGCCCTGCGATTGCGGTATAATTTTTCTTACTGCCTGTATAGGCTCATAGGGGTGCCTAAAACGGCAGCGATTATTTGACCTACATGATTATGTACATAATGCATTTTAAAGGGGTCGCTTTGGTGCGACTTATTTTTTTTTTCAAACCATTTTTCGGCTTCCTAAATAATTTCATTGCATCGGTTAAATCGCCGTTTTATTGTCGATTTTGATCCTTAATTGTTTTAGGATTACCTAATCTACATATTTCTTGATTATGTAATCCCTCCTGTATCATGTACAATTCACTAATTTTTAATTTGGGTGCTAGATTGCCTCAGGGCCCAGGCCAACGGTTTTTCTACCATCGTATGAGTGACTCCCTTTAAGTCCGCAAGCTAGCTTTTTTTTTCAAACACTTAATACTTTAATTAATATCGATTCTAGAGTTAGTCTTAAACTTCACTTGATGCTTAAAATTACTATATTAAGGTTGGTTCATGGCTCTTATACTATTAGTTTGTCCTTTGCTACCTTGGCAACCAGCCTTCATTAATGGTTGAGTTTTCTAGAAGAGGTTATGAGACAGGCGACTTCGCCTAAGCGCTCGGATTATATCTGTTCCCTTTTTGTAATTACAGTCATTGGAGGGTCTAAGCAACTAGCAATCGTATGGTCAACATGTATCAAAGGGTGTAGGCCATGTTTTCTATGTTGTGAATGCTACTATCAGTATTAATTATACTGGGTGCAACTTCAGGGCATAACCCTATGCTGCTAACTTCAAAACTTAAAAATCTCGACAGTTTCCTCGCTACTTTCCCATTTGGGAAACTTAGTCTTAAACAATAGTCAATATCAGCCAATATGGTCAATGTAATTAACAGCAACAAGCCTAGCTAACTAAGCGAGCAAAATCTCTTACTACTAGTTAAACTTAACCGCTAAACCTTAATCTCATCATCTAACGGTTTTTAGAACTGCTTCCCAATTAGGTAAACAGCACTCCTTTGTTATGCACGCCAATGAAAAAAAAAAAAAAAACTTTCACCTTGACGCACCAAATTAATGCCCACTTATTGTTTCAAATTTCTTAAAGTGCAGCTAATGAAGGTGATATACTGTTCTCATGTCCACTTTACCGAGGGAAGCCGATAATTGGCGCCTACGCCTAACGGCTTCATTGTCATGGTTTTGGTCCAGTTAAAGCTACGGCGATATCTTGGAGGAGGCATTGCAGAAACCGTGCATGAACATTGCGTGGATAATTGCATTAGCTTTCAAAAGCTTCATAATTAGACTTTGCCAGAGTTTAATTGGTTATGCCGAAATTTTGATGTTGCATTGGTTAAGTGATTGTTTGTACATTGTTAATTGCCGTTTATATGGCTAGAAATAGGGACATGAAAAGTTTAAACAGGGGTATTGAATCTAGAGCTGGTAGTTGCAAAATCTGTAACTAGTTAATATTAACTCTACAACCTAACCTGGGGAACTTCTTAAACTTACTTTTAACAATTATCTCTTAAACTTGCTTTATCTACATATTGCATTTATGGATTGATACCCCCAAGTATCTTCCCCCTACTTTCTAAATTAAACCTGCAGACCAAGCATTTGCCGTATATCTATTCATTCGCGTCCTAAGGCATTATGCAAGGAGTCAACACGTAAGTTTTTAATAGTACAGATCAACAAAATTGGTGCCGTTTGCTTCTCGGTTAAATCCAAATTCAAACCCATCCACTACCAACCCAATCAAGTTAACCTCCTCGTCACCATCATTTAAATATTTTAAACTCAATATTGCACTCTCTGCATCTCCCCTATTCAAATTAGAAAGTCGAAAATTCAAGTCGTTGAAGTAATGGATCAAGCATGGGTAAAATGAGTTGAATAACCCTTCATACTTACAGCCATCGAATTCAGATTTGACATCGAAAAATGCTTCATCTTCTTCATTAAAGTCTCCATGCTCCACGTTTTCCACTTCAAAACATTGAAATTGAATGGGAGAGAAGCTGTTTTGGTGTAGATTCCATTCTACAAGTCTTAGCGGATTGTAATACTTCCAATTATTCTTAGCATAAAGTCGGTTTTCGAAATTTTGGCCGAGGTTATTTATCATGTTCAGATTATTGAGATCTTTCCAGAATTGTTTTTCCGGCTCATAATATTTATGGTGGTGAACAAACTCATCTAGATACTCCAAGTACACTTCACAGTATGAACATTTACAACCATTCCACATCATATTGTTCATGGCTTGTTCGTAACACGCCAAAACTTGGAGTAAATTGGGCATCACAAGTTTAACCTTAGGTCCGCCTGTCTTACTTAGTACTCTTACAAGAGTTTCTATAATATCTAGCCGTCGATGGTAATTGCCCTCAAAGTTATCCAAGATTTCTCCATCTTTTGGTGGGTTGAATTTGAACAAAAGGTAAGATAACGATGATAAATTTTGTTTGGCTAAAAATGTCAAAATCTGAACGTCCATCTCTTCTGCTATTCTATGCTCATAAGTATTGGTATGTTTGATTACAAGTTTTTGAAGTGATGAAAATTTTATGTTTGTTTGTTGTAATAGCATCAAAAACGATTCGACATCTTCATCTACTTCAAGTTGTAACAGGGTCAATTTTTTAAAATCCAAGACGTCAAAATTAGTTGTCTTGCTGACATTTATTGATTGGGGTGCTAAAATAGTGCCCGAAGAACTTAGAAACCGATAAAAGTTTGCAGCTATTTCTGGGCTTATTATTATGGACTCTAGCTGGACAAGTTTTGTGGTTAAATTATCGGAGGGACCTGATGCACTTAAAGGTAAAGATAAAGGGAATTCTTCTACTCTAATTTCGGCTTCATTTGTAGATGTAGTGAAGTCAAGTAAATTATCTATGATTATGGAATTGAATGAAGTTTCACTTTTCAAGCTTTTTCTTAAATCATCGTTTTCTACAAAAACTTTAGCTTTTGACTGTTCCAATAGTAACTTTATCTCTTGTTTAATTTCCTCACTATAAGTATCTCCAGCAAAATCTCCATAGATCTCAATTTCCTGAATATGTTGAACTAACTCAGGATTGACTGTTAAAGAAGCGTTTAATACTTTCAATCGTACAAAAACCATTTTAATGTTTTTATCGGAATCAGTATTACCAACTAACCCTTCCACGGTTGACCCATATTCAAAATTCAGTAATCGTTTACCAGTCTTTGCAATGGTAGGTGAGGCTTGCACAATGATTCTCTTGTACAATTGTTTAATACAAGGAAGGTAGAAAACATAGTTTGTCAAGGCTAAGTTCATCATAGATTTTGCCGGTAGGTACAGTATAACATTTTGAAGAATATCTGGTGGCAACTTGGTTAGCATAGTGCTTGATTTCTCCAACTTTCAAATTATAGTATGATTTATTTTCGCAATCAGTGAAAAAGTACCCAACAAACATCTCTAGGTCCAGGTTGGCCCAACTTTAGCCAAGCTAGCACTACCGTCGCGGTAGGTTGTGGCAATCTCCCGTAATTCGTATTTTGGTAAGCTCACACCCTGAACGACCAATCATTTTCAACCACCGAGCTCGCTCGCTGAAAAAGTTTGAAAAACCAAAATCAAAATCAATCAAACTAAACGTCTCAACATGTCGATGATTAATAAAGCCTTAAGACCATTGGCGACTCGTCCAATTAGTTCTTTACGTTCCGTACCGTATGTACTTTACCCATCCTACTAATCCCAATTCATTACTAACCCTTTAGTGTTGGAATTCGTTTCATGTCTACACCAGTTGAACCAAAGCAAAAGGCCAACTCAATTGTTGATGCCATGCCAGGTAACAATTATTTATCAAAAACTGGTGTTTTGGCCACCACTGCCGCCGCCGCCGTCTACGGTATTTCCAACGAATTGATCATTATCCATGATGAAACCATCTTGGTTGCAACTTTTGCTGCTTTCTCAGCTTTAGTAGCTAAATTTGTAGCTCCATTATATACTGAATGGGCTGATGGAGAAGTTAAAAAAGTTAATGATTTATTAAACCAATCCCGTACCAAACATATCACTGCTGTCAATGACAGAATTTCCTCCGTTTCTCAATTAAAAGATGTTGTTGAAACCACCAAACAATTATTTTCCATCTCCAAAGAAACCGCTGAATTAGAAGCTAAAACTTTTGAATTAAAACAAAAATCTGCCGTTGCTCAAGAAGCCAAATCTACTTTAGATTCCTGGGTTAGATTTGAACAACAACAAAGACAATTGGAACAAGAACAATTGATTAAATCTGTCTTAGATAAAGTCAACAAGGAAATTGAAAACCCTAAATTCCAAGAAAGAGTATTAAACGAATCTGTCACTGAGATTGAGAAGTTGTTTGCTAAAGCATAGATAAATATACATGACGAATTGAAGTACTTGCTTATATACTGTTCATCTATTTCCCAACCCACTCACTACCTCTTTACTGGGTTTCCAGACGTGTAGAGAATTATCGTCTGCTACACTAGAAACCATCCAGTCATCATGCATTGACCAATCAAAGTCATTTACTCCCAACATATGGCCACTGTGAACGAAAACAACACCATCTGAGCTGCCCACATCAGTTATCTTCACCAGTTTATCTAAAGAAGACGATGATCCCAACACGTTGTGAAATTTGGGATGCCATTTCACTTGAGTCACAGACCCTGTGTGGTTCTTATAGTTGAATAAACTGCCTTGATCGTGACTAATGTTCCGTAAATCCCATATGGAAACATTCCCATCGTCACTACCCATGGCCATGAAAATTGGGTTTTGGGGATTATTGGAAATACTGTTGATAGCACCATTACTTATTTTTCGACTTACTATTGCATCTCCGCCTTGTCTTATATCGTAGAGTTTATAATGTCCTCCTTCATCTACTGTAGTAAACATGGCGTTATGGTTTGGAATGAAATCAACATCGTTTATACCTCCCGTGGTATTTTGAAACTGTTTTAACGGAGTTAAATGTTTCTCCAGTTTCTTTACAAATTGTTGTTTAATATCGTACAAGGAAATTTCTCCCGACATATCCCCTGCCACAAGAACACCCTCCTGTTGTTTGTTCCAATCAAGAGCAAAAATATCACTCTGAGAAACACTGGTGGAGCCCAAGGTTAATTCTGGTTCGTTCATATTAACATCATCATGTCCCACTTTAAAACTGGAATGCTTAGTTCTATCGTATATCACCACGTTCCCGTGGTTGTTTCCACTACACAAAACATCGGGGTTTTGGGGCATATACTTTAATTTATTGACATCGCCAAAATGGTTTATTTTCTGTAGGACGGTCAATTTCTTACTAGATACGTTGGTCAACTCAAATTCAAGTTTTTCTGGATTGTAACTCAACTTGTCTATGTTGAGGAGTTTACTCAAATTGTTGTAGTATGGTAAGTCCAAGATAGAAATGCTGTCTACTGCTTGGCCCAATGTGAATGTTCCTAGTAGTAATCTTTGATGGGTGGGATCGGTTTCACCAGAAGATTCCAAATCAGGAAAAAACTGTACAGACATGGATGGCCATAGTAATGAATATGTGGAAAGGTAATTGTACAAATAAGGGGTATTCTTTTTCCATATTTTGTAGTTAGTTTGGGTTTGGGTGTCAATAGTTTCTGTTTCAGACATGTTGAAAAGTGTTGATACGCGTCGCGGAGAAATGATGAGATGATGATAAAAGATAAAGAAGCAAGAAAGATAAAAATTGACTTTGCAAGAAACTTTATATATGGTTTAATATTCTGTTTGTGTGTGTTTTAAGTGTACTAGATATGCCTCCATTTTCTAGTTTTGTTTTTAGATCATTCAAGATATCTGTGCCATATAATTTGAAATGACTATCTACCTCAGTACCATATCTATTTGTTTCTACTACTTAAATTAGGATTGTATTCAGGTATTGTTTTCGGTCACCATGTTTATTTATTGTATCCATATACTCTACATGACTATATTGAATGTATACCTTTACAGTCTTTGCTACGTATATTCTATAAGCTCAAAACGCAAATTTCACAGATTTTTACAATTTCAATATCATCAAATAAACCTATCAGAACTACTATTAAACTTCAACAGTCATTAAATCAACAAACTAAAATTACCCGTACCATGAAACTTCCTAATTCTCTACCCTTAGCTTGGTTGCAAAATGGCTGCGAAAAACCTATATGGTAGTATGAAAATCGGTACAATATTTAATCCACAGCTTCAAAGGTACTTTGGTAGCCAATACACCTTCTGGAGTTTCATCACCAACAAGTAGTTGATTTCTAGCCAAGACATACCCTCTGGCTACGAAAAGCCCTAACGCACTTGAAAAGAAGAAGCATCCAACAAATATGGAACAGTCTTCAAACTGATGAGGACCAACTTCACTCTTGGTCAATGCAAATCCAATGATGGGAGATGCCACCCCAGCCAAACCCCAAGGAAGCAAGGACAGAGAAAAAATATTGTTAAGCTTCTTCAAATGACCACCCAAAAGCTTAAGCATGTTCGCAACCAAAGAAGATAAAGCAGTTCCCATTAAAGATCCGATGATAAGACAAAAAATAATAACGGTTGCAAAATTCAGGGCTGGGATCCACATACCCAAAGTAAAAATACTACACACTAGGTATGCAAGAATAGTTGTATTGAAGGACCCAAATCTGTCACAGGCCATACCGATCACGGGTCGTCCAATAGTGGCCCCTAATTGAACCATAGCTGCTGCTATGGCGCCTTGATGTTGCGAGTACCCCAATCCAACTGTATAACTGGACATACTGTACAAACAAATAATGTATGCAAAAGCAAAAGAAATGGAATGCAAAAGAAGAAAGTAGTACCCTGGTACTACCAAAAATGAAGTATCGAAAATTAAAAATTGAACCTGTTTACGTTGACTTGTTTTGACTTTCATAAATACAGTTCCAATTGTCAATAATCCACAATTAATAATTGCCTGAGCTCTCAATGCCCACCGAACTCCATTAACATCAATAACCTTTTGCATCCCCAAATCATAAACCATTCCTCCCAAACCTGCTGCCGATACTGCAATTCCTTGAGAAGTTGCAAGTAGGTGATCTTTTAAAGCATACTTACCGCCCGCTTGAGGTTTATTAATAAACCAATGTGGCAACAAGGTAAAAGAAGGCAATCCAACAAAAACTAATCCAAAGGATTGTAATATCCCTTGGCAAAGATATAACTGCCAGATTCTATGGTGAGAAGAAACACTGGTCAAAATAAGACCAACGGTGGTTAGAAAATTTCCCAAAATCAATGAATATATGATTCCAATTTTTCCCAAAGTATAGTTGACCAAAGGTGAAAAAACAAATCCAACACCAAAAGTTAATCCTCCAAGAGCAGCATACCCAATTCTACTCCCTCCATCATAAATATCTGTTTGAATATACTCCGCTAAGTAAATAGAAAATGCAGCATTGTTACCCCAAGAGGCAAAATTCAAAATGAAACAACATAATAGAATTATCCATGAATACCCTCCATTGAAAACATGATCATATTTACCGGGGATAGTTTCGATTTGTTCTACCTTCTTCTCTTCAACTTTTTTCTCTTGGGGATCTATTTCTTGAAATTCTTTATCAGGAGAAACACCTGGTGTTAATTTTGGTTCTTTGCTTATTAAAGAGCCAACAGTAGACATTAGAGAGTAGAGAATAAAAGCGCAAATGGACTGTTAAATATCAATCATTAGTCGTAATTAGAATATGGTCGCAAAAAAGTGTCACCGTATTTCGGAAAAAGTTGTACTACGTCAAAGGAATGTCACCATACTTAACAATAGGTTTAATAATCCGTGTTTTCCTGCTTTATAATCTTCAAAGTCTAGAATAAACAGACTATTACAATTAGATATCAATCTAGACCAGAGAAGTCGAGATACAAATAATTCTATATGCATTGATGAGAAATATAAGTTCTTACAATTTCTTTGGGTAACTTATTCTGAGCACATTCTTGGCCCATTCACCCAAAGGCACTTTCATTTCCAAATATTCTTCAGGGCCAACATTACGGCCTGCAGCAATTTCGAATTTGGTAATAACATAACCTCTATTCAACACTAAAAGTACCGTGGCTGCGAAAAATGATACTCCCACAAATATAGAACAATCTTGAAACTGTAAAGGACTAATTTCTTGTTTGGTTAAAGAATATCCTATTACTGGAGATACCACACATGCCATACCGAAAAACACAAAAGTCATTGACAAGAAATTGCTTAACTTTTTAATATGACCACCCAAGTTTTCCAACATAATAGCTACAAGGGAAGTGAACACCGATCCCATAAGGGCACCACCAAGAATACAAAAAGCCAAATCCGTGGCATAATTCCTGGTTGGAATCCACATACCCAATGCTAAAATGGATGATGTAAGATAAACAAAAATGGATACGTTAATGGGTCCAAACCTATCACACAAAAGCCCTATAATAACTCTACCTACCATGGCCCCAACTTGTACCATAGCAGCAGCAATTGACCCCTGCCAAGCAGAATAGCCCAAGGAAACGGTAAAATCAGCCATACAGTATAAGAAAACAACATAACCTAGAGCAGTACAACAACTGTAGAAACACACCAAGTAGAAACTAACTGATTTTAGCAAGTGTGCATCATACAAATTCAACTGGACACCGGTTTTCTGTCTATCCTTAATTTTCAAAAGAAAAATTCCAATGGTTAATAATCCACAGTTGATGATTGCTTGAGCCCTTAAAGCCCAATTAACTCCATTAACTTCTATAATTTTTTGGGCTCCCAATATATATATGAGACCTCCCGTTCCGACAGCAGCGGTATTGACTCCTTGAGACAAAGACAACATTCTATCTTTCAAACGGTACACACCATCACCAGAATCTTTGTTGGTGAACCAATTAGGGAGAATGGTGAAAGCAGGTAATCCAACAAACAATAAACCAAAAGATTGCAATACTCCTTGACAAATATATAATTGCCAGATTCTATTATGAGAAGCAAAACTGGTTAAAATCAATGCTAAAGTAGTCAAGAAGTTTCCAAAAATTAGGGAGTTTTTAATCCCTATGTAAGAAATCACCACATTACTCAAGGGGCAGAAACATATACCCAAACCAAACGTTATACCTCCCAATGCCGCATACCCAAGCCTGGTACCTCCCTCATAAGTATCCTCTTTAATATAATGAGCCAAATATACCGAAAAAGCGGCGTTATTCCCCCATGAACATATGGTGAATAAATAAGATGCAAAAAGAATTACCCAGGAGTAACCACCGTTATAAGTATTCTCATAAGACTTTTTTGGAGGTTCCTCCCATTGCTGAGCTGGACTGTCCCCCAACTCTTTCAGCTCTCGTGTTATTTGTACCTCTACATCTTCACCAATACTAGTAGACGTGAGTGAGTCACTGGAATTATTATCTCTCACGCTCATTTTTGTTTTTTGCAACTGCTCAGATTTCTTGTCAAAAACCGTTTCCTGTCACTCTCGGTCCTTTAATATGTCAAACACAGCCTGTGATTACTAATGAACGTCAACTATTGCGGATAAATATAGACCCTGAACCGTCAGTTAACTTCATGCAGCTACCTTTCAAGGAACCAACAGTCTGACTAATCATTGCATTAGGCACGACAATGATTGCGCATTTACTATGGCTGAGACATATGCAAGATGGATTAACGAAAGAGGTAATGGGTGTAATTGTTCCCGGGTATATGGGTACTGGGCCGAGCCGTAGGTGTGGAAAGAGGCTAGAGAAATTTTTGAGCGACTGTCTGATTCCAAGGAAGTAAGATGATTCAGACTTTTTAAGCTGAAAAGACCTTCAAACTGATAGCTTGAGTCTTTGTCTTTATTGTTTTTGATGTTGGAACTTCTCTAGGCTTTCCAAATCTCTGGTACTTCATTATCGCCAAAAACTTCAATGATACGACCACCGCTCGTAACTCTGGACCAAAAAGACAGTTTAAGCTATTAACACCCTTGACATATTAGTAATGAAGTTAAGACGGAAAGGTCAGACGAACTGTTAAATTTCACTCTACCTTCAAACAGCAGAGACTCTAACCTAATCGGAAGCCTTTACACTTTTCCACCAATCTCTACTAGCCACCGTCTTTGTGCCGTGTAGGTTTCGTATTCCAAACCGTTTTTGGAACGTCTTACTTTTTCAAAGTAATCTTCTCAAAAGCGCATCGCACACTATGACAGACATAAGGCTCAATTCGTCCAAGCTTGGAACCACCGAATACTGGAACCAATTTTATGAGCGTGAGTTGAATAACTTCACCCAGAATGAAGAAGACACTGGGGAAAATTGGTTTGACGATTCCGATGCTGAGTCCAAAATGATCCAGTTTTTATTGGACAAAATAGAAGCCGAAGAGTTACCTGAATATGATGGGATGAACATTCTTGATTTGGGAACAGGGAACGGCCATTTACTTTTTCAAATATACGAAGAGTTTACTGAGGAAGATGTGGATGTTAATTTTACTTTAAAAGGTATTGATTACTCGCCAGAATCTGTTGAATTTTCAAAAACAATCAAAGAAAAGAAATATCCAGACACGAATATATCCTTTGAACAAGTTGATTTACTTCAAAAAAACAACCAATTTTTATCCCAAAATTCAGCATCTTTTGATCTCCTACTTGATAAAGGAACTTTGGATGCTATAGCATTGAATCAGGATCCTTTAAGTGATTTTAACGATAAAATTGGAATGGAAGTTTATGCTGGCCAGGTGGAAGGGTTAATGCATAAAGATTCGATTCTTTTAATAACTTCATGTAACTTTACTGAAGAAGAATTGACGAAAATCATCACTCAAAACTCTCAACTTGAAGTATGGGACAAAATCAATTATCCTACTTTTGAATTTGGAGGAGTAAAGGGTTCCACTATTTGTAGTATCGCATTCATTAAGAAATAGAAAAATCACAAAAGATGAACTACAAGACCAAACCTATAGATTACTGTATATTAGATATATTTTACACTTTTAAACTTTGTCAGAAGCATCCAAAGCCTTAACAGACTTCTCACCTTCAACCTCTACCAGTTTATTCTCCTTTATACTCAGCTTTAAGTCTTCAATCTTATCACAAAGTTCGTCCCTCAACTGCGGGTTACCAAACTTCAACATGTACTGTACGGGCACTCCAGTTTCGTTTATAGTATTGAATCTAACAAACTTGGCTGAATTCAAGCTTGCTTCTAATCCCTTTAGCATTTCCGTATTCGCAGTTATTTTGGAATTCAATATGACTCGTAATAAACCTTGAGACCTCATCACTAGCCTTATTTGACTTGAATCTTTCAAGGATTGGTTCAAGTGAATTTGACCTAATCCTCTTTCTTTCCATCCCTCTTTAATTTTAGCAAAATCTAATTCAAATAATTTACACATAGCGCTGAAATGGGATTTTTCATTCTCTTCTCCAGTTTTGTTAGAAACCTGGACAAACGTACTCGCAGCTTCAGGGGTGGATATAGCCTTATCGGTCTGAGTACTTGGAGCTGGTTCACTATCCTTTTCTTCCTTGTCATTTCCATCCAAAAATGATTTTTTCTTCAATGAATTTTGAAAAGCATTGGAAAATTTAGACCCAGCTCCAAATGAGCTAGACCCAAAAGACCCACCAAAACCACTAGCTTTGGCTGGGGAATCTTCTTTCTTGGTGTCATTGCTTGAGCTTAAACCCTCAAATACGTTCTTTTTGTTTTTCATACTCTCCAACACTGAAGAATTACCAAAAGATGTGGTTGCTCCAAACACCGGTCTGGGAGAAGAAGAATCCTTGGGGGTTGCTTTCACTTCATTTTTAGCCGCCAAAACTGGACCAGTGGAATTGGATGGGGTGGCTACTGACGGACTAGAATTGAACAGAGTATCTCCAAATGTATGTTTAGGTTTGTCCTCTTCTTTGGAGTCACTAACTCGTTTTAATATCGGTTTCTCATTGCTGGGGTTATTCTCTCTGGGTGGTAAAGGCGGTGGTTCCAATTGCTCTTCTTTGGACCCTTCTTCGTTTTCCTTTGGTGGATCAGCTTGGGGTTCTGACTCTACCTTGGCTCTCTTAGGTTGGATTTCTTCTTCTTCCAACTCTCTTTTGTTAGTCGCTGCCATGGTGGTGTGGTCGTAGAATCGCGCTTTTTTGAAAAATGCTGGAGTCTTGGTATGTGAAACTATGAGAATGCACGAGTATCAGCTACGTGTTAAACAAAGACTTAGCAATTAACAACGGCTGAATTACACAGTAAGTGAAAAAAAATTTCTATATTACATATTTACACTATTATTGGTTTTGCCTTATGCTTCGACTGGACCGCAGGGAACTACTTGATTTATAGTCATATTGAGCATATTTATCCCGAGGTGCTTGGGAATTGTTTGTCTGGTGACTAGTGGACTGGTAAACTGGATTACTAGTAAATGAAGTACCGGAATTACCTTTATAACTTGAATTCCTATAATCAGTGGTCTTCGGGAAATCTCTTTTCTGGTACGAAGAATCGTAAGGATTGGTCGATAAATTCAATCTTCTACCTGAGGCAGCAGCAGAAGATGCTGAAGCCATTTTACCAGCGGAATAATGTCTTCCACCCAATCCCCCACCTAAACGTCTAGGTTTCCAGTTTCTTACGAGTCTTCCTCTTTCCATATCTACTAATATACTTCTAGAGCCAGGACTGATTTTCAACCCTGTAGGGGCCAACTCATTTATGCAAGCTTTAGCATCCATATCTTTTTCAAAAACCACAAATCCATAACCCCTGGACTTATTCGTCTTGGTATCTCGAATAATCCTAATCGATTCAATAGGTCCATATTTGGAGAAATGGTTGGAGATATCCAACTCATTTAACGAATAATCCAACCGAGCCACAAAAACAGTTCTCAAAGGATCTTTCATATACTTCTTTTCATTTTCCACCAAAAGATCATAGTTATTCCAATCTTTAAGTTGTCGTTCAAAAGATTCCAGGTTATTTATTCGGTTCTGTTGAGCGGTTTCGTATCGTATTTGATGCTTAGATTTGGCAGGGGCATCTTTGGAGTTTTTCTCTTCAATTTTTGGCAACTCTTCCTGGAGATACTTTTCATAGATATCTTTGTAAGTGGTAATCGGAGTTATCGTTCTGGTTCTTCTCGATTCAGAATCATAATCTACCGGTTCAAAATGAGGCAAAGGTAACTTGGCGTTAAATAGCTTTTGAATGGTTGGTGGATATTTCTCTGTATCTCGATCCATCAACCTTAATATGCTTGCTCAAGTACTGTGGTGTGGCCAATGATGAAATTTGTATCCAATGGTGAAAATTTCCGAGTGTGGTTTGTGATGAAGATTTCGCACTCCGCAACTTCACAGTTTTATCACATAAAAATAGCTTTATCATTTTTGAGCCATTGAAGTTTGGTTATTGCAATTTAAACGTTGTTTACTTTACTGTATGAAATGGTAGGAATAGCAGAAAATCCTGAGATTGAAAAATTCAATGAAAGTTTGGATATCAATACTTTACCCATGTTCACTAGATCTGAGTTGTCCATATACAACGGGGTAGATAACCCCAAGATTTACATAGGGATCAAGGGGTATATTTATGATGTTAGTAACAATGCTACTAGTTATGGTCCAGGCAAAAGTTACAACAAATTAGTTGGGAAGGAAGTGACTAAATTGTTTGGTTTAAACAAACTAAACATAGATGATGAGAATACCTGGGACATTAAAGATCTAGATGAAAGACAATTAAGGATTATTGATAACTGGATCATATTTTTTAAAAAAAGGTATAAGATAATTGGGATTATAGGAGAACATTCCATTTGATTTATTCAGTGCTTAAGAAAAGTGTATAGGTATATAATATACGTTGTAGATATGACAAAGATGAAGCGATTGGATGAGTGGGTTATATGGAATTTATTGATAAAGGAAGCACTGGATAAAAGCAAGTCCAAGTCTATATCTCTTTTAATAACCATAAACTTGTAAGTTTGATGACTATTAATTTCTCTCTCCTATCACTACAACAGAAGTACTAATATTTACAGTAAAACAAATGTTAAAAAAAGAAAATAAAACCTAAATGCCTTACATTCGTACCTCATACTATGTAAAACCCTCCATTCTGGAGTACATTTAATTACATAACATTCCCCATGGCTTTGAGTGTGCATAGAGAACATTCATAGCCAGCACAGCTGCTAAAGATGACTGACACTTTTTAGGGACCAAAATGTTAAGCCACAAGCTGTTTTGTATAATAAATGAGAAGTACAGCAATACTTCCATGGCTCACTTATCCGTTTATATACTCTTTTCTTTACCACTTCTGCTACAATTTAATTCCGATCATTCCATGCTTACGAACCTTCGCTTATTGTTCTCTTTGAAATTTTCCACAAACCGGTCGCGTCTTGTTTTCCGAATTTCACCTGGCGCATTTGAAGAACCAAGGCCATCGACTGTCGCTGAAATTTCTACAACTTCATCAACTTGTAAACCCAGTTGGACACGTAAATATCGTTTACAGATATTCTGGCTGAAACCTACTTCAAAAACTCCCGTACCCCCGTCATTCCCCAGCTCCTCGCTCAAAACTGATACTGCCCTGCACGTGACCCAGGAGCCCGCAAATTAATAGGGAAAAATTTTAACATTTGACACACTAATTAAGAAATTAAATTCAGATAACAAAGCCATCTTGGATTATTACCTTTCGTTAAGCCATATATAAGAACGTCCTGTCACAACTACACCATGGACGCAGGAACGGCAACATTGAATAATACTAAAGGGGTGGAACAAGACCATCTAAGCCCCACGCTTGGACAGGGACAACGCCATAGCCAAAGCAATATATCAACGCATCAACAGTTTTATCAACAACAGCACATGCAAAATATGCAACCGAATCAGATGCTGCAGAACATGCACCAAAACCAAATGCAACAGAACCAACAACTTTACGGAGCAGAATTCACCAGTCCTAACTATATGATGAATAACGGCAGTGGGTCCAGGAAAGCATCTTTGACTTCCCAGTCCACACTGACCATGCAAAAATTATTCAAAAGAAACAAAGGCATGGATATGCATCCAGACGTACAGTTTGATGATGATAACGGTGCAGATATTCAAGATCTTGCTGGAAATAGTGTGTCTTTTGATGATATCACCCATATAAGAGGCAGAGGACCGTATTCTATGAGTGGAACGAGAACTCTCGATGCCACGCCCATCATTCCTACACTTTCCGCCGGTGGGGGATCCAAAAATAGCCAAACTAATATTCAGTATAGAAAACAAATGAATCACCAAATGAAGAAACATTTGGCTCTGGGAGCTAGAGCAATGTCTTTAGCTTCTGGTGGGAATCCTATGAGTCCTCCCCAAAATGATCCTCGAGCTATGTCATTTAATTCCTTCAGCAATAACAGCCCCAGAACTATGTCGTTGAATCCTTCGGTACAAATGAATGGTGGACCACGGGCTATGTCCTTGAACGGGAGGAATCCACGCGCTATGTCTTTGAAGCCTGGGCAGATGCAACAGATGCCCATGCAAATGCAAGGTATGCCGGGCATGATGCCAGGTATGATGCCCGGGCAGGTTCCCAGATCGATGTCCATGAATGGGCAGAGCATGAATATGAACATGAATGGTATGAATAACGGTATGATGATGCCCAATGGAATGCCGATGATGCCTAACGGAATGATGCCAAATGGTATGATGCCCAATGGCATGCCTAATGGTATGCCTAATGGTATGATGCCCAACGGTATGCCGATGATGGGGATGGCCAATGGAATGACTCCCAACGGTAGTACCGAATTCAATACTTCCATGAACCAAGGTTCCAGTGATTCATTCATGAACGTAGTAGAAGAGGAAGAAGACGAACAAGAGACCAAAAAATCAGACGAAGATGATGCCGTATACAAATTTGATAATGAAGAAGAATCAGATGGATTACTGGTATCGCGAAAGTCCACCTTAAAAAAATCCAATTCCATGAGATTGCGGAAACTCAATTTATTCAATTCCGACGAAACTGACATCAGAGAGGAAGACGACAAAGATCACACATTTAATATCGATAGCCATGACAATGACTCGATGGTTAGAAGTGGCAGCGATGACATTCACAAGCATTTGGATGATCAGAAGAATAAGCTTCATAAATTGGGGGCCAGTGCTAATAGTGGTTCTCAAGGTAATGATATTTACTATACGGCTAACGACTTCAACTCCCCTAACGGTAAAAACTTGGATTCTTCGGGAGTCAAGAAAAGTTCTCCGTTGAAGAACGGATCTACACGTGGAGACGTTGATGACGATGGATTTGAATCTGGCTCGGATTTCGATAATGATGAAACTTTAGATGTTCGTGGTTCACCCAAGGCCATCCCCAAACAGGCATCATTGAGATCCTTGACGGAAAACACCGCGTTCCATAACTTTAGACAAAGTACATCCTTCAACAAGTTGGCTGATGAAGGCGCCAAGAGCAAATCAAATGATTCTTCAGATAAGAGTGATATTTCTAAGGGTCAATTGACACCACCAACGGCAAACACTTCTTCCAGTACCACCAATATAGCTCAACAGGATCAATTAATAGACGATGATGCTGACACCATACAAAGGCAATCATCAAACAAACGGTTTTCACTTACCAACAAGTCCAAAAATATCTTTAAACGTTTATCAAAGTCTAGTAGAAGATCTTCATCCACCAACCTTTATGACGAAGATGATCAAACATCTAAGAGATCTTCCATACCAGCCAGTCCTAATAATCAAAGAAGGGTATCTTCCAAAGGAGGTATTTCATTTACCAAGGAGGAATTGGGCATTATGACTGCCAACAATGATCTTTTGAATGAATTACAATTGGTCACCACTGAGTTGGCATCTTCCATCAAGCGAGAATTGAAATTGGAATCTAAATTAAGAGGTAATGCTGCTCCCAACGAAGTTGATGAAGACTTAGTTCTTGAAAAGGTGAAGATTATTAGTGACCTTGAAGAAAAGTTGGCCAAGGAAAGACGCTTAAGGTATATCAGTGAAGAACATGCCTTGTTGCTTGAAAATGGACAAAGTCCCAGCTCCTTGAAATTGAACTACGAAAAGACAGAATTATATCGCCAATTGTTAATCAAGAATGATTTGTGCAACCAATTGCAAGATAAGCTTGATGAACAGGAAAGGCCACCGGTGGAATCAGATCCTAATCTTTTGGACAGGTACAACGAATTATTGAAGGAAAATGCTGAGTTGAAATTGACAGTTATACCTAATTTGGAGAGCAAGTTGGAATCGGCTATGGCTAGTAATAATAATAGTGGAGAATCTTCTAGAAACTTGTCTCCTTCTAGATTGGGCAGTAAGCAATTTTCACTTGTTCACTATGATTCTTCTTTTGATAATCTTGATATTGACCAAAGTGAAGAACAGTTTGAAATTCAACAGTTGAAAAAACAACGAGATGAATTAAGAGAAGTTATCACCAAATTAAATTCCAGTCATACTTATGAGATGAAGTTAGCTCAAGAAAAGTTGAAAACGTTTCAAAACAAACTTCATGACCAAACCAATGTTAATGATAAGTTAAGAGAAAGATTTGGTAGTGAAAGGTTCAGTGAAAGAAACGCTTCAGGCTCTAATTTGCTATCAGTTAATGGAGGATTACATGGGTTTTCAATTGTATCACCCGATAAAAGATTATTTGACGATTAAACATGATGTATATAATTGACACTAACGACAAACGATTTCTATATATCTATACTCTATGGGTTTCTACATACTTTTCAAAAGTTTATAGCTCTAAGTTATTCCTCAGAGCCTAGCTTGTTAATAAACTTACTGATCATCTTCCCTATTAAGGGTCCTTGGTTATTGAGAATCTTGGTGTTGTAGGTACTCTTTTCGTAAGTAGCCTTATCTATTTTACCAGAATCAAAAGAATGTTGCAATAACTCCAAACTGAATTCTGTGGAAAATTCAGGATGACCTTGGAAAGTCAAAACCTTGATGGGTCCCGATTCGGTAATAATACCTTGGATGGAACATTTGGAACTTGATCCAATAGAAATGAAATTTGAATTCTTCAATAAAACGTTAGAATCATTAGATGGGGGTAAATTATAAACTATATCCCGATGCATTTCTGGTAAATTCACATGATCAATTTTATGTTGTTCATCAAACTTTAAAGACTCGTCAGTCAAATTATAAAGTTCAGGATTCAAATTGATGGTTGAAATTCCACATTCCCATCCTACTTCATTAACATTTCTAGCAACTTTACAACCTAAATTTTTACAAATGATTTGATGACCAAAACAAACACCAATAATGGGAAAATTGGACATGGGAAAAACAACGGTTCTTAAAAATTCATCCAATTTTTTAATCCAAAAGATATCAGCAAAGGAATCCCCTCGAGAACCAGAAATCATGATACCCTTGATTAGGTTATCAGAGATATTATTCAAAAGTTTTAAATAAACTTCGTTTAAAATCTTTTCATCTTCAACAGCATCATCTGATTCTTGATAAACCGTATACTTAACACATTTGTATTTGCAAATTTCTGAGTCATGGATGAGATTAACACATAAATCACCTAAATCGCCATATTTTTCAGCGAGTCCAGGAATGGGTTTGTCACAGAATAGAACTGCTATATGTTGTTCTTGAGTCATCGCTTGGACTTGGAATAGTAATAATCTATTTGGAACAGTTCCTCTGCCGTTAACTAAACTTTAATGAGTCAACTTCTCGATTCTATTCTTATCGCTCCTTGTTGTAGCTTTGACGTCGCACTTTTTGAACCCTCAAGTTTGATTTCTTTATTTAACATGTTCATATCAAAGGAAGGAATTGTCACTTTTGTACGAAGGTGGCTTTATCTTTTTTCGATTGGATTCTGGTTAATAATGGTATTATTACCGGTTTCGGTTTTATCATACTTAACTTTTTATCATTTATTAATCCCTACACAAACCATTAGGTACCCATTAGCATTTCAAGAGCCTCAGAGATTCGAAAGGAATAAAGCTTTAATAAGTGAGAATGATTTGACTCATTTAATCCCAACATTATCTGAACAACCTGAATTGCATTACCTTTTAAATCTTAACATTGAAGTCCATTGCAACAGACATAGAAATGATGAAATCTTCCCCATAGTTACAGGTCTAAAATTCACCCACAATAACCAAACATCTTTGAAACAGGTAATTCTTAACTGTGACAGCAGATTCATTTACCACGAGAACAATTGGTTTATTCCCTATAACCTCCGGTTTTGGACCCCTCCTGTTCTAACTCGTATCAATAAGAATGTTAATTTAGATTCCGCCTTGTCATATGTTAGAGGTAAGGAATTGGCTGAGCTTTTGAAAAGTCCAGTTGAATTGAAAATTGATCAGTATTATGTGGTTAACAACGATAATACATATCTCGAGTTTATTATTCAATGGGACGGATTCCGGTTTTATTTGTCCAAATATCCGTTGACGTCGTTTATTGTGGGAGTGTTTATTTTCTGGACGTTTGCTGCTTTTGTTAGTGGGATCACTGCTTTAAGTTTATTTTTGGGTGAGGAGAACAACGAAAGGATTGGTGTTAATGGATTTGATTTTGATAAGCCAGAAGATCCAATTAAGGAAGAGACTGAAGATTGGAGTGTTAAACAAGAGCCAGAGGATTGGAGTGTTAACCGGGAACAAGATTAAGAAAAAAAACTTTGCTAAGTATTTATTATAAAAATAATGATATACAGGTAAATGATTATTTAATATGATTGTTTAATTAAATGTTTAATAACTATACAATATAAATCAAGCAGCATTCAAATTCTTCTCACTCTCCATAGTCAACAACGGCATTATCATTCTAAAGTATTCAACGTCATTCATATTAGTTAAATCTTGATTCACTTGGTCTATTTCAATTTTATTAGCCAAATACTTTTCAAAGTCGTCCACCATTGAATTCCATTCAAATATCGATTTACCTAAATTAATAAAATCAACTGACTTGTTCAAGTCGTTAAACAAACCCTGTTCAAAATCAATATTATAATCATCATCTCCAAGTATTAAATTATCTGTGCTTATATAAAACTTGTTATAAACATCTGCTGAAATAAACACCGATATGGAAGGAACTTTAGGGCTCATGGGGACTTTATAGTAATCATGATCCCTTAATAAATAATTCTTATTGTTCATCAAAAAGAACTTGTCTCTTATGGAATTTTGATCTATGATCAAATCAAATTTGTACAATGGTCTAATGACATCTGGTGGTTGGAAAGTATAAGATTTAATATCTTCCTTCGGCAAGTGTGTAGAACTGGTAGTCAGCTGTAATTCAGAATCGTCATCTTCGTTTGAAAGATCCGTAAGTGATGTTGGTGTTGAAGAATTGAAAGACATTAAACTTGGGCTTGAAGAACGTGACTTCAAGGAATATGTGGAAAGTGAAGTTAATGAAACTGATTTAGAGTTAGCATTAAAGCTTCCACTGTTTTTACTGGATAAACTGGTAGAACTTTTACTTTTATCATCAACCGTTAAAATCTTAAAGATTTTCCCGATGGAATTAACTAACGAGTTCGAACGACTACTTTGACTGTCAGTATCTTCTTCTTGTTCTTGTTCTTTTGGTGATAACGAACTACAAGAATAAATTGCTTCATCAAAGATTTCAAAAGGATGGGTTTTCTTTAATTCAGTAGGTGCCATTAAACTGGTAGATAAGTTATCATTAGTTTCATCAGTACCAGGTTCAAACGATAAGTAATCATTTGACTTTGCTATAGGGATAATGGTAAATTTCTTATTAACCAAGGGATTGTCCGGTTTGAAGTAGTAGTTCTGTTGATAATTCTTTTGATAGAATTGTTGGAACACCTTATAACTTTGAAGAAGCTTATTTTCAATGGTCAAAGTTATTTTGATAGAATCAGAAGATTCAAAATTATTGATTCCTATAACACGCCAAATTAATAATCTTAAATAGTAGTTTCTTACAATTGGGTTATAATGAATGAAAAACTTCTGCCACATTTTATTGGAAATTAACCAGTAACTAAAGTTCTGTTTGAAGCTTCGACTTGAGGAAGTGAACCACGAGATTTCTCCTTTAATAGGATATAATTCAGGAATCTTGTCCCAAACATTAAATATAAATGACAACCCCTTTAAAAGAATTTGAATGTGATCGGTTTTGTCAATCATTAAATAACAAGAATTCAACCAAAAACCCCAATCAACAATTTCCAAGCTGTTGATGAACTCGTACACAATATCGAGCATCAAGTTATTTTTGGCAAAATCATAAACACTGAGTTTCTTAGCAAAAGATTTGAAAATATCGTCATTTAGTTTGATAAGCAAAGACTTGAATGATATGGTGGAATAGTTGATATGTCTCAATGTTCTAAAAACTTTATAGATGGAGTTATAAAATGTTTCATTTGATTTATTAAGCTTCAGGTTTTGGGCCATCGTTACTGGGGAATTGTTAGTTGACATTTTAATATTGGCATTGTTAGCTGATATTCTGGTGAAGGAAACTTGAAAGATTTGATAAACATGACTGAGAATAACGTTGAACCCAGGAACGTTGTGTAACATGGTTTCTGTCACCAATAACTCTTTATCGTATTGTTGGAATAGTTTATTAGTTACAGTCATATAATGTCTAAAGAAGGAATTGAAGATATCACTATCACTATTAAACCATCTATTCACCCAGGGTCCATTGGGATCTTTAATCCCCGTCACTGGATGTTTGGGAGGTAAAACACAGTTTATAAATTTCCGTTTGGTTCGAGGCATTTTGACTCCCTTGTACTGGATCAAATAGTGCAAATGATCAGGAAAGGTTTTGTACAAAATATCAAGGTTGTCTATATCTTTGGTGGATTGGTTAAAGAGTTTAATGGTCTCATCAAAAACTTGTTCTTTGACATTCAATAAGAACAAAAGGGCATTACTAACATCAGGTAATTTGAAATATGCATAGGCAAACACTTTCCCTATAAAAGCCGATATCGACAAAGGTATATGTTTAATGGATGAAAGTTTGTAAATGGAATAGTCAAGCGTTAAAGTTAAAAGCTCCTTGTATTTTGCCGTTAAGCTAGCGTCATTGACCATATACCACTCATCTCGCGATAGTATTCTAGATATAGATTCCAAATATGCTGAACGATCAATACTTGACAAAGGAGTCTTGGAATTGATCAAATTATTGAGTAAAGACCCCCACCATCTTAACAGTAAGGATACAAAGATGGAAATTATGCTTTTATATATCTTGGAATTAACATCGAGAGCTACTTTCAGTAGGTAGTTTGTTCTTAAAAATGGTAATAGTATGGTTCTTAGTATGTTTGTGGTTGCAATTCCATTATTCTTAGCGTTGAACTTATTTAGTCCTATTTCCAATTTCTTAAGATTCTTTAGGATGATTTTAATATACCTATCATTATTTATAGATGCGTTGGTACTATTAATAGTTATGGTCTTGGAAGAAGAAGCCGAATGGCTGCTGCTTATGGATTTATTGCGATGAATGTTGTTGGCTTTCAAAAGGACTTTGGCCATGTTAACGAATGAATGTATATCTTATATGATATTTTAAGTAACCCTTTATCAGCCACTGTTTACTATTATTTTTGACTTGCTAAGAAAAAGATATTTTTTAAAACCCCAATTTTTTAAATTTTAATTTTGACCAAACGAATGGGTTCACACTAAAGACTCTATAAAATTCCAACTTTATCAGTTATTCTTTGTCTTCAAGGGATCCGTGGATTTTTTATAAGAGTTTTCAACTTCTTGTCTCGTAATGAAATTAGTTGCTTTCTGTTTAGGGAGGTGAAACGGGTGCGAAACATGAAAAGTTGCAAAAGCATAACAGAAATATAGAAGAAGAAAAAGGGAGGTGATTGTGATGACAGGGGGGACTTGCTTATGTGGACCAACAACGTTTAATTCACACAAAAAGAACTACACAACCGATTCATCTAAACTTTAATGTCTATCCCTTGTTATTAATTTGTTGCTGCCCATCTCATTTCCCGTTTTGAGACATTTTAATCCAAAACAGAAAATCTATCAAGATTTTCCAATGCTGCGTGGGTGTTCGATCGAAAATTGTGCGCTGGGCACATTTCGCCCATTGTCAGGGCTTCAATCTTGAGATGAGTTTGATAGGCTAGAAGGGTATGTTGATGAAGAAGGATTACCTTGTTCTGATGTTGATTATTATACATAGAGACACCGATCGATAGAATTGTCGATATTGATGCAGGGATCTACCGAGGTCGAAATTGCTGCAAAATTTGTTATCTCACAGTTTTGTCTTTTTCAGAAAATGTTTACATTTCATGTCTGCTAAACATTCATATTTTAACTTAAGACTCATTCATCATAGCATGCAATTGTTTAACTTCATGACTTGAATTCATAGTCTGGTCAATTCCTTTCTTGACTAGATTTACAAAAGATTCTTGTGCCGCTGATTTTTCTTCAAGCTCCTTATACTTTTCGATCAAATCTGTAAGAGAGCTGTTGGTTTTCTCGTGATCTTGTTTTTCTTGAATCAATTCGTCCTTCAATTTCTCTATTGTTGCTTGATATTGCTTTTCCTTGTCAGATTCATTGATAAACTTCTCATCAAGAACGTCTCTAGCTTTATGTAATTGGATGTTTTCTTGATGCAATTGTTCATTCCGCTCACTCAATTGCTCGTTTTGATCCTTGATACCCTTGATTTCTTGCTTTATACCTTCAGACTCGTTCATTACTTTTGCCTTTTGTTCAATCGCGGTATCTTTTTCTTGGTTCGCCAATTTTAAATCTTGTCTCAATTTTTCAACTTCTTGGTCAAGAAGAGCTTTCTCATTTTGCGCTTGTTCATAATCTCGAGTTTTTGATTCTATTTCTTGGACCAATGGCTTGTTCTGGTCTTCAAGTTCGGCTATCTTCTTCTTGTATCCTTCCTCTATTTGAGAAAATGCTATGTAAATTTGGTTCAAACGCTTAGTTTCCAAATTTCCTGGCACAAGATTATCTTCCTTAGAAGAAGTTGTATCGTCATTGGTATCAGTTCTGGTTTCGTATTCACCCAAATCAGGAACTTCTTTGATATCTATGTCATAATCCTCTTGATCAACTTCAATTAAATCAATATCGGGGTAAAATTCAGTTAACTTATTAACCAATTCATCAATTTTTAACCTTACTAAATCGTATTGCTTACTGTGGTCGGTTTCACGAAGGGCCTTGATTTCAGTGTTCAAATCTTCATTGGCAGTCCTGACCTCTTCAAGGTCGGCAGACAAACTTTTGGCCATTTTTTCAATGTCGGAAGTATTTTCATTAATCTTTTGAAGATCTTCTATGGTTTTCTTGAAATGAGATATTTTCTCTTTCTGTTGAGAGACTGAGTTTTCAAATTCTGAAATCTTTTCTTTATGATTTTTTTCCAACTCTTCAAATTTCTGTATGATTTCTTGTACATTTCCGCCTCCCACTTTCTCGAGAGCAGTATCCACTTGTTTTTTCAACGATTCATACTCTACAAGCTTTCCCTTGTTAAACTCGTTGCCATCTTGAACGTCTTTTAAAACAGAAAGGTCTTTAGTTTTCTCCTCGACTTCTTGCTTAAGCTTGAAAATATCTTGTTCATACTGTAGTATCTTTTGTTCAGTGGCCTTCACAAGCTCGGTATATGTCTCGGCTCTGTCATTATTTGTAGCCTTTAAATCTTCCACATTCCTTGATAACTCAGTTATCTTCATATCTCTTGAGGTGATTAATTCTTCGATTTTACTGTTCAAATTGAATTTAAAATTAATTTCAAGCTTGGATTTCTCCTCTTGTATCTTTTCCTTTTCTTCTTCAATGTTTTTAATTTGAGATTCCAAGGTCTTTTGAGCTGTAGTGAACGAATCTATTTTATTTTTATATTCTTCTGTATCTTTTGATAATTTGACATTTTCAAGTTGAAGTGACTTAATGGTGTCTCCGAGCTCGCTGACTTCACCGCTGTGTTTATTATCGTCAGTCTCCCTCAAAAGATCATTTGATTCAAAGATTCTTTGAAGTTCTTCTTTCTTCTCTTTCAACTCATCATTCAATTTACCAATAGACTGTTTTAACTCAAATATAACCGTGTCAACTTCTGCCAGCTTTGCTTGATACAACTGATATAGCACCACTATCCCAATTGGACCAGCGGTGGCTAAATAATCAACAATTTGCATTTTCCACAGTTAAGATGGGCCTCGTTTCCAATGTTTTTCTCAAAAATATTATCAGTCGTGCCCCAACTGTCTAGTTCAAGAATTCCTCACAAGATACTTAACCAAACTGATCATTCGTTTATAGCAGGGTAATAGATAGCATAGCAGCAATCAACAAGGAGCGATTGTAAAGAGTTTTTCAGTTTTGTGAACCTCATTACAATTCATTGCATATTTAAACATACAGACCAGAACAGAATGGATATTTTACCTGTTTCCTTATCAACCAGATCAAGATCTAGGTCAAGGACTAGAAACTCAACAGCAAACTCAAGATCCACCAGCTCGAACAGGAGACCGTCTCTTAGTAGCAAAAGGTCACTTTCTCTGAGTTCTTTGCACAAGTTACAGTTGACGCCAACGATCATAGATGGTGATACCACTGTACCTTCAATTTCAGCCAATTTAGATAATTCTTTACCCACAGAATTTTTCAAACAGGATATTTTAGCATTAGCAAAAGCCCTTAAAGTTAGCAAATGGTACAAGAAGAATTTAGATTATAAGAAAATTTCTGTTCAAAGAATTTCTGGAGCCTTAACTAATTCCATCTATAAGATTGAGTATAAAGATGATAAGATAAAAATCCCTTCTTTATTATTAAGAATTTATGGGAAAAACGTTGAGGAAATCATTGACAGGGACCTGGAATTGGAAGTTCTTATCAAATTATCGTTGAAAAAAATTGGACCAAAATTATTGGGAATATTTTCCAACGGTAGATTTGAACAATTTCTTGATGGGTTTACAACTTTGACCAAGGAGCAAATTAGAGACGAAGTCATTTCTCAAGTTTTAGGGAGAAGAATGAAAGACTTACATTATAAAATTCAATTGGACTATAAGGACTTCAAAGACAACATACCCATCTGTTGGAAACTAATTGCCAAATGGATGGATTTTTGGGAAAATGGAATTATACAAAGTTTTAAAGAGAATGGGGTCAAAGAAGAAGATATTTTTATGATGAAATATGAAGATTTCAAAAAGCTTGTTTTCCAGTATAGAGATTGGCTTTTTGCCAAGTATCATTCTAATGGGTTTGCTGCTAATTTCAAGTTCTGTCATAATGATACCCAATATGGTAACCTTCTTTTAAATGAAAACTTCAAGTATGATGATATGATTATAAGTGAAGATCCAATGGAGTCTTCGGGTACGTCAACAGTCAAATCCACTAGTAGTAAACAAGATAACAGTTTGGTTGTGATTGATTTTGAATATGGTGGCCCAAATTTCCCAGCATTTGACTTGGCCAATCACTTCCTGGAATGGATGGCCAATTATCATGATAAAGAAAGACCACATTTTCTTGATGAGAAGAAATTCCCTGCTCAGATTGAGCAACTTAATTTATTAAAATCCTATGTTGAATACGATTTCCAGTATCCATCTTCAAATTTAAAAGATGCCAATATTGATATTAGCAAGAGTAACGCATCCAAAATGATTCAATTTGAAATTAAAAAGTTATATAATGAGTGTGTTTTATGGAGAGCATCAGTGCAGATTTATTGGTGTTTTTGGGGGTTAATTCAAAATGGCCCAATGAAGAACGTTGACCCTGTCGACAGCTTGGGGTCTACTTCTCATGAGAAGGGTGTTGATAGTACTTATACCATTACTACTGGATTGACTTCAGTAGAGTTGAATGAGAATCCATTGTACGAAGACGAGATTTCTTCTGCTGATGATGAGTTTAATTATTTGAAATATAGTCAACAAAAAGCTGCTTTGGCCTTGGGTGATTTAATCTCTTTAGGAGTGCTTGATAAAGCTCAATTAGGTGAATATGAGAGTGAAGTGAAGTATTTGGATTGCGGATTGTTTGATTTGTAGGTAGATGGCAAGCACTTATTAGTTTTGTACATACAAACGTAAATTTATAAAGTATAGATAATAACATTTTTTAATTTGCATCGTCTTTGGATAATTTTCACCAAAAAATGCGATTTTTGAAATCTTGACAACCATCGATTTTGAAGGCCCGAGGAATTAAAATGCTCTCATTTAGAACTAAGGGATACAACGGGTATGGTGTCCAATACTCGCCATACTTTGACAACAGGTTGGCGGTGGCCACGGCTGCCAACTATGGGTTGGTAGGAAATGGCCGGTTATTTGTATTGGACATTCAACCTACTGGTAATATAATGGAACAAGTATCATGGGAAACTCAAGATGGATTGTTTGATCTTTCATGGAGTGAAATTAATGAAAACCAAGTTTTGGCTGCTAGTGGTGATGGATCTATCAAACTTTTTGACACCACGGTGCCAAACTTTCCCGTAATGAACTTTAAAGAGCATCAAAGAGAAGTATTTTCTGTCAATTGGAACTTGGTAGATAAGGGGACTTTTGTATCATCATCGTGGGATGGTACCATCAAAGTATGGTCACCATCTAGACAAGACTCACTAATGACGTTGGGAGCATCATCACCATCAACAGCGACCACCACATCATCTGGTCCCCCAATCTCGCACCAACAAAACCACCAGATCAACACCACACAATGTGTATATAACGCTGGATTCTCCCCCCATCTGCCCTCCACCATAGTCAGTTGCAATGGATCATCAAAGGTGCAAGTATGGGATATAAGGGCACCTTCGCCCCTCTCGATTGAGTTTATAGCGCATTCAGGATTGGAAGCTTTAACGTGTGATTGGAACAAGTATAAACCAAATATAATTTGTTCGGCTGGTACTGACAAATCAATTAGAGTGTGGGATTTACGAATGATTCCTCATGCTAACCAATCCATACCAGGGATGCCAACGCATAATTTCAGAGGTCCAACGCCGTTGAATGAGTTCTTGGGCCACGATTTTGCCATAAGGAAAGTACAATGGTCCCCCCACAGCGGTGAAGAGTTGTTAAGTGCATCATACGATATGACCTGTCGAGTGTGGCAAGATAAGTCTGACGAGCGGGCTAGGTTCTTGAATACCCAAGTTGGAGGGTGTAAAGGGGTAATGAACAACCACAGAGAGTTCGTGATAGGGTGCGACTATAGTTTATGGGGAGAGCCAGGATGGGTGGCATCAACTGGATGGGACGAAATGGTTTACGTTTGGGATACCAAAAGAGTGGGAAGACCCAATTAGGTCCATAATTGAGTGTTCTTATTTAGTGCCCTTGTTTATAGTCTTTCACATATACAGCATAGTAAATTTCTCATTGTCTCATGTTATTTAGTCTTTTACTCATTACCGAATACGTATCACTTTCCTCATGCATAGCCTAAGCTCTAAATCTGCCCCCATCCCCTATTGTTGGCCTATTGCTCGATCTGTTTATTCATGGGATTGGGAAAAGGGTCCTGCATATGCGCGATGGTTGCAATCTCGTTGCCTAATTTGGAAGGATATAAACAAATATGGCAATTTGGTATTTAAAAGAAGTATTCCCTGATGACCGAAGAAATTGTAGTAAAGAACATGAACAGTTTATATCTCAATCTCGACTTTAAATATATTTTAAAGGATAAGACCATCAAATTGAACTTTGAAACCAACAATAATTTATGGAAGCGAAATTTCAATTATGATGTAATTGATAATTTGGATCCAATTGTACAAGAGATTTCCAGGATCAATAGCTATGGTATGAATCCAAATGTGATTCATTTGATAGAACCAACATTTGAAAGTCCCATGATGACAGTGATAATAAAAGGGAGTACAGATTTTATTGAGACTTCTAAAAGCTCGATTTTAAAATGTTACAACCAAGTCAATTTTAAACTGATAAATTTGGATAAATTTCAAATTAGTAAAATTATGAAGGATCCTAAACCATTCATGGATAAACTTAACCACATTGCTCAGGAGTTTAATGTGGAAATATTATTGGATAATTTTCAAATCCAAATTATCGGGAACCAAGACAATATAACTATATCAGAGACCAATGTTAGAATGGTGGTAGATTCAATGATCAATGGATATTTCATTGACCACATTGATATTAATTTGTCCATGATTCCAATTATTGGAGAAAAAAGTTTTGCTAACTTTAATGAGATTGCCAAACAATTGGGTGCAAATATATACATTCCCGATTTATTGCCTGAACTTTTCAATTCTGGAATTTATCAAGATACCAATAGTTTTGAAATTTGGATCAGTTGCAAAGAAAAGTATGAAATTTTGCAAACTAAGAAAATTCTTACCGACTTGGTCAACTTAGTCAAACAGGAATTGTATGTGAAGACCATTACTATTTCTAAAGAAAAATTGGACTTGATTACTTTATTCCATCAAAATGATTTGTTAAGTATTATGGTGAGTCGTGGAACATTCATCCAACTTCCAAAATTAGGCAGCAATAGCAATGAGATAACTCTTCAATCAAACAGCTTATCAGCTATCGACCAAACAATTGATGATATTTATACCCTTGGAAGTCAGTTTTATAAAGTGTTGATAAATAATCAGTACAATTATGATACTATTTTATTAAACTACTTGAAAGGATTTCAGTTAATTACCAAGTTAAACGAAAATGGATTGGAAATTACTGGGAAGAAAGATCAAATCAAATCTTTCATTCCATTAATTAATGTCAATCAAGTGAATTATAAAGTCTCATTATTGATCGATATCAACAATGATAAGAAAGATTTCATTACTGGGAAGAAAAACGGGAAAATTCTTAAGATTCTTAATAATAGTAACCATCAAAACACTATCATTAAATTCCATCCTTTAAATGAATACAACTTTGTCATGAAATTAGTCATCGAACAATCCATAAACTTAAACCATTTAGTTTCTATTATGGATCTTATTGAGAATGAGTTACCCACTCAATACCAATTCAACATTCCAGAAATCTTCCATAAACTGTTGATCGGAAATGAAGGTCTCCTCATTCAAAGCATTATGAAAAAATATAATGTTTATATTAAATTTTCCAGTAAACCAAACCAAGAAGAATACCGTTCCAATTACTGTTTACAAAGAAATGAAAATGTCCTTATAAAATGTCCTTTCAAAAACCATAACAATATTAAATTGGTGAAACAAGAACTTGTTCAGCTTGTAAACGGCTGTTCCAATTATACCACCATCCCCTTCAAGTTGCTTAAATCTCACTACTTACTCATTATCAACAGTTTTAAACTTGCAAATATTTATCAATTAGAATTAGAATATCAATCATACATTGATTGGCCTACTTCTTATGATGAGTTTCAAGATGAAGAATTTAAGATTATCTCTATTAGAGGGAATTCCGAAATTAAAATGAAAATATTTATGACCAAGTTGATAGAATTGTTACCAAAAACTTACAAGTTTGTGATTAACAGAGATGTTACCGGATTGTTGCAAAATTCCACTTTCGTGGATACTATAGTTACACCCTTCAAAATTTTCTATAACGTTGAAATTGGATATATTAACAACGAAATTTTGTTAAGTTACTATAGCAACCTAAACACTGCAACTGAAAGTCTTACCAATTATTTGAGAAGCCAAAACTTCATGATTATTGATAAGGTTGAAGAAAAGGCTGATCCAGTGATTGAGAATTCCGAGAAAGATAAGGTAAAAAGATTTAACAAACCATTACATAGAATTACCAACGAAATTTGATACCGCATAAACACTAGCAATTGACATGAATATATGATCCTTGTAACCTTGTAGCACATGAATATAGTTTATACAATAGCTTTAAAGTTGGGGATCCGGTCATAAAATATCCTCGGCAATTGGGCACTTTATATGCAGGGGCGATGGTGGACCCAAAAAATTAGAACCAATTTGTTGAGGAAGGTCCGATGCCCTTATTTTATAAATAATCGCTGGTGCCGTTTTGAAAAATATTCAACATGGTTACTGTAAAACTTGGATTACCTAGTACCGAATTGTTCACTTTCAATTATGGAAATTCCCCCATTCCACAATCACCTTTTGAAAATGAGTTTATGACCAAAGTATTTGAGAAAAGTATGCATGTAGCCACTCCACTTACAATCGCAGTGGTGTATTTTTCCATGGTGCATTATTTGAATCCAATAGTGGTCAGAAGACAAGAAAGATTGAACAAGGAAAAGAATGAGAAAACATCGAGAAAGCTTCCACCAGCCCCATTAAGATTCACCAAATCCCCCATCTTTAAAGTTTTCGTTGTTCTCCACAATGTTTTCCTTTGTCTCTATTCCGTATGGACATTTTTTGGAATGATCTCCACCATAGTTAACACAGAAAAGCTTATTAATTTACAATTTGAAGAAAATAGTTTGAAAATTTCTTCTGGTTTCCAAACTTTTTTCCAATCTATTTGTGACGTTGATAATGGAGTTTTCAATTTGGATTTACCCTTCAGAAGTTTATTACTGTTTGGTTGGTTTTTCTACATTTCCAAATTTTATGAAGTATTAGATACTATAATTATTTTGGCCAAGGGAAGACCCAGTTCATTGTTACAAAGTTACCACCATTCTGGAGCTATGATGTGTATGTGGGCAGGTATAAGATTTCAAAGTCCGCCAATTTGGATTTTTGTTGTATTTAATTCTTTTATTCATTCTTTAATGTATTTCTATTTTACATTGAGTTGTTTGAAGATTAGAGTTCCAAATGTTTTCAAGAGAGTATTAACTTCTTTACAAATTACTCAATTCATAGTTGGAGGTTCTTTAGCCATGTTACACAGTTTTATTTGGTTCACGGATGTCAGTACCAATACTTTAATTAATTGCATTTCCACTCCTGACCAGGCTTTGCCACTTATTATCAATGTCAGTTACTTGGCTCCCTTGACTGGATTATTTGCTTCCTTTTATATCGAGAGTTACATAAGAAGATAATCGCAGTTGCAAAACTCGGTTGATCCACACCTGTTGCAAAAGTTGGTTAAGCCACTCGGGTATGACGAAAAGGCTCCTGATTCAACGGCCAAGATTGGATTCATTTGTCTATTAAAAGTCAATGTTTGTGGAGTTATCAGGAAGGCGATATTCTTTTGTTTTCAAAGGATAAAGTTTATCTATTTTTTTATATATTCAGACAATGTATAAGACCAATAAGTTGGTTTTCATAATCGGGATCTCTTGTATCATTTCCTATATCATCCTTTATTTCAACTGCTAATTCTACATTTCCATCACTCAATTCCTGAGGCCAAAACGTATATCCTAATTCCCCATTCCGTTTTACTTTCTCGCTGTTTCATCAACAATACTGTTTGTATCTCTGTTGCGTCGCGGTTACCAAAGAATCTCAGATATAGAACCCGGACTGTACAGATAACTTTAAAGGCCCCAAACCATACAAATTTAGAAACACTTTTAGTGGGGCATTTTTAAACTTACCAGTACTAAATTTCCAATTCAGTTTCTTTGATATCTAGCTTTTTTTGAACTTGATAACTTTGGATTTTCCCCGGAGAAAGATTACGTCATTAAAATCGCAACAAAAATCCTTACGAGACATTCGCCAAAAATCAAAAAATAGAAACTCGAAAAACTAACTTTAACCATGGATCCTTTTAATGATAGGAATAGAGAATCATTTGAAGGCAATGAGGGTCCAGTTGATCAGAATTTTGATCTGGAGGACGACAGGTTGTTGAAAACAGAAATGAATTTTGCTATCAACTCTTTAAAGCATAATGACTTAAAATTAAATAAAAGGAACAAAGTTATCAGTAATAGAAATTTATCACTTTCCGATGATATGAAGTATGATACCGTGCACAAAGAGAACGGTAGTGGAAGTAGTAGTAACGATCAAAATGATGAAGACTCCGATGAAGATGACCCAATCAGGTACTCAGAGAATGAGTATGTTGATGATTTTGGGAATAAATACGAACATATAAATTTCAACGCAAAAGAATATACCAAAAAACTTAGATTCAAGGGAAATCGGTTAGTTTATTTCACTTCTGCTTTTGTGTCTTTGTTTGTGTCTTTGTTCGGGTATGAACAGGGGGTGTGTTCTGGTATTTTAACGTTTGTTACATTTAATGCTTATTTCAATCATCCAACGGCCACCGAGATTGGATTGATTATTTCTATATTAGAAATTGGTGCTATGTTGAGTTCAATATCCGTGGCCAAACTAAGCGAACTGTTTGGTCGTAAAAAAACCATTTTGATTGGGACGTTTGTGTTTATGATTGGAGGACTGTTGCAAAGTTTTGCCGTCAATTTGTACGTGTTTTCGGTGGGAAGAGTTTTGAGTGGTGTTGGGGTCGGTATTTTAAGTACTATGGTTCCTTCATACCAATGTGAAATTTCTCCAAGTGAAGAAAGAGGAAAATTGGTTTGTGGGGAATTCACAGGGAATATTTCCGGGTATTGTTTAAGTGTTTGGGTGGACTATTTCTGTTATTTCATTCAAAATGTTGGTGATGCCAGAGAAAATCCCCATAGTTTTGCTGCCAACTTAAGTTGGCGGTTGCCCTTATTTGTTCAAGTTATTATTGCTTTTATTTTATTTGTTGGAGGATTTTTTATTGTTGAGAGTCCTAGATATTTATTGGATGTGGACATGGATCAACAAGGGTTTAACGTGTTATGTTTACTTTATGATTCTTCCACCGAGTATAATAAACCTGTCAAAGAGTTTTTCTTGATTAAAAACAGTATTTTAAACGAAAGAGTTTTAATCCCCAAATATGAAAGAAGTTGGAAAAATATGTTTAAAAATTATTTATTACGAGTTTTGATTGCATGTTCAGCATTTATGTTTGCTCAGTTTAATGGGATTAATATCATCAGTTACTATGCCCCCATGGTGTTTGAACAAGCTGGTTTCAACGATTCCAACGCGTTGTTGATGACAGGTATAAACGGTATAGTGTATTTGATATCCACTATACCACCATGGTTCTTGGCCGATAAGTGGGGGAGAAAACCTATTTTAATCAGTGGAGGGTTGATGATGGCTGTTTGTCTTTACTTGATTGCTTTAATTATGTTTTTGGACAAATCCTACACTCCCAATGTAGTCGCATTGTTGGTGGTGGTTTACAATGCTGCTTTTGGATACAGTTGGGGGCCTATTGGATTTTTGATTCCTCCAGAAGTATTCCCACTTGCAATCAGAGGTAAAGGGGTATCCATTGCAACTGCCACCAATTGGTTGGCGAATTACATCGTGGGTCAATTGACCCCTATTTTACAAGAAACTATAGGATGGGGCTTATACATGTTCCCAGCATCTTCTTGTGTGATTTCTATATTTGTGGTTATATTTTTCTATCCTGAAACGAAGGGAGTGGAGTTGGAAGATATCGATAGAGTATTTGATGAATTTTATAAAACTGCTGGTAAGAAACCAAAAATGAACGAATACATTATAGTTGATGATGAAAGAGAGAACCAAGACAATGACTTGGAGTTGGATGAATTGGATTATGAGACCCATTTCCAAAGGCGGGAGGTTTTATAGTGCACAGATAGTGCGCAGATAGTGCCCAAACAGTGCCTGTTGTGGTAAGGCTCTATGGCACCCGATTATGATACCTTATAGAACAATAAGCCTTGAAGGCGATAATATACGCAAAATGGAAATACGTAAAATGGAATGCGAAACCCGTCTAAGCCGAGATAAATCGAGTCTTCAAAAATGATTATTCGTCCCCCTTTAAATTAAAATATTTCTGGAATCATCTTTAATTCCATCCATCAATTCCGTTCTATACGACTTTCTCTTCTCGCTAGTGCCCATGGGCTATCCGCGTTATTACCTGCCTACTATCATCCAATCGGCAATCCGGTGCGGTGGCTCCGGAATTGTTTCCGCCAATTACTCAAACGAGAAATCCAAAAATTCCATGAGAGCCACAAATAATGTCGTTCGGGCTTTGGTTTTCTTATCTTTCGGCGAGAAAAATTCTTTTCTTTTTTTTTTAAGGCTCATACGATTTGGCCAGTCCTTCATACGTGCAAGGCAGAAATGCACTTGCGCTTTTTTTAAGTAGGTGATATATAAACTTTAGATCCTCCTTGTCGTACGGTATTTTCATTTATTCAAGTATCGAAATTTTTTTTTCATAGCATTTTCACATTAGAGAATGGCGTCGGTGTCTTCTCCCATACCTATACCCAGGAAATCGGCAGTCAAGCCAAATAAGAAGACCATCAGATCTATATCTCCTTCATACATTAGTATTGCATCCATTAAAAGCAATAAGTTTTCAAGCAATAAATTTTCACCAGAATATAAATATGTCAACTGTAAACTGCCATTATGTGGACATCCTTTGGACTCCAGCTATAACGAAGATAGTGATAGTGAGAGTTTATTTGATGATTCGTTTGAAAACAGTAGTATAAATTCTTCCAGTTCATCTATCAGTTCTTCACCCATCAGTATAAATTTGAAAAGTAAATCCCAAAGTCAATTAAGTTACATGACCATAAACCTGGGAATGAGTAAAGTATCCACTAGTAGTACTGGTGGATTAAATAATTTATTGAAGAATCAAAGAGTACCTAAAAGTAAGCTAACAAAAGCTGTTCAGGAAAAAACTGATACCAAACCTTTAAATGGTAAAGAAGTATCCAACGTAATCAACTCGTCTAGAGATCCTACAATAATAGATGATTCATTACCTCCAATAGAATTACAAACTTTTAAGTTTGAAAATTCCATAAATTATATGGATTCAATGAAGATCCCCAAAAAATTCTTTAAAAACAGAGACGAAAGAATTAATAATAATTTTTTGAAATTATATTCCATTGATTATTCCGCTAGAACCAAAAGATACTTACCTAATTCGAATGATGAACCAATCGTATTCGACCAAGTAAAATATCACGATCAATATAATTTGTACAAATTATCAACAAGTTCTAGAGATAAATTATGGAAGAATATTATTTTGCCTGCCAGACATGATAATTGTCCTTTAAGTTCCATTGATCATAAAAATTACGTGTACACGGGAGATGAAGAGGATCAATGTAGTAGCTTGACCATGAAGCACGGTAATATCTTACCTTGGTCAGTAAATAAACCAAGTTTAAAACCTTCGGGTATAATGAAAAGTAATAAATATTTGGTCAACGGGCCAAATCCAAATTCTGGAATTACAAATTGTCAGTACACTATTAAAGGTTGGTGTAATTCCAGATGGTTGGAATCCAATAATGATTAATGACACCCATTTTGCATATAGAGTTTATAAAACAAATTAATGAATAACGGTTAAACTTTAACTTTTGCCGCGTTCCTACGTGGTGGGTATTTGGTGGGCGCTTTCAGTTGCAACCCAGAGCGCAAATTTTAACCTTTCTTGGTTATGTCTTACGATCGCGACATTTCTTTCTCTCGGCCTACTCCATTTTTGCGGGTGAAGTTTGCTTTGTTTCACCTCCACTGAAAATCCTACCACTGTGTCTTGCTCTTGCTTACTACAGGTGACAGGGAAAAAGATTGACATTTCTGTCTCACCTGATCTGTGGATTGAATTTAGCAAAACATCTCTATTTCAGTGATGTATTTTTTAAAAGGCATTTGTGCCTTTGCATGGGCTTCAGGACCGTGATGCCGTTTTGCTTCTATTTCTTATGTATGGTTATGAATTTCAACGGTTAACCTACGTTGGTTTGTTTTCTTTTGGGGCCGTTCCAAGGCGCTTGAGGGAATTGTCAGCGATGGAACAACAAACCAGAATTTTTCACTCACGTGCGCGCCCCTAGGGCTGCGATGAGAAATTTTTCAATTTTTTCTTACTACCCTCAGTGAAAAAAAAATTGAAATCCTACTTCATCAACTTAAACCTTTAAAGAAAGATGGCTCCAAAAAGTAAGAAAGTTGCTCCAGCTCCTTTAGCTCCAAAGACCGCTAAGACCACTGGATCTTCAAACCCATTAATCGAATCCACTCCAAAGAACTTTGGTATTGGTCAATCCGTTCAACCAACCAGAAACTTATCCAGATTTGTTAAATGGCCTGAATACGTCAGATTACAAAGACAAAAGAAAATCTTATCTTTGAGATTAAAAGTTCCACCAGCTATTGCTCAATTCTCTAACACTTTAGACAAGAACACTGCTGCTCAAACTTTCAAATTATTCAACAAATACAGACCAGAAACTTCTAGTGAAAAGAAAGAAAGATTAACCAAAGAAGCTGCTGCTATTGCTGAAGGTAAATCTGCTAAAGATGCCTCTCCAAAACCAGTTGTTGTCAAATACGGTTTAAACCACGTTGTTTCTTTAATTGAAAACAAGAAAGCTAAATTAGTTTTAATTGCCAACGATGTTGACCCAATTGAATTAGTCATTTTCTTACCAGCTTTATGTAGAAAAATGGGTGTTCCATACGCCATTGTGAAAGGTAAAGCTAGATTAGGAACTTTAGTTCACAAGAAAACTTCTTCTGTTGCTGCTTTAACTGAAGTCTCCAGTGCTGATGAAGCTGAATTAGCTAAATTAGTTTCTACTATCAACTCCAACTTCATTGAAAAATTCGAAGATTCCAGAAGACACTGGGGTGGTGGTATCATGGGTGCCAAAGCTAACGCTAAGAAAGAAAAGAAGGCTAAAGCTGTTGAAGCTGCTCCAGTTGTTCCTCAAGCTTAAACTATGGGTCTCATTTTTTAATGTATAAATAGTTAATACATCTGTCACTAATCATGTCTATTCGTCTGTTTTTCTGTATGTATATTTGTCTATCCATTTAATGGATGTTGTACCAAATTCGCAGCCAAAAATCACCCCAAAAAAGTTCCGGGTAATGCTCATTTTTTCAGCCAATGATAATTTTGATTTTTCTCATTGACAATAAAACCTGAAGAAATAATTGTCGAAGATCACCATGTCGTTTTTAAGAGATTTAATAGAGTTTGCAGTTCCTAATGCATATGCTGACGAGGTATGTAAATATAGTTGATCCTATACAATTTTGAATGGGAAAAAACTTCTCCAAGTTGCCCACTTTGATGTTTTAATTGTTTTATAGCTTTAGAGTGATAGAACATGGTTGATACAGTGAGATGACTTTTCAAAATAATTTACTAACAAGTTTAGCCAGATGTAGAAGAAGAAACTCCAGAAGAATCAGAAGAATCACAAGAAACCCCAGAAGAATCAGAAGACGGTGAAGGTGAATCCGAAGAAGGTGAATCCGAAGAAGCTGGAGATGAAGAAGAAGGTGGAGATGACGATGAAGAAGAAGATGATGAAGACGATGACGAAGATGAAGATGAAGTGGCTGATCCTTTAGATACCTTACGTGAAGAATGTGAACAAACCGCACCTTGTAAACCATTTGGACACCATTTCCATGAATGTGTTGAAAGAGTTACCAAAGAAATGGAAGAAGAAGGATATGACGAAAAAGACTATAAGGAAGATTGTGTTGAAGAATTTTTCCACTTACAACATTGTTTGAATGATTGTTTGGCCCCAAGATTATTCAATAAATTGAAATAATTTTGTGTTCTTTTTGCATATAAATCACGAACTTTAACTTTTAAATAACACATATTTATTTATCCATATAAATAGGTTGTCAAAATGATACAAACAAATACATATACGAATAGAAAACCGTAGGGAAACTGTGGGGTTTGTCTATATCTAGGAAATCTAATCTACGCTGCCATGACCTTTGGTTTTACTCCAGTGTTTAAATTAATCAGGTCATCACGTGAATAATTCGAATTTCTAGAAGATTCTCAAACTCCGACGAAGCCTAAACACCTTCTATTTTATACCTTTGTAAGGGTGTTCAAAGTCGAATAAACATCGCCAATGCTCTTATACCCTTATAAACTCTTTTTTCCATCCCCCAACTCTTTCTTTGGGGGCGGACCAAAAAAAAAACTCGGCCTAAATGCTTAACTGTGGCCGGGCATCAGTCTGTCGCCTGTCGCATATAAATACCTGTCAACCCTCAAAACCCGAACTCTAGAATCTATTGAAACACATCACCTGAATCCCTGAAACCACCTCATTTGTTTTACGCATTAATAACGGTCTTAGCAGTATAAAGGGTCTCGATAACTACAAGAAACATTAAACGTTAAAAAAGTCCGAAATAAATAGTGAAAAATTCACCAAACGATTAGTTATCACATAGTTAAGTCAAATCAAGAAATCAAACATGTCAGTTGAAACTAAGCAACCCATCGAAGATAGAATTTACATTGGAAATGTAGATTTTAAAGCTACCGAAGATGACTTGAAAGAATTCTTTGGAGAATTTACCGTGGTTGCCATTGACATCCCAACCAAGACGTTCAAACTGGGTAAGAAAACCATAGATAAGCATTTAGGTTTTGCTTTTGTTCAATTCAAAGATAAGAGCGAAGCCGATCAAGCCATCGAAACTTTCAATGGTAAGGAATTCAAAAACAGAAAAATCTATGTTAAAAAAGCAGTTCCACCTCCTACTGAAGAAGAGAAGCAAAAGAAGAATGAAATATTTAAAGCTAAGAAAGCGGAACAACTTGCCAAAGCTGAAGCCAATAAGAAGGCTAAAAAGGCAGCTTCCACGAAGACTAAAAACGTTAAAGGTTCGGATACCAATGGTGAAGCTGAGCCTGTAGAAGCTAAAACCCCTGAAAAATCTACCACTGAAAAGCCAGAACCAAAAGTACCTGAGGGACAGCCTTCAAAAGATACGATTTTCGTCACCAATTTGGATTACAAAGCCGACATCAGGGTTTTAACGTCCTTATTCAAAGATTTGAAACCAAAATGGATCCATGTACCCACCAGGAAAGTGCCTTTCCATGTTTTGAAAAAACAAAAGAAAAAAGGTAATCCTATTTTTAATAAAGGAATTGCATTTGTGAAATTCTCTGATGAAGAAACTCAGTTGAAAGCTGTTAAGGAATTCAATGGTAAGGAAATAAATGGTAGAGAAATTATTGTTGATATTGCCATTGATGCCAGGGTCCCCAGTGATTCTGAAATTGAAGACAAATCCAACGGCGAAAAAAAAGTTGAAGCTGAAACTAAGGAAGCATAAAGTAAAAAGTAAAATTTAGTTTGTATAGCTCAATTAATTATTGAATTAATTGATTGAATGTATGAATACGAGAAAAAGCTATCTCTATAATTCCGTGCCCTCATTATTCTCACGTGAAGTGTCTGTGACCGCTTATTTCACGTGATCGCTTGTTTTTGAAAATTGAAAAATTTTTAGTGAGAAATATACTAAGTGAAAAAAAGTTCCTCAATACATACAGAATGGGTAGAGTTATTCGTAATCAAAGAAAAGGGGCTGGTTCTATCTTCACTGCTCACACCAAGGGTAGAAAAGGTGCTGCCAAGTTAAGAACCTTAGATTATGCTGAACGTCATGGATACATCCGTGGGGTTGTTAAGCAAATCATCCATGACCCAGGTAGAGGTGCTCCATTAGCCAAAGTTGCCTTCCGTGATCCTTACAAGTACAAATTAAGAGAAGAAACTTTCATTGCCAACGAAGGGGTTTACACCGGACAATTCATCTACGCCGGTAAAAAAGCTTCCTTAAACATCGGTAACATTTTACCTTTAGGTTCTTTACCAGAAGGTACCATTGTTTCCAACGTTGAAGAAAAAGTTGGTGACAGAGGTGCTTTAGGTAGAACTTCTGGTAACTACGTTATCATTATCGGACACAACCCAGACGAAGGTAAAACCAGAGTCAAATTACCATCTGGTGCTAAAAAAGTATTAAAATCTGATGCCAGAGGTGTTATTGGTGTCGTTGCTGGTGGTGGTAGAATTGATAAACCATTATTAAAGGCTGGTAGAGCTTTCCACAAATACAAAGTCAAGAGAAACTCTTGGCCTAAGACTAGAGGTGTGGCTATGAATCCAGTTGATCACCCTCATGGTGGTGGTAACCATCAACATATTGGTAAAGCTTCTACTATTTCTAGAGGTGCTGTTCCAGGTCAAAAGGCTGGTTTAATTGCCGCCAGAAGAACTGGTTTATTACGTGGTTCTCAAAAGACCCAAGAGTAGATTATTCTTTGAATATTTACTAAGCTCACACTATATAAACGATACATAATTTCTATTGAGATTATCTGTGCATTAATATAAGTAATCGATACAGGTATTTGCTCTAACTTTTATACTGACTCTTGTGAATTGTGCTATACCTCTGTATGCTATACGACAATCTATTAATAAGCTTTTTGTAAACTTTAAACAGGTACGATCTGCGCTTAGCTTAAACGAAAACTATGGCTCCTATACGAGGCTGGTGTATGATGCTAGTCTATACGAGACTATCTTAAACGATCCTCGTGTTGATGTACCTATGAGAGTAAAAACCGCTCCGGTCATAAGGACAAGAAAATAAGCGTTCGCCTGCAGATAGGTGGCTTGTTTGACAGATTCGTAAACCCGCTCAAAATAGGAAAAGTGGTGTTCAAAGTTCCAAGACAATTAGCATGCAAGGGTGTAATTGGACAATTAATCGGTGGAGAGTGTAATATTCTAGCTGGAATGGGGGTGAGAAGTTAATTTGCCATCTTTGAAATTTGGGTCTTTTTCAGGTGCCTTTCCAAAAGCTCTGTACGAGAGATAATTCAGGAATTGGCTTGTGCCCTCAAAGTGACATTTGCAGACCAAAAAAAAGAGTTCCAAACCATCATTGACTGATACCAATCAAAACTAATGCCTTTGGCACAATTAGTCATCTTATCCCCATATAGTAAGTCAACTACCCTTTAAATCCTTTAGTATAACATCTTTTAGGTATTTCCCGTATCATTTTACACCTTCTGGGTAAATGACTCATTATCAAAAGGTCTATATACACTATTAGCACCGATTACAATATTATTCGCCCTCCATCTCATATCTTTACCCTTTCAGCGCCCTGTTTTTCGTGCCTTTTGAAGCCGTATACATAGAGAGCATATTTTTCTTTTTTCGGTCCTGCAGTTTAAATAGGTTTATCGAGTACGGAATTTTATTTTCTCCTTCTTCTCATTAAGACCAGATGATGAAAGAGAATCTACATAGTATGAATGAAACCAATACTTGTTCATTCTGGGTGTATGACGATGTCACCCAATGCTCAAGAGTTGGTTTCTTAAATTTCATTTTTCCATTAGTGGCATTCGCCATTTCCTTTATCATACTAGCCTTCAAGTCAGGGCAGAGCTGGTTGAAAAATTCCAAAAAAATTCAATTAAAAGATGAAAACAGACCGTTATTAGCTACTTCGTCCAACAAATATACTGAGGATGAAGCAACTGTTGATGTCAAAGCCCAACACTTTGACCTTTTAAAATTACCTAATGTTGATGAGAATGGTAAGTCTCATGGTGAAGTTATTGAGGTTGAAAAAGACAACTCTGCTAGATTGAGAGTATGTTTTGAATATTTATTATTAACGATACAGCTAGTTTTAGCAATTACGATTTTCTTCGTTCCAGAAGCTTCTTATGAGTTCAATTTGTCCAATAAGATTATCAAAGTCATATTTTGGGGTTACCTTTTCATAATTGGTACCTTGAGAGTTATAAATTTAAACAAAGTTAGAATTAGATTACCAAGCTTGTTTGGACATTCTACCTTCCTTTACTTTTTGAATGTGTTCCCTGCCACTATAATTTTCAGATCCGCTTTACTTAACCATACTTTTGGTGGCAAGTTCATTAAAGATTATTATATCATAAATTTCGTGGTCAGTTTCACTTTATTGGTATTGAATATAACTTCCAAGTTTGGTGACAAACCTCCAAGACTTTATGTTACTAATGACAACTCCACGCCATCTCCTGAAAATGTTTCCAGTATCTTATCGTTTGTCACCTATTCCTGGTTAGATAAATTAATTTGGAAAGGATACAAGAACACTTTGAAACAAGATGATATTTGGAGTTTAAAAGAAGACGATTACGCTTTACATGTTTTGAAAGGTTTTGAAGCTGCTAAATCAGCTACCAAGTTTTCCATTAGAGTGTTTACTCACTTTAAGTGGTTGTTCTTTTTACAAGCTTTGTTTGCTATCACTGAATCTTTCTTAGTTTTCACCCCTACTTTATTGTTGAAGAAAATTTTAGAATACGTTTCTGATCCTGAAGTTACCCCTAAAAATGTCGCTTGGACTTTGGTGTTCTTAATGCCTTTCTGTAAGATTTTGGATTCCCTTACTTCAGGCTGTTCATTATTTTTGGGTAGAAGAGTATGTGTAAGAATGAGAGCCGTTATTATTGGTGAAGTTTATGCTAAGGCTTTAAGAAGAAAAATCACGGTTTCCAAAGTCAGTGAAGAGGAGGATGAAACCAAGTCCACCACATCTAACAAGTCTGATGAGAAAAAACCCGAAGCCAAAAAAACCGCTGAATTGGGTGCTATTATCAACTTAATGGCTATTGATGCTTTCAAAGTGTCGGAAGTTTGTGGTTACTTACATTTCTTCTCTGGGGCCATTTTAATGATCTTTGTGTGTCTTTATTTGTTATACAATTTGATTGGTTGGAGTGCTTGGACTGGGGCCCTAATTATTTTTGCATTTTTACCTATCAATTACAAAATTGCCATTTGGTTAGGTAACTTACAAAAAAGAATGTTAGAAACCACTGATAAAAGAATTCAAAAGTTGAATGAAACTTTACAAAGTATTAGAATCATCAAATTCTTTGCTTGGGAAGAAGAATTCTTTGCTAGTGTTATGAAAATTAGAAAGGAAGAATTATACAACTTAAAATTAAGATGCATTTCTTGGGCTATTGGAACTATTATTTGGTTCCTTACTCCTACTTTAATTACCATGGTTTCCTTCTACTGTTACACCATGATTGAAGGTAATGTTTTAACCCCACCAATTGCTTTCACTGCTTTATCTTTGTTCACCTTATTAAGAGGTCCATTGGATCAATTGTCTGATATGACTGCTTTGGTTATCCAATGTAAAGTTTCCCTTGACAGAGTTGGCGATTTCCTTGATGAAGCTGAAACCACCAAGTATGAACAATTAACTTGTAAACCAGGACCCGATTCTCCTGAAGTTGGTTTTGAAAATGCTACTTTTTCATGGAATAAAGCTGAGCCAAAAACCTTCAAATTGAGAGACATTGACATTAAATTCAAACCGGGTAAGTTGAACGTTATCTTTGGAGCCACTGGATCCGGTAAGACTTCTTTGTTGTTGGCGTTATTAGGTGAAATGGATTTACTTGAAGGAAAGGTGTTTTTACCCGGTATTATTCCTAGAGATGAATTAACCATTGACCCTGCAACTGGATTAACTGAATCTGTTGCTTATTGTTCTCAATCAGCTTGGTTGTTGAACGATACCATTAGAAACAATATTATTTTCAACGCTCCATTCAATAATGACCGTTATAATGAAGTTGTTCACGCTTGTGGTTTAACTAGAGACTTTGAAATCTTGTCTGCTGGTGATTCTACTGAAATTGGTGAAAAGGGTATTACTCTTTCTGGTGGTCAAAAACAAAGAGTTTCTTTAGCAAGAGCTTTATATTCCAACTCCAAGAACGTGTTACTTGATGATTGTTTATCTGCTGTTGATTCTCATACTGCTTTATGGATCTATGAAAACTGTATTTCTGGGCCTTTAATGAAAGAAAGAACGTGTATTTTGGTATCTCATAATGTTGCCTTAACTGTGCAAAATGCTGATTGGGTAGTTATTATGGATAATGGTAGAGTGAAGAGACAAGACACTCCAGAAGTATTGTTGAACTCTGGTGATTTGGGTACTGATGATTTGGTTAAAAACTCAGTGTTGAATTCTCGTAACCAATCTCAAGTTGATTTGAATGGATTGAAAGAAGCTACCAATTCTGATTTGAAAGCTAAATCTGATGTCATTGATGCTAAATTGAAAGCTCTTAATGATAAACATGTTCAAGAAGCTGAGGTTAATGATATTGCTGACATTAAGCCTGATGGTAAATTGATTGAGGAAGAAACCAAAGCTGACGGTGCAGTTTCTGCTTCTGTCTACACTGGATATCTTAGCTTCTTTGGTGGATTCTTCACTTGGGTTGGTATTATTTCCGTATTCTTCCTTACTCAGTTGATTTACATTTTCCAATCTTGGTGGTTAAGAAAATGGTCTATTAGTGGTACCAAGGTTGTTCTTGAGTCGGCCATGTCTTCTTTGGGACTTGGAAACATTAAGATTAATTCTTTGACTCAAAATTACGTGGTACAATCGTTTATCCATACCAATGATGCTGTCAATACTTTCAAGATCGAACACAATACCATGTACTATCTTATCATCTATGGTGTCATTGGTGTTATTTATGCTATAGTTGGTAGTGGTAAAATGATCATCACTTATTTTGCTGGTATTAAGGCTTCCAACAAAATCTTCAAACGTGTTTTGACCACGGTTTTGAATGCTAGATTAAGATTCTTTGATAAAACTCCTATTGGAAGAATCATGAACAGATTTTCCAAGGATATTGAAGCCATTGATCAAGAACTTACTCCTTTTGCCGAATATGCTTTTATCTGTGTGGTTCAATGTGTGTCTACATTGTTCCTTATCACTGTGGTTACTCCTGGTTTCTTGATCTTTGCCTTTTTGATTGCCATTGTCTATTACGTCATTGGTTTACTTTACGTTTCCCTTTCAAGAGAATTACAAAGATTTGAATCTGTCAGTAGATCACCAATCCACCAGCATTTCTCCGAATCCTTATCAGGTATTGCTACTATTAGAGCTTATGGTGTTGAATCTAGATTCATGAGACAAAATATCAGTAAGATTGATACCAATAACAAGCCTTTCTTCTTTTTGTGGGTAGCCAACAGATGGTTATCACTTAGAGTTGATTCTGCTGGTGCTTTGGTTATGCTTTTCTCCGGTATCTTTGTTATCTTATCAGTTGGAAAACTTGATGCTGGTTTGGCTGGTTTGTCTTTGACCTATGCTATTGCTTTCAGTGAAAGTGCGTTGTGGATTGTTCGTCTTTACTCCAACATTGAAATGAACATGAACTCTGTGGAAAGATTATTGGAATACTTTGACATTGAACAAGAACCTCCTCACCTGATTCCAGAAACAGAACCAAGACCTACTTGGCCAGAAGAAGGGGTTATTGATGTTGAGGATGTCTCTTTAAGATACGCTCCAGAATTACCAAGAGTTATTAAGAATATTACTTTCCATGTTGAAGCTAAAAACAAGATTGGTATTGTTGGACGTACTGGTGCTGGTAAATCTACCATCATTACGGCATTCTTTAGATTTTTGGATCCTGAAACCGGTAAGATTTTGATTGACGGGGTAGATATTTGTAAGATTGGTTTAAGAAACTTAAGACAAGCCATCACCATTATACCTCAAGATCCTACTTTGTTCACTGGTACCATCAAATCTAATTTAGATCCATTTGGTCAATACACTGATGCACAAATGTTTGAGGCTTTAAGAAGAGTTAATTTGGTTTCCACCACTGAATTGAGTACTTCTACTTCCACCAATGCTGAAAATGAAAATCAATTCTTGAACCTTGAATCTTCTGTCACTGAAGGTGGTAACAATTTATCACAAGGTCAAAGACAATTGATGTGTTTGGCTAGATCTTTATTGAGAAGTCCTAAAGTTATATTATTGGATGAAGCCACAGCATCAATTGATTATGAATCAGATGCTATGATCCAACAAACCATCAGAGAAGAGTTTTCCCAATCCACCATTTTAACTATTGCTCATAGATTAAGATCCATCATTGATTATGATAAGATTTTGGTTATGGATGCTGGTAGAGTGGTAGAATATGATGATCCTTACACTTTAATTGCTGATAGAAATTCGTTATTCTTCAGTATGTGTGATAATTCTGGTGAATTAGAAACTTTAACCAAATTGGCCAAAGAAGCATTTGCTGCAAAGAAGAATGCCGCTAGAAAATAATTGATTAATTAATATAAATTCGTTTTTGTACTTTTTTTCTTTATCTTTATCTGTTTATCTATTGTTGGTCAGTGCACTCAAGCTTATCAACGCGAATATCGTAATTTTGGGGTGGGATGGCTAATGCAATGCCAGACACTCAGGCTTATTCCAAAATAGACAATGGGGATAACGACGTTGAATTAATGGACAATACTGATTTGGAGTTTCAAAGTAGCAGATCGGGCCTATTGGAGCCTTTGGATGTAATCCCCGAGATAGGCACACTTCCGTTGGGAGAACTCGAAGAATCGCCTCAAGGAAGACACTTGGGTGTATTCTCCACTATGATCCTTTTCATCTCCAGAATACTTGGGTCAGGGATATTTGCAACATCATCAGCGGTATTTGAAAGTTGTGGCAGGTCACCAGCCTTGTTTTTCCTTGCATGGTTAATATCCTATGTAATAGCCTATAGTGGCTTGTACATTTACTTGGAGTTGGGATCATTAATCCCAAGAAATGGAGGTACCAAGGTTTTCCTTGAAGTCATATACGATAAACCTTACATGTTAGCATCAGTGGTGTTTCTGATTTATTCCATTCTTTTTGGGTTTGCATTGCTGGCATCTTTAATCTTTGGAGAATACATTTTAAAATCCTTTGATATTGAAGTCACTGACACCAGGAGTAGAATGGCTGGTTTGGCTTTTGTAACATTTGCTGGCGCTTTCCATAGTTTAAGTGTGAGGCATGGGATTACGGTACAGAATATTATGGGATTCCTTAAAATTATGCTTTTAGTTATAATGACATTCAGTGGACTCTATGTGATGTGTTTGCCAAAGTCTTTCACTGGCATTGAATCTCAAGTGAACTGGGATAATTTTTGGGAAATAAGGACAGACGTAACCATTTCAAGTTTTACCAATGCTATCATCATGTCAGGGTTTACTCTTGCCGGGTGGAACTTAGGTCATACCACTTCCAATGAAGTAAAAGATCCTGTTAGAACCTATAAGATTGCCGGTGTGTTATCATTGGTCGTGATTTTCATTGGGTATACAGCGATAAATATCTGTTATGTTGTTGTTTTATCAGAACAAGAATTGGCTGAAAGTGGTAATTTAATTGGTTCCATTTTATTTGAAAAGCTTTTTGGTAGTCATTTTGGGAAACGGTTCTTGACTTTTTCTATAGCTCTTTGCACTGGAGGAAACATCTTTGTTGTTCTTTACAGTGTTTCTAGGATGAGTCAAGAAGTATTTAGGGAAGGTTTTTTACCATTCTCAACATTCATGGCCTCCAATAAACCATTTGGTACTCCAATGGCTACAATTATGCTTGCGGTTGCTTTGACAGGAGGTATTTTGATAGGAGCCCCTGGTGGGAGAAGCTTTTATAGTTACATAATTTCTATGGAAGGCTACCCAGTTCAGATCTACACCTTATTTGTTGCTGTGGGTATATTTATTTTGAGAAGAAAGTACCCAGATACAAGGGCCCCGGTCAGATCCAGCGTTGTGGGGACTTTATTGGTGATAGTCATTACTATATACTTGATGATTACACCATTTATTGGAAGCACTAGTCCTAATCCCAAAGGAACAGAAGATTGGATTTCTTATGCAGCTGTTGCTTTAATCCTTCTTGCATTCTGCGTCCTTTATTGGCTTGTCATGTTCCTCCTTTTACCCTGGAAGCAAGGATATAAACTAGTGCCCGAAGTCATTGCATTAGAAGACGGTTTAAAGGTTAAACGATGGAACAAGATACCTACAAGGACGTTTTGACACTCATGTATTTATTGGTTCAAATCTTTAGATATTATTTTATTGATCTTGCGGACTGCATCTTTGAAATCTTGCTTTTGCAACATAGTAGAGATATAACTTTTAATTTTAGCATCATCCATTTTGACTATTGCGCTGAACTCTATGGTTGAATTTTCTGGGATTTGGGACGTTTTCCAGGTCTCTGTGTTTTCTACCCTTGGTAACTGGGTTTGCCAGTTGCCACTTGGCAAGTCATTTTCGGTCCAAGATGGTGCTGGAGCCATTGGTTGAGAAAAATAAGAATTTGCAGCATTGGACTCAAAATCGTTGTTCACAAATTGATTGGCTGTTTGACTGGCATATGAATTACAACATTGGCCAATGTTTCTATTTTGATTGGGTGGGTTTGGATTATTGGTCTGACTATTAATGTTAGAGATACTCTGACTAGGCGTAAATTGACTAGCTGTGTAATCTGGGATAGTGATATTTTGAGAGGGTAATACAAAAGAAGTATCTTGTGAAAGCTCTTGGCTATCTCTTTCCCTTGGCTTTATAACATTCATACCGTTTTCTTCAAGATACTTGCAACATTTATCAAACCCATCAATGGTGCTAAATCCAATTTGAAATCTCTTTATTGTTTTCATTTGAGGGTTCACTTGTTTAAAACCAATCGAAGGGTATTTTGCAACAAATGAAACATGACAGAAAAACAATTCTTCTAAACGGACCCGTTCCTTGTCGTTAGTATTAGAGTATCAAATTAATCGTTTGGTAAGACTTACTAATCTGTCGCCTCGATAGTAAATGAACAAATCTATATATCTCTCTGCCTTAAGGAAAGTGATTAACATGTCAGTTCTATGGGGGTAATGGTACCACTTGCCCAAGTAGTTTTTAATTATTTCGGTATTGGAGTCAGAGTGACCTTTTATAATAAATTTGGAAAATTTCTTTACATCAAAAGAAGTTACCGAAGACATTGTTATATAATTTAAAAACTAAGTGAGAAATCTCGATTTATAAATGTTGCAAAAAATACAAATTAGACGCCAAATCAAAAAAAATAAATATTCAGAATATCCTCCAATTTTTAGCAAAAAAATTAGAGATATGAAAGTAGTACCAGCAGGATAAGTATTTATAGGGTTATAAGATATTGATTTCTTGGTTATTCTTAATCGACATGTTGGATCATAAGCACAGCCCTAGACCATTCCCACTAATCGCTAAAAGTGCGAAATCTCGGACTTTTTTCGTTCTTCTAAACGAGACAATATGGTGGATCTAGTTTTAACAGCTACAGATTACCTCCAACAACTTGATGTTTACTTGGCGGGAGTCATTGAGAACAACTCATTTACTAAGAATTTGGTGGTAACACCAACAAGCAAATACATAACGGAATTCATTCTTGTGTCAGCCGTTCTTCTTTTGACATATGAAACAATTTACTGGTCTGGTATATATTTAGGATTGTGGGAATATCATGCTAAGGACATTTTTACCGAAATCCCTGTTCACTGTGCACATGTATATGTAAGAGTGAACTTGAGTAAAAGAGATGATGCAGAGAAGGTAAAGGAATACTATGATTTGAGAAGCAAATCAAAGTATAGCATTTTAAATTGGAGCTTATTATTACAAAAGAAACGGGATTTGTTTCAATTAGATGACTTCATAAAGTACCATTTTGAATTCAGTCCCGATGATTTTGAAATGAACCCGGAACCAGAATTTGGATCAACTATCGATCATTTAAGATCCAAAGTTTTGAAGATGTTTAATTCTTCTACGTTGTACAAGCCCTACCAGAAAAAATCACCTTCAAAAGAAGACGTGCTATTATTTAATAAAAATTCGGAGTTAATAGGGCAAGACAGAGACAGCGAGTACTTGGTTAAGTGCAAAATTGAAACAGGAAATATAATTGATGCATGTATTTTATATTGATCTTTATATATATTCTTCATTTAAATGATATCTTTTCTCCGATATTATATTTAAATCAAATAATCTTTGTTCGGTGACAGCCCAGAGTTTGACCACTCTCTCCAACTTGGACTCCAAGGTTAAATCCAGTAATTTGTTAGATTCATCATCACCATTTTCATCCAATTCCACGTTATCTTGAGAATTAGATTTTATTTCGGTGCTTGCAGCTTCGTTACTCTTTTTCACCTCAGGTTCAGACTCTAAGTCTGAAACAATATCCATATTATCAATATCATACCCTATCAAATCATTTAAATCTACGCTGTTGTAGTCGTATTTGGTACTTTCCTGAGTGTACTTTAATTTATCGTAATGCAGTTGATCTCGAGCTATATCCGCAAACTCATCATCAGCAATATTGACTATGTTATCATCTCTATTCAAGTTCAAGATGGCTCGGTTTACTAATCTATAGCATTGGGTTCTTAAAGATAAATCGAATAATGATCTTAATTCTTCCGGTAAGTCCTTTTGATATTCAATAGACTTGACGTTGGGGTCGAAATTGAAACATAATAAGCTCATGGTTATTTCCAATTCTTTCAACAATTTAAAAGATCTGGTAACCTTGTTAATTAAGTTTTGTCTAACAAAAGTTAAAATGTCATCTAAGAACTGTTTTTCATCTTCTGTGCTTTGATCTCCATTTATTTGGTTAGTAAGTTTATGATTCCTGATCATCTCAATTAAGTTCAATCTTAGAAGCTTGAAATGAAGCAAATTGTTGGAGTCCAAAATGACAGGGAAATATTCACTGATTTTATGTATGGCAGTTGTGACGTCCCCTTTCAAGATTAAATATTTGATCTCTTTTCTCTCATTGATGGTATGATATCCTTTACTAACTCGATAACTATTTTTGTAATTTTCATATTCTGAAAAGCTATCTTTACCGGAAACTTCTAGTTTAGGATCATAAAGTTTATTAGTATCAATTAGTTTGAAAAATTCCTCGTCATTGTTGAAGTTCACCAGTTTCAATTTGCTCAAAAACCCAGCTGATTGATTGTTTCTTTCCAGAAATTCTCTGTTCATGGGAGTCAAGTTGGAATTGGTCTCCTTTGCAAACGTATTGGCTGCATTCTTGTAACCTTCTTGAATGAAGTAATTCAATATAAGGCTATCTATATTCTTTTTGTAGTCCATAGTTGAAGTATAAGGAGTGCGAAATCGCACTATATACTTCTATAGTTGTCTTTAAATTTATTATGATTTCTTTCTAATGTTATAAAAGCTGTTATATTAGAAGAATAACTCTTTATATAAAAGTATCATCTACACAAACTTCAATATATTTCATCATTTTAAAATTAAAGTTATCATAGTTTACATATGCACCCAAGATAGGATATCTATATTTTTTAACTATTTCTATATACTTATCAATAATATCAGTACTATACTCAGCAAAAGAAAAACCTTTTCTACAACCTTCGTTTATGCAGCAATACATGTTATTTATGAAATCATTTTTAACTTTAATGCTTTTAACCATCTTTTTAAAATTTTAGTTTCTCGATAGTATGCATGCATCAATACTCATTACTCCATTAACTGAGTAAAACTGTGTTTTTTTTGCTTTTTGTATTTAATCATATTATTTTTTGATTTGAATGAAAATGATTCTAAATATTATATCACATATAATTTTCAATATGATTAATAACCTGGGTCATATTCATCATGCTTAAAATAATTAGCTACCCAAGTAACACTTCCTCCTAAACCATGATCCTTATAAAAAGAAACCATACTTTCTCTTTGACCTTTCTTAGGCCAAGCTACTATACTATCTCCATTGTATGTCATAAAATCGCACATAGCGGTATTATTTGTCCATCTTTTTTGCTTATTATTCCAACTTGTAATTGTATCGATTTCGAATTCAGCTAAAAATCCAGGAACTTTTGTTGATGGTCCCATTTTACCGGGACCAGAAAACTTACAATTTTCAGTATTACATCCTTTGAAAGATCTACCATAGTTTGCGATACCTCCCATTAATTTCCATGTCTTGATACCAGCTTTTGTAGCCATTCTAATAGCATCTTCTATCTTTGTTTTATCTGTATGACATGTAACAAAAGGTGCATTTTTATCCCAAGATCCGCTTATGTCATAAGTCATAAAAACAAACCAATTTATGTAATCTTGCATCTCTTTTACTGGAAACCCTTTTAAATACCAATAAGAAGATGGAATAGCAATAGTAAGCAACTTATCACTTGGAAGCTTCTTTTTAATAGTTTTAAGTAATTCTAAATACTTTTGACCATTCTTTTTATAATCAGCTGGGATATCTGGAATGTCCTGAGCCCCAGGATATTCCCAATCAATGTCAATTCCATCTAAATTGTATTTTTTCAAAAAATTCACTAAATTATTAGCAAAGTTTTCTCTAGTATTAACATTGCTGACTATATCTCTAAATATTTTATAAGTGGAAGGATTAGTAGAAAAGTCCCATCCACCAAAAGATGCTATTTTTCTAGGTTTTATATTGAGAAACTCTGATTTGGATATTCTCGAATCATCTATAGTATGGTCCTGATTAATATTAACGAAAGCATAATAAACATGAGTATAATCATTCAATAGTTTTGGATTACTAGCCATTTCATTCTTTTCGTCTAACCAATAAATTATATTTTTGAAAGTAGAAGCAGGAGAACTACCTAAATTACCATAACCACAATTAGATAAACATCCTTCAGTTCCAGGAGCTCCTGTGTTACTAGGTTTTTTATCACAATATTCAGAAGTTGAACCACAAAATCCATATTCACTACAACAAGCATTCAAAGGACATTCGGTATTATATAAATCACCAGGAGCTAGAGGACCACACTCTGCTTTTGGGTTAGAACTAGGTTTAGGTGGTTTTCCTTTACCAACACAAATTTTTTGATCTATCTGAAGTAAACTACATCCTTTAAATCCAAAAGTATCTTTATTATATTCTTCTATTTTACTGGGAGTAGTAGAATATTTTTTAGCTATGTCAGCACAAATATCACCTTTTTTAATAATAATGCTAGCGCATACTCCATTTTTATCTGGTTGTGGAGAATTATCAGGGAATCCTCCTTCACTTACACAAACTTTAGCTCCTAACAAGGGATAACCGTCTTTACATCCCTTCCAATTAGGAGCATCTTTATTCCACTTATTTAAATTATCAATAGATTTAACATTACTAAATTTATTAATCAACCATTGACATGTTTCACCTTTTGCCATTGTATGAACATAACAACCTTTATCATTTGGTTTTGCAGTAGTCGACAGCTTTGCAGTAGGCGACAAAGATAATAAAGAAAAAGGAGAATGAACAATATCAGAGTTATTCCAATATAAACTATTGACTATAGTCCAAAATATTAAAATAGTATAATATTTCATTTTATATTTCTATTGATTTATTGTCGAGGCCCAGCGATTTCTTTTTTTTTTTTTTTGGGTATATATACTTAAATATTTTCAGGCATTCTCATCATAAGAATAATGGTAGAAGTCCATCCTAAAAAGTTTTTAGCTCCTTTTGCTTCACCTGTTTCGTCATCATACTGTTCCCATACAAATCCAGTTCTTTTCCATTCGTTAAATACATTGTTGACCAAATCTAATCTTAAATCATGGTAAACAGTTGCAAGTTTAGTCTGTAATTCCTGGGGCATGTCTTTGCTTGCTACTTCTTTGTAATGTTTCAAACTGTCCAAGATCAAATAATTGATATTGATCCATACCGGAGATCTCCAGTAATTCTCAGCAGTTCTATATGTTGAGTCAGATTTGGACACAGACCTTACACCATAACCAGACCATAATTCATCAGAGTTGCGAATAACATCAACTAGTTTTTCTATCTTACCATATTCATCTGCTTTCATCATTTTGGTCATGAAAGGCAATAATGATACGTACCCTTTGTGGCAGACGTGGAAGCTTTCATCATCTTCATCCACAGAAGCATCACAGTAGACTCCTTCTTTCTCTGACCAGTGGTATTGATTAAGACTTTCTATAATCTTATCCTCGGTCGTTTGATATTTCTGAACATCTTCCTCTTCTCCCAAAACTTTGGCAATTAGTTTAATCGAACGGGTCATGACTCCAATCCACGAAAGAAGGTCAACGTTTAATTCAGTGATATCTGCTGGCAAGACCCTAGGATAATCATCCAACCCACTGGCTAAACAATGTGTTGATGTTCTACCTCTCCACCTATAAATTTCAGCGTCAACAGGCCTGTCAAAGTCACCAGTGAAACCTTTTTGAGTACGACGGAACATTTCATAATGTGCTTTAAGTTGAGGATATATGTTTTTGGTAAAGTTTGTCAAAACTTCAGGGTTAGTCAAAACAATCTTACCTAAATCATCCTTATGAAGCCCATGCAAGTCTCCATATTCATCAACATGCTTGGGGGAATCTATATCATCAAACACTTCATTGTTCAAATTCTCCAATAAGTAAGTAAACACCAACATTAAAGTTGGAGGGTTCACAACTTCCGGGCTTTGAACTTGGAAAGCTTCAGGAACACGAGATCTCAGTTCTGGCCCAAGAATTTGTTCTCTGGCAATCCAACCATCTTCATCAATCAAACTGAACCAAGATTGAAGAATCTCAAGTACAAGGTCGGAATCATAATCTAATAATGGTAGTAAGTGGAACCCTTCATCCCATAAAAATCCTCTGGGGAAAAACGGCCTTGAAGGTACTAATGTAAATAATTGATGTGGACCTTCTAAAGATCCCTGTAAATCGTATGTTTCAAATGTTTCGTCGTCAAATTTTGTTTCACGATCCACGTAATGATCACCATAGAAATATGAGACACCACCTAATAAACCGGAAAGAATTTCTTTGGCAAATGGATAATACTCCTCTTTGTTAAATGGGGGTTTCAACTTAAAGTGTTCATCAAATTTAGAATGAAATTTATCCAAAACTACTTGGAGTTTTTCTTTGAAGTTTCCTGATGTAATCTTCTGGTCTTGTGGGGTTAAGGCATTATCAAATATTATATCAAATTCAGCTTCACCTTGAAATACTTTTTGCACAAAATGACAGTTTCCTTCGAAATGACGAAGATCTCTAGCTATAAAAGCTTGATAAGGAGGGAATTCTTTTAAATCATGCTCTTCACTAATACCTTTGATGGAATCTTGTAAAAGTGTAACAAAAATATCTTTGGCTTGCCAGACATGATCGTTTGGTACTCTTAAACTAATGTGGTGATTCATTCTAGGATCCAAACTTTTATCAGGAAAAATAGGTTCTGGGTGTTGATTAGTATGGGGACCATTGTTGATGCTTAAAGTGAAAAATCCCAATTCTTCAGATAATCCTTTCAATTGAATTGATTCCAAATATGAACTTTCCATGTTCTTCTCAACATCCAATTCAATAAAACCAGAATGTTTTTCTTGACCCATAATGTCTTTTTCCACCACCTCAGACTCTAAACCAGAATACCATACAAATGAAGTCTTAACGTTCTTAAACCCTTTGAATGGCTTTGCCTTTACTTTTACACCCCAGGACTTCCCATCTTCACTCTTAATGAAATCAATTATAATGTTAACATGACACTCTTCATCAGATATAACTTGTCTACCACCATATCTGGGGTCGTAATAAAGCCAATTGGCCTTCTTCATCTTATCATGTTGTTCATAAAAGTGTCTCAATTTGCCAATTCCTCCATAGTCATCAACGTTAAACCACATCAATCCCGACACCAATGAACGGGGGATTCTGGGTCTGACTCCAAAGTAAAGTCCTGATCTATACGGTCCCCATAATAATGATGCGTCCGAGATATTCTTGTACTGGCCAGTTAACGAATTGTCAATTGGTGTCTCGGGTTCATCAAACATATCAAACTCCCACTCATCACACTTCACCATGGGCGATAGAAGACATATAAATGTCAAAAATTGAACTACGCTCTGAAAGCCATGTAGTTTCATTTTCAGTATGGTTTTTAGTTGAAAAGTTTCAGATCGCGAAGCTCTTCTCTATCTCAATCAATGTGGCCCCACAAAACGGGCCTAGGAGTACAACTAACGTACGGTGTGAACGGGAATGGGATACTACGAAGTGGTGGAAGCAGTAGTAATGACAGTGACACACATAAAACTCTGGGAGAATCCGGTGAAGAACAAAATGACCCAAATCATAACAATCTAGTACTAGAGTTCCCAAGATTAAATAAACCTCAGTTAAAGAAGCTTACAGATTCTACACAAAACTTGATACCGAGTCAAAAGAAAACAAGAAACGACACAAAAGTGGAGGATTTACGAACATCCAACAAAGCTACCCCAAAGATTCCTATTCTGAAGGATATTTTAAAGTCATATAATATCTCATCACTTTCGTTAGATAATCTACAAGCATATGATCCTACATACGGTACGGCCTTGAAATTATTCTACACTAGGAAAGATATCCACCAGTTCCATAGATACAAAACCGCCGCCTTTGCTTCTGGAAGTGAAGGCCATATTCTTAATGTTTGCATGGTGGAACCCAAACAAGAGTTTGTTTTTGATAGACGTAATATAAACCCTCCAAAATTTGTTGCAGGTATCACGTTGACGTTATCCGAACCTATCCGTCAAATAAAGACGTTTGTACCATTACAGAATAGACCAGTCATACATACAGATTTCATACTAGTGAGGACTCAATTCCATATCTATGTTCTCCAATGTATGAAAGCGAGCGACGAGGATGAAACTGCAGTTAATTTAAAACTTGTGACCGATATCCCTGCTTCCCAGCTTGGGAATGAACCACTAGCAGACATAGACTGGAACCCTGCGAACGGATGGTCTTTTGTTGTTGTAGATGTCAAGAGTAACATATATGTTGTGTTTATCAGTAACAAACTAAACGTGAAAATTAATGACATATCTTCGTATTTATCCGAGCAGCAAAAAGCTGAGTCTGAATTAGAGCTTTCTAGTTGGAGGAAAATAGTTTGGCCCCAGCCTAACGAAATTATAGTAGCATCAAGAGCAAGTTTGATCAGAATTGATATGAACACCAAAAGTTCGGAAAAGATCATAACCTCAGAAACATGGTCAAGAATACAAGACGTTTGTGTTGCATCTTTACAAAGGGAGTACATGTTTATTCTCACATCCCGAGAAATTATATGGCTTGATATTTCCACTCCTCAGCCTAAGCGTCTTTTGTCATGGAAGCACTTCTTAGATGAAAAAGATCCTTCATTAAGGTTGGAAGTTTATAATTCAAAGGATAACTTTATTTGTACAATCTACACGCAATGTACTCCTTTGATTCTTGTATTTAACTTTGCAATCATTGAGGAAAGATGCTACTGTTTGTCCTCACCATCCTTGATATATCTTCCAGGCAACAAAATCCCCATACAAAGCATTTACGTCGATAATTTTGATTCCAATTTTTACTTGAAGCGATTAAGGAAGGCTAACGATAAGACTCAAGATGGACCCCCAGATTTTGTAGGTCTCTTTGATTTAAGACAAAATCTTGAAATTAATTTCAACATGTTAGGCTACGAGTCGCTGGAAACAAATGGGACAATCAACAGTCCAGCAGAAGTCTCTGAGTCTTTGGATTTTGAAGAATTAATAACTAGGTATAAGAACTCCTCTCCGAGACTGGACTCTTCGTACTTTGATAAGATCAAGAAAAATGATTTGGTTTCACTTGTGCAAGAAATAATTTCTATCCGTAAAAAACATGGGAAAGGGACAAAGAAAATTCAAGAGTATGCTGCAAAATTAGGCAATGGAAGAGACAATATTAAAAAACAGTCTGAACTGCGAGATGATACTGAAACCCCCGCTACGTATCTATCTTTGCTTGATATTGCTCAAGAAATTCCCAATTATATCACAGACATAACCGAGTTTGATTCCATGTTTGAGCAATTGGTTGAACATTTTCAGTCCAGTGAGATAGACGTGATAAGTTTGATAGAGCCGCATCTTGAGAGATCGCTTTTATTTAAGGATGATACCAACAAAATTACGAACCTTGAAGAATTATATGATTTGTTCAAGAAGAAATATCATTCAAGGAAGGAAGTGAAAGATATGACCAAATCAGGCTCTCTTAAACAAGTATTGATTTTGCTTATGGCTACTTTGTTGAAGGCTAGACCACCAGACATCCTAAACTATTATAAAAATAAGACTGACGATGAACTCGAAACAGCGTCTGCCAGTACAAAGGCTATCTTGAGTGACTGGGACAATGATGATGTTCTTACAATGGCTGATCTGTTGAGGGATACTCAAAAAGACAATCTTCCACCAATCATTTCATCAGTACCTTCTATTAATATTGCATCACAAGAACTACCTTCGCAAAGTATTCCCAAGAAGAAATTAAAGAAACAAGATATTAGGCGACAAGTCTTGAACTCTCAACTTTTGTCGTCACAAGCACCATCACAACTGTCATCACAGCCTGATTCTCAAAGTTTAAGAATGTCTCTGTTTGGGAGTCAACGCTCATCGCAAAAGCGATCATCACAACTGAGTAGTCAAAAAGGTAAGAAAAGAAAGGGAGGATTCAGTTGACTGTATAGTAGTTGTAATATAAATATTCATTTTTCTTATAAAACTTTTCGTTATTCCATTAAATTGATTCTCATTAAATTAATTCCCCATAATTGACTCGGTCTCACTTTTCACCCTGGCTATGGCCGAGGCTAAATTTTCAGGATCAACACCTTGGTCCATCAATTTGACACATAATTGTAATAAGGAATCATCTATCTCCTTAACATCCAACAATCTCGCCAATTCTATAACCAAGTGGTTGGCATCGGACTGAGTATTCATAATAAACCGCGTATAAATAAAACGCGAAAACTATATTAAATCTATCTTACATTTATTTACTAGGGTCAGCTTCGAATCTTAAATCCCAACCAATCTGTTCACCTAATTTAGGCAAGGCTTCAGCAACACTTTGAACGTCCTTGTCTCCTCTTCCAGATAAGTTGACGACTATATGTTGGTCTTTTGGCATAGTTTTAGCAAGTTCAACAGCACCATAAATAGCGTGTGAAGATTCTAAAGCAGGAATAATTCCTTCTAATTGAGATAATAATCTGAATCCTTGCAAAGCTTGAGCATCAGTGGCGGCAACAAAGTCAGCTCTTCCAGTACTCTTCCAGTAGGCTAATTCAGGACCAACACCAGGGTAGTCAAGACCAGCTGAAATGGAGTGAGTATCATGAACTTGCCCATCATCATCTTGTAAAACATAAGTTCTCACACCATGGAACACACCAGGTATACCAGCAGTAAGGGTAGCTGAATGACGTTCAGTATCTAACCCATCACCACCAGCTTCAACCCCAAGCATCTTGACTTCGAGATCTTTTTCGAATGGGGAAAACATACCAGTGGAGTTTGAACCACCTCCAACACAAGCAACAACGGCATTAGGAAGTTTACCGTCGTTTAATTTTTTGAATTCCTCTTTGGTTTCATTTCCGATGATACTTTGGAAAGTTCTAACAAGAGTGGGATAAGGATGAGGTCCAATAGCAGAACCCACAATATAATGAGTGGTTTCTAAATGTGACACCCAGTATCTGAAAGCTTCTGAGGTAGCGTCTCTTAAAGTTTGAGTACCATTGGTAACGGCAATAACTTTGGCACCTAAAATTCTCATCCTGAATACATTCAAGGCTTGACGTCTAACATCTTCGGCTCCCATGAAAACAGTACATTCTAAACCAAATTTAGCACAAGCAGTGGCCGTAGCAACACCGTGTTGACCTGCACCAGTTTCAGCAATAATTTTCTTTTTCCCTAATCTCTTAGCAATCAAGGCTTGAGCAAGTGCGTTGTTAATTTTATGAGACCCAGTATGATTAAGATCTTCTCTTTTTAACCAGATGGTAGCACCGCCAGCATGTTCACTTAATCTTTCGGCTTTATGAAGAGACGAGGGTCTACCTATGTAGGAGTATAAGCTTTTGAATTCTTCCCAGAATTTAGGGTCAGCAATAGCACTTTCAAATCCAGCTTCCAATTCTGCCAAACAAGAGTATAAGGCTTCAGGAACGAATTGACCACCAAATCCACCAAACTTAGGATTGTGTTTGTGTTCTTCTTCAAGAACTGGAATAACATTTTTAATGTCCTTAACAATATTTTCATATTTGATTGGTGGAACTGACGTGTAATCTTCACCTAAAATATCTTTAGCAAATTTAAAAGCTGCTTCACCTCTCTCACCAGCTTTGGCATCAGCGATAAGGTTGATAAATTTGGAACCAATCACCACCCCTTCAGCTTCGTTACCAACTTTTAAGAAATGTTCTCTGGTTGAAACACCAAAACCGACGGCCAAAGGAGAACCGTTGGCATATTTTCTTACTCTGGCACATAATGCTGGGATATCGTCAGAAATGTTAGTCAATGCCCCGGTTGGGGCCATTCTGGAAACCACATAAATGAAAGAATCAGCGATCTCTCCCAAAACTTTCAAACGGGCATCGGTGGTAGCTGGGGCAACTAATGGGACGTAAGTTAAACCGTATTTGGAACAAGTGGATCTGAATTGAATAGCTTCCTGAGGTGGTAAATCTACAACAATGAACCCATCAGCACCGGCTTCAGATGACTGCTTCACCAATTCTTCTTCTCCAAATTTCAAAATAGGATTGTAGTAACCCATTAAGATAATTGGAATAGTGACACCTGCTGCTCTGGCTTTACGAAGTAACTCCAAACACAAAGGAACAGAAACACCGTTGTTCAAAGCAGTCACATTGGCAACTTGAATGGTAGGTCCATCGGCAATAGGATCGGAGAATGGAATACCTAATTCTACAATATCAACACCTCCTTTTTGTAATCCTTGTAAGATAGGAATGGTATCATCGATGGTTGGAAACCCAGCAGTGATAAAGGTGATCAAGGCATTACGGTTTTCCTTTTTACATCTTTCAAATGTTTCTTTTAAAGCTGAAGACATCTTTGGTAGTTTCTATATCTTATAATTCAGTAAAAAAATCAAAACCAAAACTTCAACTGTTGGAATATCTTTGAAAAAAAAAGCTGGGGATAAGAACCTTTAATACGCATTGAAATTTTTCAATGAGTCAGTTCAGGGTAACTTCTCACATAAACAGGTGTGAAGGTTATAGAAAAGGATATGAGTGTGTTTACGGATATTATCGTGTTGTGTCATTAATCGTACTATACAGGGTAAAATAAAATTCAAAGTTGGAAATTGTAACTAACGTGGATGAGTGGGATAAAGACTCGGAATTCGTATACAAATAAGTCTCAATCTGATGATAAGCTTTTGTTATCTTCTTTTTTTTTTTTTTGAATAATCTTCTATAATTTGCTAAGCTTTCTAATACCCAATAATCCTTGTTTTACCTTTTGGTAAACTTGTTTGTCTTTGATGAATCGTTGAACAGGGGCACTCTATCAGTAGCAGGGCCAGGATTTACCTCTACTTCATGACCCAATTTGATTTGAGATAGATTGATGATTGGCAACATTCTATTATATTTGGTACAATAATCCTTTATACTTTCCTGAATTGTTTGTAATCTTTCCGCTATCAACTTATAGTAAGTTGTTTGAGTACTACCTTCGGGTATTGAGGCGAGGGCTGCTAAGAAAGCTTCCATATCGTGCTTAAGAACACTCATTTCTATTTTCAATCTGTCGATTTCTTCATATATTGCTTTAGGTTCAATCTTACCTGAGGTAATATCGTCTATTCTAATCAAGGCTGGTAATTCCTCACTCATGGTAGCTTTCTTTAAATAAATTGAGAGAGCTGAATGTTGAAAAATGGTTATCGCGAATTCTCTATGCTGTAAATTAATGCTGTTGTTACCTATACCCTATTACCCCTGTTACGTACCACTACGTTGGGCCCTTCAACCTTCCAATGGACGTCATAATCCATAGTAAGCGTATCTAAAGAGATTCCATTTGGAAGGAGTGTGTGGTTGAGAAAGTTCAAGTCCAAATTGAAATATGCCTTTTCAATTGTAGCGATTATCTGTTTGACCATTGATTTGACTCCAAACCTCATAACAGCTGACCGGGCATTATCAGTTTCAGTATTGTAAAATTTGACCCACGTATAATAGTCTTGTGAAGACCATGCATTTATAATTTTCAATAATTTTTGGTTATCCTTAGTTTTGAAATGCTTATGATACTCTTGTAAGGCTTTGAAATTCTGATCGTTAAAATGACAAAGATGTAGGATCAACAATGTAGCCAACTCTTTCTTCTCTTGCAATTCCAAAAACTCCAGAGAATCTTTGGTAAGTAAATAGTTTATTGAAGGAACATATGTTTGATAATGGCCTGTAGTAACTGAGATTCTGACTGAAAACAAAAATACTCGAATTGTGAATTTGGTGGGTTTAGAACTAATCATAGCTTCTCTGAGCTTTCTAAGAGATGCTAATATTTTGTCAATAGTAACAGGGGGAATTTTGCACCCCTTTGTACCAATTTCATCACTTCTTTCTTGACTGGGCTTGGAATTCTTAAGATCAAGATTGAGGAGCTTCTGACTTAAAGTAGTGGTATCACTACTATTGCAATAGGTCACAAAATCATTCATTATCTTGTCAAAATATTTTTCTCTTTCTTCTTGACTTTTCTGTAACCTACTATCTTCCCCCCTACTAACAAACCCGTAATCACGCCTCGGATCTTGAGGTTTGGAGAATCTAGATGCTCGTTGCTTTCGCTTTTCTTCTTCATTCTTATCTTTATTCAGAGAGTCGCTGAGCTGTATTGTCTCTACACCTTGTTTATTCCACTGCTTTCCTCTTCCACGGCCCTTACCCTTTCCTCTCACCAAAGTACCGGAGTCCTTGGAATTCCTACGGGTGTCAATTGACAGTGGTCCAGATTGTGCCATGAATCTCCACAGAATTGGTTTCGCATTTTTTGATCTATAAAATATATACATACTATACAACCTAAACGACTATACCAGACCCATGAGTTTTTTGGTCCCAGATTCTTTTTAAACCCTGTGCAATTGTATTTTCAATTTATCAGTTGGGAACGAGTTTGACTTCTTGTTTATTGGACAACCATCTATAACCAAAGTTTAAGACGCACACTATGATAACACAAGTTACTGTTATCCCCAAATTTAACTTGAAAATTGAACTGTAACAAAGCTTACCAATAGTACAAATATGTGCTCCATCACTGGTCACCACAGAGTTGGAATCAAAAATCTTTCCAAACAAGTTGGTAAAGTAAAAACTTGGTAAAATGGGTGCTAAACAAACAATCCCCCAATTCAGAGAAAAGTTTTCCATTCCAAACATATCACCTACAATGATTGGCATGATGCAAAATGTAAATCCGTAGAAAAAACCTGTCATTAAAGACATTAATGATAAATTATTGTAGTCTGATAATTCGTAGCCCATGACTTGGGTAATTGTAAGACCAACTGCAGGCACAAACAATAACCAGGATCTTCTTTTGTTAAACGATTGAGTTATGATATCACCAAAGATACCGGATAATAATCTCCCCACACAATTTGTGGTAGAAATAAGACCAACTTGAAGTTGTTGGTTTTTTTGAATGGCAGTTTCAATTTGCTCTCTTGTTTCGGTTGTCATTGAGGCATCAAATGCTATTCCTTTACTTACTAAAGCTTTCACTATGTAACCCACCGAGTAAATATACATTTGACCCATAGCAGCCAAAAACCCAGTAAGAAAAAAAAGAATCCAAAATTTATAGGAAAATAAAAGTTCAACACCATGGATTTCATCATTGGCAGCAGTTAAAGGACCCATAGTTTTATTGTGCCTATTGGGTCTAGGACTTAATGGTGTGGGACTTAAAATTCTGGGGCTCGCAGTGGATGTTTCACTAATGGAGGGTCTCAAGGTAGCCATTTCAATTGAAGCATTTGTTTGTTTATGTAATGCCTTTCTTAATTTATGTTCTCTATCGGTAATGATTATACTTGGAGCACAAATGGAAAATATAATGATGGAAGAATAACCCAAAAAACCCAAAAATCCTGACGTGTCACCCGGAAAAAATATTGATCCAATGACAGAATAAAACAAAGCACTTAATCCGTACAATGCTAATGGCAAGGAAGTGGCAACTCCTCTGATACTGGGGAAACTTATGGCACAACACTTCAAACACACGGAGTTAATGAAGGTGGACCCACAACCTATTAAAAATAATAAGAAATATGAAATTGTTAAGCTTGAGTGAGAATAATCATACTGTTTTTTCATACCCAAATATCCACAGAAGATATTCAATCCTCCTATTACCAATGCCCATGTGTATCCCTTACTATCAACTACTCTTCCGGAAACGGGACCTGACACTGCAACTCCGATGGTACCAAACAAAGCTATTTTGGAAGAATCAGACACCGAATAGTTTAACTTGTGAGCAAATTGAGGACTGTACGATGAATATAAATACAACGTCCCACATATTAGCCCTAGAAATGTACATGATAGTAGAACGAAGGCTTTCTTAACTGTTGGCAGAAACATTGGCTCTAAGTATGCTGTTGTTTATGAAATAATACCACCACCAACAATTGCGACAAAGTGGGGCTTGAAAATAAATAGATTGCGAACTGTACATAGCTATATGCTTGATTTAGCGTCTTCGCAGATCGCGATTCGGTTGGTGAATAATTCAGGCACAAAGTTGAAGATTCGAGGCTTTTGGGAGTTTCATATACATTCATAGACCTTCAAGACCTTTGGGATCTTTGAGTTTATTCATGCACAGTATTAGCAAAGGTCTAAGAATTGCTTTTTTTGGCAGTGATGTTTTCAGTGTTCAGTCTTTGAAGCTGCTCATTTCTCTTCAGAACAGACTGCCTTCATCAATTCTGTCAATTGATGTCATAACCAGGCAAATTAAGCCAAAGGGAAGAAAGTTGATAACATACGAAGACTTACCAATAGGAGAATACGCACAGTCGAAGAACGTGGAGGTACTAAGGGCAGATAATTCCAGTGAAATATTATCCATTTTGAACCAGAAAACGTATGATTTAGCAGTAGCAGTTTCATATGGAAAACTTATTCCTCGAGGATTTATTGAAAGTCTGACATATGGTGGATTAAACGTTCATCCCTCGTTATTACCAAAATATAGTGGATCTTCTCCCATTCAGTATGCTCTAATGAACGATGATTCTTTTACTGGAGTTACTGTTCAAACATTACACCCCACTAAGTTTGACAAAGGTGATATTATACTACAAACAGGGCAAATTGAAATTAAAGACAAAGATAATTATGATTCTTTAGCTTCAAAGTTAGGGGAAGAAGGGGGACAGTTGTTGTCCGAGGTAGTTGAGAATAAGCGTTTCGTAAATCCATCCAAAGGGACTCCAAAGTATTCATACTCTTTGGCGCCCAAAATAACTTCATCCGATAGCCAGATAAAATGGACCTCTTCTTCGAGGTCTATAAAACGTTTATATGACGCTCTTGGGTCTATACACACATATATAGACTGTTTCCCGAAAAACAAGGCCCAAGTATCAAGAAGAATATTGTTGCATAATGTTGATCTTGTGGAAGGGGAAAATTCTTCCAATGAACCCGGCTCTTTTGCTTTTGACGAGTCCAGAAATTTAATTGTTATAAAAACTGGCGATGGTTGGATAGGCTCAAAATCATTAACGTTTGAATGTTTCGGGCTAGAAGAAGCAAATGTATTCATGAAGAGATTGAAAAAACGAACAAACACAACTGAGCATATTTTCAAATAGAGCATTGATCTGTACATATAATACACTGTATATTTTCTAATATGCTTGTCTATAAAACAACTTGACAATGCTTATTATAATCTTCCACGGCAATTCCAATCCGGTTATATAAAAATGCTCTAGACGATTTTTCTGGAATTGGAATAAATGGTCCTTCTTTCTTTTTCAAAATGATATTAATACCCGTAGATTCCATGGAAATCGATTTTATAGCATCAAACGAGATTATCCATTTCACTTTGAGTGTATTCACCTCAAACAAGATAATGTTTTTAAAGGTTACAATTAAACCCTTCTGTTCACCCGGTAAGAGTAAATGAGCCAAGTAAGATTCATCGAAATACGTTCCACCATCAATAGACTTAAGCCAAAATTGACCTTGGGCTTCTCTTTCTGAGTAAGGTCTAATGACGTTATCATAACTGATATAACGAGGAAGTCTAACTTTATCTAAACCTTCCGCATCGAATACAGTAGTGGTATTACGAATACCTTCACTGACATTGGAAGCTAAATCAAAGATTCCAATTGCGGTCTTGGTAGGAAGACCAACAATACCTTTTCCAACACCTCTGAAAAATCCTTGGGCACCACCGGTATTAGCTCCCTCAATTGGAGCTGTAGCTACACCCGTGACTCCAGAAGAAATTGATTCAAAGAAGGAGTTAGCTCCTGAAGCAAATCCATAAAGGGCGTGCTTGGGTTTATTACGACGTTGGTTACGACGACGACGTTCTTGGAACTGATCATCTAAAGTCACAACCGATAACCCTTTAGCCAATGAACCAGTTACTTTAGCAAATGAATCGGAAAATCCAAAAATAGATTTTTTGAAGAAACTTAATCCACCTTTAGCAAGACCAATACCCAATTCTTGAGGGCGATCATTGATCACAAAACCTTGATATGGTTCGTAGAAAATATCAAGAACACCAGAAGAGATGTTGTTGAACAAACCAACAGGATTACCAATAAAATCTGCCGAACCCAAAATTTTATGAAGTTGGTAGAAGAATGATTGTCCATAGTGAGTTTGGATAGATTCCACCAAAATTGGAATTGGAACCCTGACATTTTCCATGAACAAAGCATTCAACTTGATAGGAGCGTCGTTGATGTTACCAATGGCCATAGTAAGCACATTGAAGAAAAACATCAATGTGTTTTGAGAATTGCTAGCCTTATCTTCAGCATTGACCCGCTCAGTTCTAACAAAAGAAAGATTAGTCAATGTAGGTTGAAGGTGTAACGCTTCAAAGTAAACATCACTACTTTCAGATAACCGTTTAGGTTCGGGTAACTCCAAAATATCGTCACATAATTTATCTTCAATGGCTTTATTCCAACTAGCTCCTGGTACCTTAGCAAAATCCAAAAGAGCAAACAAGAAATCCTCATCTATTTCAATAGTCATTTGTTGTAACAACACCGTAGCATACTTAATGAATATAACTCCATGAGAATCGTCTTTGATTTTACAAACAGAAGCAGAAAACGAAGGATGGTTATTCATCTCCTTACCAGACTTGGGGATTACTGTTGGATAAATAACAATGGGGAAAATACCACCATATAGTTGATTATCCACCTGAATCCATTTCAATTTGACACTCAAGTTCTGGTACAAATCTGACTCGTTATATCTAACTTCCAAGCCTCTTAAAGTAATGTAACACAATTCTTGAGATCTGGTGTTAATAAGAGAGATTCCAAATCCTTCAAACCTAGTTATGATTCTGGTATGATAATTTTCATCCTCTTCCATAGCTTGGAAGTTTTGCTGAGAACCTTCGTTGGTATGTCCAGTGTTGGTTCTTTGCAACTTGTACATACTAAGGGAAGGATCATAATCAGAAATGATCAACGATTGAGTAGGACCATCGGCCACCACATTCAAATCTACGATTTTCTGGTCTTCATTTTGTGTGGGAGGTAATCTGAAAGGTTTCAAGTTTCCAATCTCTGACAAATTGATAGCCCGTTCTCGGCCGTGAGATCTAATAATCAACTCTTTCATAACAGCCTTAGGATAATCATAAGCATAAGGCATAACACTTTTTGGTGGTATTTTGTAATAAATGGGTTTATATTGCACGTCGTTCTTGACAACTTCTCCATTTTCATTGACGTTAGGATCTCCTTGGTAAATGAAAAATTCACTATCACTGAAATTTCTAATTGAAAATGGCCAGTTATTATTAGCATTTTCAATCTGAATAAACATGGTAGCGTTTTCGGTCAATATGTTCACTTTGAGCAAAACTTGGCCTACATTTTCTTTGTAAACCTTTAAGAAGATTTGCCCAATATCATCAATGGCAAATGGGGAAGACCATGACTTGGAACCATGGGAGAATTTGATTAACAAACTTTTTTGATCCATTCTCCTTAATCCATATAACGGTACCAATTCATTGGCACCTACATCTGTGACTTTGGTGGATCCATTCTCTACAATTTGCAAAGTTTCCTCCAAAGTATTCTTCAAAACGTATCTTGGGGCAATTGTTACCACTTTAGTTAAGTTGTAAAGTCCTTCACCATCAGCAACAGAAACCCCCACATTCATTTCAGACTGTTTTCCATTCAATTGCACGGAGACAGCCGTAGCTTGACCTATAGCATCAAAACTCAAAGGTGTTGACCATTGACTGTCTCCAACCTTCACAACGGCTCTATTTTTTCGTTCAACATCTTTATCAAAAGAAAACATTTTAGGAGTGATTTTTTCCAACGAAGATTTCCCTAATGATTGCATTTGATTTGACTTTTCGCTTACAACCAAATTTTGAGCAGTTCGGTTAAGAACAACATACGGTGAGTAAATGGCTATATTCAAACCAGTTGTGGATTCACTCTTTCTAGGGTAATATATCTTCAATTTCAACACTTGGCCATTCTCATGTTTCAAAGTTAATACCGATTCCTTTTTGAAATCACCGTTCTTGGGAGCATTAACTATGGCAAATTCGGATTTTCCAAACCCACAGTCTTTAGGCTCTACACTTAATAACAAAAGACTCTTCAAACTAGCCACATGAATGTAACTCTTGACTCCTTTGTTAATTGTACCACTCCAATCTCTTTTAGTATCTTTCTCATAAAGCCTAAAGTCAAGATCAAAGGGTAATAAGTTATGAATGTGAACTGGTGAAGATATCACTACCTTCATATGTGGATAGATTCTAGCCAAAGGTTCGTCGGTGTTGTAGTACGCTTCTGCCTGGAAATAGTATGAACTCTTGTCGCTCGAAGATGCACAACTGATAGCACTTCCCCCGTACAACAAATCTTTCCAATAAAGCCCTTCTTTAGACCATTGATAGTCACTATCGAAATGAGGCTTGAATTTAAGCGAACCGGAATACACAAAGTCTATAGGTAAAGCTCTTGACTTACCACACTTTATAACAACTTCTTCCACCAGACTCTTACTGTCTTCATCGGAGAAGATCTTCACGCAGATATCATCGTTGGAATCATTTTGAACTTGCACAGAAGACCTTAACCAAATAGTCTTGATGTTATCTTCTCCCAAAGATATATCCCTTATAAGTCTGTTGTGAACTCCATTTACTGGAGGCGTCATCATTATAACTTCTTCACCTTCACCGGTGGCAGCAATGTCAGTTATCTTGTCATAATTGGAATCAAGCAATTTAATTCCCAAAACACCTCTTTTATTGTCAGTATCCAAATTCTCACGGATTTCCCTCCAATCTTCAAATGCCCAAGGAATTTCTTCATTGTTCTTGATAACCGCAGTCTTGGACTGTGATTGGTTATCATTGTTCCATACTTCAATGTCATATCCGGTTTCATTGATGATCTTATAAGGACTGGTTTCTTCACGAGGTCTTACTTTCGCAACATCAGTAATTAAAGATGAAATTTGAGACATTAACGCAATTGAACGAGATGAAACAGTGACTTCTGCCAATTGACGAGAAACAACATCTACCATAATTCCCGATGCAGAATCTGAAGACTTGGTAGCATATACAGCAATGGGCCAAGGTTCAACCAATGGTTCCCATGATGATCTGGCATAGTTATAAATCTTAACAAATGATTCAATATGGGTTTCAGCACTCAAATCAGTCGACCAGTTGATAGCTCTGATATCAAACGGTTTGATGTTCATATCTATAACAGGCAATTCATGAACATCACCAATCAAGACGAATCTCAAGCCTCCAACACCTACATTCAACTCTTCACCCTTCACAATCACCTTGGATTCTTTAGTCTCCTTTTGGTCCTTATTAGGTTTTTTAGATCCAGATATGGCCGAAGTAAACGAAGGAGCATACTGAGATAATCTCCTTCTGAAGTTTTCTGAAAACGTATAATCGTCCGACTCGTTCTTGTCTTGGTTACCTTGAGCCTTAGAGTATAAGTCAGAAGCCTTGTTGAAGATATCCAATGCTAATCGGATGTCTCTTAACGATAATCTCATAAGTAAAGGATCAACTGATGCTTGAATATTCGTAAGGAAAGTGTCAGCGGTAGAACCCCTTGAATCATGAGCAAAAGAAACTGAAAATTCATCTATAATTCTCAATCTATTTTCAGTAGCATTATCCATAGAACACAAAAACAATCCAGCTTTATTAGCAGCTAAAGAAATAACATTTTGTTTGGTAATCAAAACCTGTTCGATTTTGAATACAATAGCCTCGGTGTCTGATTTGGTGGGATCCGCCAATAACATAACCGATAAGTCAGTTACATTGACGGAAAATCCAACCGACATACCTGTGGGTTCTGGTTCAATGGTAGCAACAGTATCCTGTGCTTGTTGCTTTGGTGAATTCTCTGAGTCATCATCGTTATCCTCATCATTTTCGTCCAACTCTGAGATGGTAGCTGGCTTTTCAAATGCTTTATCACTGAAATACTGTAATTCAAAAATGTAATCAACAGATAAAAGAATTTTTGGGTTATTAACAGTAAGGATAACAGTAACGTTTTTCTTGTCACTGGGTCCATCCGAGGTAGCGCCAACAATGAATTGATCCTCATCACTACGAATTTCTGGAATTATTTCAGTGAAATAACTATCATTGTTCTTTCTGACATCCTCAACAACAAAAGATTTAATATTTAAATCAGATTCAAAGTGAGTATCTTCAGTCATTTTAAAATTGAATTTGGTGGTGTTTAAAGAGAATGAACAGATTTTGTTATCAGTTATATCCTTCACACCTGAGGTGTGGTTATAAAGGGTCAAAGCAAGTTTGGAAACATCAAAATCAAATATCAATTTCTGGTGCTTATCGGAAAATTTAGATGTAGATTCTTCAACTTCCTCGACCTTCTCAATCAGATCATCTTTTGAACTTTCATCATTCTTTTCACTTTGAGATGCAGAATTTGCTTCTTCCAGTGTATGTTTTACCACAGCGTTGGCATTGGCAGCGTCTTCTTCAATCTCTTCAAGATCAACATCTGACGTATCCAAGACATTTGCTACAGCATCAGAAAGACTCAATAAGTAACGTAATTGCAATTCAGTTAAATCAACCTGAACATCTGCAAGTTTCCCTGAAACTACAATAGATGCTTGATCTTCAGCACAATCTTCCCAATAATCAATATTAAACGATAAATCAAAATCTTTGACGATCTCCGCAAACTGGACAACATCATTCACAAAGTTGAACTCCAATGCCATATTAATATTCCGTAACCCGGTGTTGATATGATTCTTAACATAATCATTTTCTTTGGTAAAGTCATTAGTGGCATATAATTCACCCAATTCAACCGTCAATTTATCGTACTTGGAATTTGAGTGACCCACAAGTTTAGGAAATATAATAGTGGGTGCCTTAACGGAAAAATCAAATTTAATTCTACTGGCATCATTGATTTGAGTAGCTTGACTAATTGCAGCTTCTCTTGTTCTATCGTAAATTTCTTTCATCTTTTGGAATTGACTCAAATAATTGAAAATTCTCTTGAAAGAAGATTCTACAAAATTGACTTCCGAAGCCCCAGTCTTAAACTCAACGTAGGAATTATACAAATTAGTGTTGGTTTCATTATCAAAAGTTTTGTAGGAAAACTCCGCCAAATGATCTCCCTTGATACTCACCAATTTTCTTAAGATTGAATCGTCAGGAGACCCTTCGTTGATATCATCATGTAAAGTTAAAGCCCCCAATTTACCCTTGATGTCCATAGCCTCAGGTAACAAGAACAATTCAATATCAGCCGTGCTCAATTGTAAAGTAGCAAGCTTAACACCATCTTCATTAAGAACACAAATAATACTATCCAAATTGATATCTACATTGATCTTTTGGGGTGCTAACTGATCATCTTCAGAATCATTATGTTTCAATTCATCAGCAGGAGTAGCTTCAGCGTTGGGATCAGTAAAAGTGTTCAAAATAAAGTTCAACATGCTCAAAATGGATTTTCTGGTAATAACAAACTTGACAGTAGCAATATCTAATTTTATATCTTGATCATACACCTCGATCTCTTTGTTATTGAAATCTACCATTCTTTGTTTACGAGCATAATCCAATTTGAAGATTTCTTTAGAGTTTTCATCGCCTTCCTCTACAAAACTATTGGAAGAAATCATTCTTTCAAATTCAGGTATTCCTGATCTTTCAATATGATCAATCAAATTCAAATCCATTAACGTCAAATCCAAATGCATATCGTTAAGGGTTTTGTAGAAATTCATATTTAATGAATCCCCCACTAAATCTACAAAAGCTTCAGCTTCTAAGGTCTCACCATTGATACATCTAGACAACGAAAGATTGACTGATTCAATTTTAAGATCAAATTCAAACATGTGTTGGTTTGCAGCAGCTTCAGACACAGAGTTGGAAGATTTTTTGGACGCCTTGTTCTCCGTTTCTGAATCTGAAGAGTTTTCTGAGGAATCTGATTCTACTTCAGCTTCACCTGTAGAATCAAAAGCGTTGAAGACACTAGAATCATCCGTCTCCAGATTTTCCAAATCGGGGATCGCAGCATCTACAATCTTCATGATTGTTTTATACTGGAAATCATTCAAATGAAGTTTAATCTTTGGAACTTCACCCCCAATTTTGAACTTAGCTAGGTTATAAACGTCGGGTAAAATAGAAATTCCTAATAACAATTTAATATTAAGCTTGTCCAAAATCGATGAATGTCTATCTTTAGTATTCTCAAAATGAAGTTGTTTCATAGTATCTCTAATGTTTGAACCTACTAAAAACTGAGCATCCTGTAGGTTGACTGTGAAAGTGTCGTACATCAAGGTGTTTAACTGTTTCCAGTCCTCATCCGAATAAGTTTCTTTACTCTTGAAATACTCAATTTTTTCTTTGTCTACCAACTTACTTATAACACTTATATGACCAGCATCAAGTATAGCCACAGGTGATTTCCAGTTGTCAGGCTCCAAGGGTAAGATAATCAAAGGAGCTTGAAGATCTAATTTAACATCAATGGTTTTATGTTCTTCAAGAGCATATTGCAACCCCATTCGGGTTTGTTGAGTAAACCCTTCCACAGTAGCTTCAGCGGCATTCATAATTGCACCAACAGTATCCAAGTGAATATTTGGAGGCTTGAAAAACCGGTAAACTTCTTCAATAAATTTCGGATTGTAGAAAATTGTCATGGACTGTAATTTGGCTAATAACTTGGAATCTGCCGTACCCGATAATGGATTTTGCTCAAAAGAAATCCTGAAAAAAGGATCATTATTTTTGCCAGAAGAATCAGATTGAACCCCGGCAGCTTCATTATACTGTTTAACACTAACAATATGTTTATAAAGGGTGTGCTGGGTCCCATCTTCAATTCTAAACTCCTGAATTTGAAAATTAGCCAATAGAGAATCTGGCCTTTGATATATTTGAGTTTTGCAACCTTCAAAAACAATTTCTGCCAAATTAGGTTTTGATTTATCAGCTCTTATACTAAGTCCCCCTTTCTTTAATGTAGCCAAAATCTCAAACTTAACTGCATCTCTAGGTAAGTCAATTTCATTTGTTACTTCTTTTTCATTGTAATCAATAGCATCGTACAACGCTTTTCTTTGGTCTTCACTTAACTGGAGATCATCCTGATTAACATTTTCTTCAGGTTGATCTGGCACTTGGTTAGATCCTCCCCACCATCCAGAAAACCAACCACCTTGGCTTTGAGCTTGCTTTTGCTCCTGAGCACGCTTAACGTGGACCAATGCGTTTTCCTGCTTCAACTCATTTTTCGTCAAAGATCTATAGAATTTGATATCTTCAAAGGGAAGATCAACTTCAAGATTTTTGAGTTCATCGATTTCCCCCTGATCATTCAACTTATTCAATAATTTCAACTTATGAAGTTTAATATAACTCTTTCTCTGATCCCGTCTTTTGGCAAAATATTCCCAACTCCATTTATAGTTTTTGTCATGAATCTCATTCAAGACAGACTTTGCCGTATACTGAAGCCATTGTTTAGGATCTTCGGACACAGAAACTTTTGGTCTATACTTTCTGAATCTATGAGTCTTAATATACCAATGGAACTTGGATAAAGTCCACAATAAATCCTTATACTGTTGAGAATCCAAATCAATACCAAACTCTTCGAAGAACAATTCTGCCTTTACATGAGGTGTCTTAGCAGTAGCTCCTAATTTATTCACTGTTAATTTACCCTGTCCCGATACGGGCCTTAAAATATATTGTAAATCATCAATAAACTCTTCATCCTGACTGGCACTTTTGAAGATTTCAAGCAACTTTTGATGATCATCAGTATACATAGAAGCACTATCAGTGTTCATGTAGCATGACAAACTCAGTAAAGTCATCAATTTTCGGGTCAATGCTTTTGTAATGGATATAAAAGATGGTTCCCATGATTCGTTGGTCGAAACAGCGGATAATTCTTTCAAGGTGATCCCCACTGAGTAAGGACTTTCCGTTAATACAGAATCATCCTCATATCTGATATGGATATTTTTGATAGTCACTTGTAAGTTATCAACTATCTTAGTGACCAAGGATTCGGTGAAAGATTCATTGGTGTTCAAATTACTGGACAATTCCTGATTTTGCAATTGAGCATTCTCAATAACGGATAAGTGGTCCAATTTTTCAAATTTGACCTTCAAATCTCTCTCTTGTTCTTCTTTTAAATCAAAGTCATTCAGAACAATTGGTGATGCAAGTAAATATAAATCTTCAATTATGATTTTTACTGGTTGACCTTTCAAATTGGACCAAGGAATTTGTAAAGTTAATTCACCCAAATGTCCAAATTTAACATTTAAAGGCAATTTAAACCTATCCAAAGAATCCTTCTTTAACCTCAAATTTTTCAATTTGACATCTCCACCCCAAATCCCAATGTTCAATTGCTTAGAGTCAAAATTTTCAATATAAGATCCTAAGAATCTATTCAAAATGTTGGCTATAAGTGATTCAAACATGATAGATATTTAGATTTTAGATTGATCGCAAAATCGCAACTTAATGATGGCAGCACATGAGCTGTCACGTGGATTTCTTGAAAGATTCAAAATTTTGGATTATAGAGGATAGCTTGAATTATTTACATTTCTAGAGTGTTGAGAGGTGAAGGGTGTGGCTAGTTAATTGCTTCAGGTGAAATACTGGCTTTTAGGTAAAGCATTAGTAGACTGGGATAGTTATAATAAATTTATGAATTTCTAGTAAAACTCGTTCTTGGAAGAAGTCCTGTTCAACGAATTTAACCTTTTAGTAGAAGCAAGTACAAAACTTCCGTAGCATATCAAAACTAAAAGAAAAACACTCTCAAACACCATTTACTTACCCTTCACTCTTCTTATTAATTTAACGTCGCATCACCTTATCTAAAAAATCTATAGGTTTAACATACTTAAAAGTAAAACAATACAAGTACAACCATAACCCAACTCCTATTTAATCACCAAATAGCCTCATAAACATATCTCATTCATCTACCATCCCATCACCTTACCTCTCACTATGTCGCTTTTAAGTTAATCCGGGGTCTTATCAATGTCTTACATAATCTTTTTTTGCCCCGGTTATCTTTTCTGTCTTATGACTCAAGTAAATCTGTGACCCTCCGATTACTAACTATAAATTCACATTTGTAGATCTGAATTTTAGCTATCAAGTTATACAAGAATTCAAGAAGTATAACCGTCATAACAAACTTAAACTGGTATTCAACAAAGCCAGTAACAATACTAGCTAAATCCTCTAAGAATCACGCTAGTTTAAACCGTAATTGCGGCTTATCAATTCCACAGTTTATCACAGGTTATCACAGTTTTTTGTACTATAACTAAATATATTAAACTCAAAACATCGTTCAAATAACTTATTGGACTTATTTGGTTTATTTATAACTCATTATTGTGCCTAAAGTATTCAAAAACCCGTGTAATTAATTCAAACTAGTTAACTACGTATCCTGCACACAGATAGAGGGATCCTTCTTGTTTTTATAGCGATAAAAGAAGTAAAAAGATTATAACCCATTTTATACATTTATTGAATTAAATGTATAAATCAAATTCAAAGTATTAGAATAAGAGTGTTTAGTAGGTTTTAAGTCTGCAGTTACACGTTCATACTTATTTAGGAGAAATACGTTATAGGGTTAAATATTATCTATAACTAAGCAAGGGAGTAACCAAAGGGGAATAGATTTATAGAAACCATACAGAAGCAATCATGTCAGCATCAATAGTATCTGATAAGTCTTCTGACAGCAGAATCTTGCAGAGGATAGGTAATTATGAGATGGGCAAAGAAATAGGAAAGGGGTCATTTGCTACCGTCTATAAATGTATAAATATTAAAACTAATCAATCAGTTGCCATCAAATCTGTGGTAAGGTCAAAATTAAAGTCAAAGAAATTAATAGAAAACTTGGAAATTGAAATTTCCATTTTAAAATCCATGAAACATCCTCATATAGTGGGCTTGTTGGATTATGATCAAACTAGTTCTCATTTCCACTTGGTGATGGACTATTGTTCCATGGGGGATTTGTCATACTTTATAAGAAAAAGAAGTCAATTGATCAAAACACACCCGGTAATATCATCTTTGTTAGAAAGATATCCCAGTCCTGAAGGTTCACATGGGTTAAACCAAACCTTGGTGTTGCACTTTTTAAAGCAATTATCATCAGCTTTACAGTTCTTGAGAGATAAATCTTTGGTTCATAGAGATATCAAACCTCAGAATTTATTGTTGTGTCCTCCAATGCATTCTAAACGGCTGTTTGAAGAGAAGAACTTTGTTGGTCTTTGGGAATTACCTATTTTGAAAATTGCTGATTTTGGGTTTGCAAGGTTTTTGCCCTCAACTTCTATGGCAGAAACTTTATGTGGTTCTCCTCTTTACATGGCTCCTGAAATCTTAAGATATGAAAAGTATAATGCTAAAGCAGATTTATGGAGTGTGGGAGCTGTGTTGTATGAAATGACCGTGGGTAAGCCTCCATTTAAGGCTGCTAACCATATTGAATTATTAAAAAATATTGAAAAATCTAATGACAAGATTAAATTTCCCACTTCAGCCAAAGTTCCTGAAAATTTAAAGAAATTGATCAGGTCGTTATTGAAATATAATCCAACAGAAAGAATTAGTTTCAATGAATTTTTTAATGATGGTTTGATTGTAGGTGAATTAGAAGGTAACGACAAGCCTTTAGAAGCCAGTCAAATGGATGAGAATCTTTTCATCAGTGAATACATTTCTCCAATCCCAACCAGACTGACCAGGATTGAACCATTGACTGATGAGGATAATAAAACCCAGCAGCCAAATAGGATAAGATCACCTGGACCTAAAGAAAACAGGGACGAAGAAATCAAAAGAATTATCAACAAAAACAGTCCGGGGCCAGAAACTTTGTCAAATTCAATACAACCCCATCAAAGTCAGAACTCTATGGTTATCAGGAAAGATGACATGTTCTTAGAGAAAGATTATGTTGTTGTTGAAAAACGGGCAGTAGAAGTCAATGCTATAGCTGATGAATTAGCTAAGGCAGGAAGTGGAGCTGTGGCAATTAATCCAAGAAGAACATCTTCAAATTCAAGTGGAGGTAGTTTGGATTCAATCAAACACACTTCACCTCATTCTAGAAGATATTCAAACACCAGAAGACCAAGTTTGGGTGACAAAAGGATTTCAATTTCCATTTCTCCTTCAAATGCGTTGAGTAAGGCTATTGGACTTGCTTCTAATAGATTATTTGGTGGTAACGTTAGTACTAATCAAATTATCGAAGAAACAGGAAAATTGGTTATTAACGATAATGCTGATAACTCTATCAGTACAGTATTTTCGAGTCCAAATTTTTCAAACAACTTATTGTTACAGAAGTTGAATTTGCCAACATCTTCATCATTAATTCAATACTCGCTGCAGTCAAAGAATTTCTCCAATGATGAGATTGTTTTGCTCAAATTAGAAAGCTTGTCTACTAAGGCTCATGCTATTAATTTATTTGCTGATGTAAAGTTTAGTCAATTAATTCCTTCACCACCTTCTAATGACGATGATGGCTTAGAGGATGTTTTACATAATGATATGCTACCACCTAAGATGATCAAAAACGTCAGTGAAGAAGGTGTAGTATTGTACGTCAAGACTTTATCTTTATTAGCAAGAGGAATGTCAGTGGCTAGTGAATGGTGGCAAAGTCAAGCAGAGAATGAGAATGGATCAAGTTCCAATTCTACTGACATTCAAACTTCAGTTAGAATTAACGAATTGGTGCAATGGATTAGAGAAAAATTCAATGAGTGTTTGGAAAAAGCTGAATTTATCAAACTTAGATTACAAGAAGTAGATTCTATTTTGAGTGTCACGAGTGATGCCCATGAGTCTATGAATGAATCAAAGGATTCAGGCAAGATTATTGCTGAAAAGTTGATTTTCGATAGAGCGTTGGAAATGTCTAGGAACGCAGCGGTTAATGAATTGGTTAAAGAAGATTTGAAAGGTTGTGAGTTGGCTTATTCTTCTGCTATCTGGATGTTGGAAGCTTTGTTAGATGAAGAATCGAACGATGATAGTACAACCAGATTAGACCCCGAAGACAAGCAAATGATTGAAAAGTTTGTTGTCAGTATTGGTAATAGATTATCAGTTTTGAAAAGAAAGCTTGATTTATCGCCAAAGGGGTAAAAGCTTAAAAAATTAAAAAAAGAATAAAACGATAAAAAAAAGAAAAAAAAAGATATGTGACATGTTGTCACTCGCATTTATGGGTATTTGGGTAAGGTTAGTGATAGTTTTTGGTTTAAGGTGCTTCAAAGCAATTGGGGTAATTTTCTTGTTTATAAGAGATAAGTATAATAAATGTTTTATGCTACATGTATTTACTATGTATCTTTCTTATGCTGTAATAAACCTATAGTGATCGAGTTGGATCTATAAAACTGGGGTTTGTTACTTCCTTGTTCTTTAGTGACCCTCTTATTTTCTGTTTCGGTATCAACTTCATTATGGATCGCTCCGGGGAATGGAGAAACTATCGGTTGTTTCTTATAGTGATTATTGAAAACCTCATTTCTCTTATAATCATTCACCTGTGGGGATAAATGAGATTTTCCCGTCACCAAATGAGAATTAGCTGTAGCATGTTCACTGGAAGGTGCATTACTAATTAAAGGTGAGGGTCTTCTAGGTTCATCACCGAGCTTAACAGCTGAATTCTTCACATGGGGAGCAGTACCATATTGAACAGTAGTGTCAGAAATGGTAGTCTTGGTAGACCCAGCGTCTCCCTTAATCGGAGCAATGGACACACTTGCTCGGGGAACACTAGACATTAGACCAACAGGAACATCCTCCAATTCTTCCGTATATTCTGGAAGAACAACCGGCATCTGGTACCTTGGTGATTCCCTTTTGGGTGTAGTGGATCCTGTTTTGGGAAGACTAGAATCATGAGACTTAGCTCGTTGGTCGTGTGACAAAAACCTGGGTGTAGTAGGCGCTACCCTAGAAGAAAACGCCAAAGTCAAATTTCCGTCCTCTTCGCTTTCGCTTCCGCTTTCACTCCCTGAAGAATACTGTTCAGATGATGAACACAGAGAACTGGAAAATGAATTATTGGCATTGTAACCGTTAGGAACGGTACTAGGATCAATTTCATCATGATAGCTAGCTGTAGAACTTTGATTGGATGTAGGTGCTTGGGTATTCATCAGAGTATTCAAGTCAAATTTCTTAAACTTTTCAGCAATAGTATCGACAGTACGAGAATCTCCTCCAATATATGGGTCTGAGTGTATTGCCAAGTCACTTTCATTAATATCAAGATGTGTGTTGTTCTTTTTATTGGTATACTCTTTGTACTTCAAGGTCAAATAGTCATCATTAAGACTATCCAAAGAAGCAAAACTCTCAGTCAAAGGTAAAGACATTACTGAAGATGGTCGTCTGTCACCAGCTGCGCTAATAGGCCCTACCCGGATTTGGTTTCCTGGAGGTTTCAATGTAGTGGAACTAGTGCCTGGGATAGTTACAGGCTGTGTAGGGGATACTTCGTGGGATAAGCTTGGTTGCGAGGAAATGGAGTTTTTCGCTGTGTGAGAAGTCGATGGTGGTCCTGAAGTAGAGAAAACACTGGATCTTCTTCTTTTATCGTCAAGCTCTTGAAGTCCTTTAAAAGTATCAACAATAGACTGATTCTTCAAATACAAATCACCTCCCACATTCCGCTTGGTTTCAACCTCATTTGCACCCCCGGAGGAACTACCTCTTCTACTAGAGCTGGTGGTGTCAGATTCGATCACATCCTGTAATATAGGGTTGGAAATTCTTCCCTCCTTGATACCAGCAAGGGTATAAGAAGAATTTCTTGAAGGTTGTTGAGGAGTTTGCGGTTGACCCATTTGAGACTGCGTTTGTAAAAGGGATAAGTTCGAGGATGTATGGCTACCTCCAGATATACCAGTAGCTGGCGCTAACAGGGAGGGCGGGAAATAATCTGATTGATGGGAGGAGCTTCTGGTCATTGTATGAGGACTGAAAACAGCTGAGTTGGAATACTGGCCCTCGGATAAAATTACAGAATGGTCAAAACTGTTAGTAAGTCGGCCGGGATTTAAAAACGGTTCGTTTGATTCATCACTGGATGAAGCCATACTTGAAGATGGTTCCATTTGCAGGAAGAATTTCTTACGAATATCGTGATCTTTACCCCCTGAAACTATCGAATTGACAATACTCTTTTTTATTCTTGCTCCAATTCCAATTACAGCATTATCGATATCTTCTTTAGTAGGTTCAGTATTACTTTCATTTAAATTGGTGAAGAAAGGGTTATTAGGATCATTTAAATAAAGTAATTCATTCAAAGCATCTAAGTCATTATCCAAATCCATCAACACAAACGGATGCTCTTTTATATCCTTGATTTCAATCCGAGTGGTGGAATCTTTATCTAACAATTTTGTTAATAAATCCTTAGCCAATTCAAATTCTACTTCTGTAATATCAGTAGGGGAATTGAACGAATCTTTGTCCTTGGGAAATTCCAAAGGATCATTAACAATCACTTGAAAAAGATCGAATTCAGAATCGGCATTAAATGGTAACTTACCAAACAATAAACAATAGAAGGTGACTCCCAAAGCCCATATATCAATTTTATAATCGATCTTTGGTAGCACTTTAGAAAGTGTGAACTCATTTCTCAACACTTCCAAAGAAGAAACTGATGCTGATTTTGAACCATGACGGGATGAAGACCTGGAAGATGATCGTGAAGCTGAAAAATTAGTCTGACAAAGTTCAGGAGCAAAGAAAGCAGGGGTCCCGGCGGTTTTGGCTAATTCCAATTCATTGACTAGACCTTCATCAGCATCATCTAGTGATGACGCAAAAGATACTCCAAAATCACTGATTTTCACTACATTATCCGCACCAACAAGCAAATTCGCTGGTTTGATATCTCTGTGCACTATACCTTGTAAATGTAAATATTCCAATCCAAGTAAAACATCACGAAATATTTTCCGAGACTGCTTGAAGGTTAAATTGGGTGTATAGTCTCTAGACAATAATTCCATTTCTCCATCGTCTTCGTTAATTTCAGTTAAACCTTCAGTGTTTCTTTGACCTCTACAGGGAATATTCTCATTGGATAAATCTTGATTGGTTTTTTTTGTTCGTTTCCATTTTACCTCTCCATTTTCCAAATATTCCAACACCAAATAAATCTTGTGTGAATTAGCATCATCCAAGACCTCTCGTAATTGAACGATATGTCTATGTATACATTTCTTCATGATGGCAATTTCTCGTTTAATCTTTAATTCGTATTCATTTTCGGGTGCTGGTTTGGAAGACTTCCTCATTCTCAACTGTGGTCTATCTTTCTTACTTTTCCTATTTACAATCTTGATGGCCACCAATTCTCTGTTGACCAAATCTTTAGCAAGCTTGACCTTTCCATGTTCACCTCGACCTATTTCGCCCAAAATTTCATAAGTGTTCAAAACTTTACGCTTTGATATGGGGTCATATTCTAGAAACACTTTTTTGGTTTCTTTAACAGGAGAGTCCGTTCGAGATAACGGAACGGATCTAATCCTACTGGGAGTAGTGGCATTATGGGAGAAACTTATAGTGGAGTCAGATGCTTTGTGATTTATTTGCTGCGATGACCTTGGAGACATGGCTGTTGTTGATAGTTTATCACCATCTGATTCATATTCGGAAGTGGACATTATAGAAGTATCTCTGGATGATAATAATGATTTTTGAAGTAAGCCAGTTACTTTCCCAAAAATATTGTGTCTTAAATCTTTAGATTTATCGTCAGCTGAATTCCCAATGGGGTCTACTGGGGACAGAGGTTCCCCAGCTGAGGATATCGTTGGGGTAATAGGATCACTCATGGATATTTCGGTTGTAGCTGGACCGGTTTTGGTGCTGTTAAATCTTATGGAGTTCTGCCGGCTCCTTGTCTGGTTGGAGGGAGTAGCAGACATACTGGCTGTTGATGCTAATCTCTTATATTACAAATTGAAAAATATCTGTTATAAACTGGGGACTAAAAAATACTCATTAGCTGTGACAATGGTTCCACTTAGTTAAAAGGATGTTTGGCTATTCCCACTATTTCAATCAATTGGCACCTCTAGGATAATTATTTCTAACGGATGCTAAATCAATCTAAAATGGATTAAAAAAATTTTACTTGGGAAGATTTCTTTGTTATACCCTTAAGACAATAGATTTTTTTTCTGAGATTTTAGACAATCGTCACGTGATGGGACAAGAGAAGAAAGTGCAAAAGGTTACTGGGGAAATCTGATTGAATTTCATTATACTATTTATCTTGATTCTTTTTCTCTGCCTTTCTTAAAGCATTCAAGAAATTGGCAATACCTTCACCATCATAATCGAGTTTAAATGATTGGGATAATAAGTAACCCGCACCCGACTGTTTACCTAAACTAGAAGACAAATTAGACTTAGACTGTTGGAAAAACCCACTTCTTACCAATTCTTTGAGGGACCCTCTAGTTGGATTAGATTTAGTATGCTCAGGTAAATCCTCGTCAAATAATTGGGCCAACTCTTCATCTGATAAGTTATCAATATGCTGTTCAAGGACTTCAAAGGGAAATACATCTTCCAAATCTTTTATGGGTAAGGCTATCCTAATTCGTTAATATATATTTTCTTCTATTAATACATGGCCCTTATCACCGTACTTACATTGGGGTACTTACTTTTGTGTGGGTTCTTCTTTAATGGCAGCAGGTTCTTCAGTTTCTTCCTCTTCCTCTTCTTCTTCAATTGAAATTATGTCTTCGATCTTCTTCATGATTTGCTTGTCCTTTTCAGTCAATTTATCCAACTCTTCATCGTCCCCAACATCCTGTAACCAATATAAATGTTTAGCACCTGAACTTAAGAATGTCAAAGCGAAAACTCTACCAGTTTTACAAGAGACGACTCGTTTGAAACTCACATCACCAGGTATGATTAACAATTCATCTTTGTCGACATTTCCACTACCACCACTCTTGGGAGACCAGACGAAATCAAAGAATTCATCATCATCAGCACTAGGACCAATGGTGATTACCCCCTTATGAGGTAATGGTGTACATCTTTTGGTCTCTTCATCATAATTCACCTTCCCAGCATTAAACTTAACCGTTTTACTCATTTCAATTGTTCCGTATTACTTGTAATTGATCCTACAAAACACAAGAACCTCTTGGAAATTACACCAAAATTTAAACCTGATTGCCACTGAGATAAAAGTGAACCGCACACGTCTATTTGATTTATGAGAAAGTTTTGAATATTTACAGTTTTATTCCAGTTTTATTCACAACATAGTACTATGGAATTCCCACCTGCTGAGCTTAAGCCAGTAATTGGTGAGATAGCAGAGATATTAAGGCTGAAGAAAATGACTTTGGCTGTTAGCGAGGCTGCTTGTGGAGGGTTATTATCGGCGTACTTGATCTCAGTACCTGGAGCCAGTGATTTTTATATTGGAGGTAAATTGGTATACTCTTTGAAACAAAGGTTGAAATTATCTGGGTGGTCTGATGATGAAATAAGAAATTATATGGGGCCATCCGAACAAGTGGCATTGAAATTGGCCCGAACTGCAAAATATGAATTAGGTTCTAACTTTGTATTGTCCGAAACTGGGTTTGCCGGTCCAACTAGTGATTTGCATTTACAACACCAAGAGTCACCTGATTCAAATGTTTCTAAGATTGGAACAGTTTATTTAGGGTTAAGTGGACCCAATTTAGAAGTCAGTTGTCAAAAATCTACTGGAAATAGTGATAGATCTACAAATATGACTGAATTTGCTAAATTCGGATTGATATTTTTATTAGATGAGTTAAGAAAAATCAATTGACAACCTTGCATATAGAAATGATTAATGAATACATAAAGGAAATGATCAATGAATTTTTAAATAAATTCTGAACTCTTCCAAATAAGATCTAACAAACGAGTGTTAACATAATGGTCAACCTCTAACAAAGGCTAGAGCCGGTTCCTTGGTGCGCACACGCTTACACGCTTGATAAATTTATTATTTTTTTTGAGGTGACGAAAACACAAATAAAGATCAAACTTCAAATATGACGGGTATGTAACAGCAGTTAAGTATTTGAATACATCGTTGTAGTGCATTTATGAGTTTTGTAGACACATATAATGGGTATTACCACCATGACTAAATACTTTCTGATGAAATTGATTGTATGTTCAGTTTACTAACATGTAGCCGATATTGATAATATTATGCCTGAAGTTCCTGATACTTCAGAATATGATAAACCAATTTTGAAGGATATTCAACATGAAGTTAAAGTAATTAAGAGAAAATTGAATGGGTACGTTGGGTTTGCCAATTTACCTAAGCAATGGCACAGAAAGTCCATAAGAAGAGGATTCAACTTGAACTTAATGGTTGTTGGAGAAAGTGGATTAGGTAAAACTACTTTAATCAATACTTTATTTAACAAGAATGTTTTAGATACCAAAGATTTGACTACTGAAGAAGGAGAAGGAAACTTAGAAACCGTTAAAGTCGAAACCACCAAAGCTCAAATTGAAGAAGATGGAGTTAAATTACAATTAGAAATTGTTAGCACTCCAGGATTTGGTGAGTTAACCAATAATAATGATAGCTGGAAACCTATAGTTGAAGAAATAAACTCTAGATATGATTCATACTTGGAAAGTGAAAGCAGAGTTAATAGATCTACCATTGATGATAAAAGAATTCATGCTTTATTATATTTCATTGAACCAACTGGTCATTCTTTAAAAGCTTTAGATGTTCAATTAATGAAACAAGTTCATGAAAAAGTTAATTTGATTCCAATAATTGCCAAATCTGATACTTTATCTGATGATGAAATTGTCCTCTTCAAGAAAAGAATTTTAGATGATTTTAAGTATCAACAGATTAAAATTTTTGCTCCGAAAGAATACGAAAATGATGATGAAGAAACTTTATTAAACAATCAAGAGATTAGTTCCAGATTACCATTTGCCGTTATTGGTTCCACTGTTGAAGTTCAAAATGCCAGTGGTCAATTAGTTAGAGGTAGAAGTTATCCTTGGGGAACCATTGAAGTTGATAATGAAGATCACAATGATTTTATCAAGTTAAGACAATTGTTGATTAGAAACTTCATGGAAGAATTAAAGGAAAATACTTCAACCAATTTATATGAGAAGTATAGAACTGAAAAATTAACTAAAATGGGAATAGAACAAGATAATGCTGTTTTTAGAGAATTTGATCCAGTTGCTAGACAAGAGGAAGAAAGAACTTTACATGAAGCTAAATTATCCAAGATGGAATCAGAAATGAAAGCTGTCTTCCAACAAAAAGTTAGTGAAAAGGAAAAGAAATTACAAAGAAGTGAAGCTGATTTATTTTCAAGACATAAAGAAATGAAAGATAAATTAACTAAACAAATTAAATTATTGGAAGATAAAAAAGCTCAATTGGAAAAACAAAAATCTTTACCTCAGGATCCTCCTGCTGCTCAGCCAGCTCAAAAAACCCGTAAAGGTTTCTTACGTTAATCGGGTAAGAATAAGTAGTGTTAATAAACTTTATGTGCTAGCGCGACCGTAGTTATTGTCTTGTGGTATAAAATTCACACCGGGTCATATGCAGGAGATGCCAGCCTTATTTCATCATCCACAGCAATTAGGGATTTTTCAGAATTTATCACCTGTTAAATCAATTATGGATAAAGAAGAAGTTAAAGAAGTTAAAGAATCCGTTAAGGATGTTCCTCCTCAACCTACTACAGGCAAGAAAGGTATAAATAAAGAGCAATTGGCTACTACCGTTAAAGTATGTACTGAAAAAGACCCTTACAGATTTCGGGAAATACTAACATATAGACATTACAGTTTGGTTGGTTTGTAGGACATGTACTTACGCTTGTAAGTGTATTTTTATTCACCATCACATACTTAGGAATTGGTAGAAGAATTTATTGGTTTTGGTATGATTTAGCCTCATTGGGGGTAGTTATCAGTTTTGGAATTTTAGTGTACCAATTGGTTACAAAGAATGGATTTGACATTCCTACCATAATTAAAGATGATAACACTCATTACTTTTACTTGGGGGTTTTCTTATTGATTCTTAGACCATATATAATATTCCCCGTTTTACCATTCCAATTATTCTCATTATTCCATGTTTTGTCTTATTCCAAGGCTTACTTATTACCAATCTTCAATAAGGATGAGAATTCTGGTCTTTCTAGACAAATTACAAGTTTTATTAATAAGTATAATGGTAAATCCATTCAATTGGCTGGATTGTTAGAAATTGTTACCTTATTTTTCTTGTTTGCAAGAGTTATAACCATCAGAAAAAGATCTTTGTCTCCCTTCTTGGTTTACTTGGTATTTATCAAGTTAAGATTTGAAAAGTCAGTTATTACCAGAAATTATTTCAAAACTATTGAATTGAAGATTGACGATGTAGTCAATCAGATTAACCATCCTCAAGTGAAAGATGTTTGGATTAAAGTCAAAGGAGGTTTAAGAAAGGCTGGTGGTTTTGTTTTGGTAAATAACTACCATAATGAAACTGACGGTAAGAAAGTGAATTAGGTTAGAAAGTGAACTAGGTTAGAAAGTGAATTAGGTCAGAAAGTGAGCTAGCTAAGAGAGTGAGCTAGCTAAGAAAGTGAGCTAGCTGAGGAAGTGAGCTAGCTGAGGAAGTAAGTTAGAGTTTAAAACCTTGTTTCGAGTGAGTTTGTTGGATATATCTTTTATCAGTTTACGTATCGTATATAAGAAAATGTATTGTTATAGTTGAAGATTGGAAGCTGTTTAATTACTTGAGTAGAATTTAAAAAGATGAACTTGCTCGTGTAGTGCGTACAGTAAATCAAGGAATTTACAACCAATCCAAAACATTGTAAAGTATCTTCTTTACATTACCATACTACAAAGCCTCTGAAAACTTGATATTCCGTATCGTATGGTATCTATTATTAAAAACTCAAAGGTGTGGATACATCCGCCTGGCTAACTGCCAGAACCTTCCACCGTCCGGGTAACAGTTTAGATAAAGTTCCAGCGATTAAATCTCGAAAATTTTCCAGCTGTACCAAAAGATTAGATTAAGATGTTTGGTATGAATCCAGCTGTTACCAATATAGCTATCATGTTAATCATGATGCAAGTGTCCAGACGATTAGATATGGAAAACCCTGACATTTTATTCTATGTCAGGGTTGCCTACATTACTCTTCAAGCTGCCACCATGTTGGTTTTCTTCATTACCAAAATGAAGATCAATGCTAAGAACGATTTGACCACTTTGAAATACGTTGAACCTGCTAACGCAATGGCCGGTGAAACCGATCCAAAAGCTGTTGTTACTACCGTCAAGGAATACGATTTGAAACAAGTTGATACCGCCATCAAGGGTGTTTTCCAAGCTTTAGCCATGATGGGTTTCATGCACATTTACATGAAATACACCAACCCATTAGTCATGCAATCCATTTCTGGTATCAAAGGTGCTTTAGAATCCAACATTGTCAAAATTCACTTATTCGGTACTCCAGCTACTGGTGATTTGAAAAGACCTTTCAAATCCGCCCCCGGTTTATTACAAGCTTTGACTGGTGCTGGTGGTGAAGTTAAGACCGACAAGGCCTCCGTTGAAAGTGCTGAAATTAGTGGTTCTGGTGGAATCAAAGAAGATTAGGTTTTTTATGCAAGATTTTTTTATTTACACTGTAGATTTTATAGGTGTCATGAATAATTTTATTTCTATGTACATGTTCATATATATCATGGCTTCACTAAAATACATTCTTGTTCTTTGCCTCTGGTGAAACTGATTGTATCAAGTAGTCTAGCACTCCAAATTAACTCTTCAACAGTCCAAACACCACGGTCAAAAACATCTGGTGCCGTCTTGGTCAAAGGAATAATGAGGCTTTCATATAATTCCTTGAACTGTAAAACTTCTTCTGATTTAACCTTGTGCTCTTTACTCATTTTGTTGAAGCAGTCCACTATCCAATCAGGTAAATAGTTCTCTTCTTCATCTTCGTATACCTTTTTGTTGTGACATCTGATCAAATACAACAACCATGTTTGATCTTGAAAGCTATTCTGAATCAATTGATCATAAGAAGTCACTCCTAAACTGATCAACAAACCATCGGCCAATTTTTTGTCTTTCTTATAAACATTCTTTAAAGAAATCAAGTTCCCCTTGATTTCTGGATCAGCCAACATGTCTTTTTCTACTCTCTTGATTTTTTTAATGGTAGCATTGAATATTTTCAATTGAGAATTGATGTATATGTTGATGTTTTTGCTAGTTGGAGTAGTATTAGGAAGTCTTTCTAATTGATTTATGATAGCCACTTTCAGCTCTATAGCAGTACGAAGTTGATTCAAACCTGCAAATTTCATACGTAATGATAATTCTGACTCCCACGAGTTTTTTACTAATAACTGGAACAACAAAATTAAGTCGTCGGGCAAATTAGTTTCTGTGATAAAGAAAAGTAACCCATCTTTATGCTTTTCATAATCATTTTCTTTTGGTTTCTCTTTATTTCTGGATTTGTCCCTAACGACAGAAGTAGTATAATCGTCCATGGTTGGTAACTTTACCCCCGACTTTTCCAATTCTGGTAAAAGTTCGAGAGGAACTTTGATTTTCAAAGCAGCTGAGTCCGCATTGTTATCTTCTATACAAAAGCCATAGGCCAATAGTAACTCCTCGTTACCTTTTCTTCCATAATTGTTGAATACCTGGTTTCCAGGTACGATAGAATTGCAAGTAAGACTAAAGAAAGTCTCTGATTCAATACTGGAAACAGTCCAGTCCACCTTGGAATCCATATTATGATTTAATAAGTCAATTACTGGCAATAGCATAGCTTCATCAAGCTTGATATCAATTTCTTGTTCCGCGTCTTTGATTAAATAGGCGGGAAATGATCTGGATTTTAAAATCAAAGCAGCCCACAAGTAGTTTGGAAAACTTGTCCAGTTATTCAAATCTTCTTGGCTGACAAAATAATCATAAATATCTTTATCCTCATAAAATTTATACTCGTAGTAGAATTTCATATTGATGAAATGGTTTTCTGGTTTGGGGATTTCCTCAGGTAACAAATTGATAAGCTGCCACCATTCTTCTACCAATGAGCCAATATTTTCCTTCAAAGAATTTCCCAAGTTTGTACCTTTAATTGCTGCCTTTTCTGCTGGAGTCCAAGTGTAAGGCAGATTAATGTCTTTTAGACTAGGCAAACTCTTTATGTAGGACTTATAGAAAGACTTAGAAACGTACTGTTCAGACCTTTCTCTAGCTAAATAAAGCTTAAGTACACTGTTAATGTTGCTAGTTTCGTTGGCAATTTTTTCAAAATCACCGTAGGCTCCATAGTTAAAGGAAGCGATGGCATTTCGCAATGTGATGGCCAATTTGATGGGAATCTTTATTAAGGTCCTTTCTTTACTTGTTTCAGGAACAGAAGTACCCTTATATATTCCACCTGTATTACCTTCACCTATTTGTTCAAATTTGAGATTCTCAGACACAATGGCACCATTTTCTACTGCCCATGATACTAAGTCTGCAACCATCTTGAATTTGCTTTTAGGTTTGCGCGAAATTATTGAAATTTAACTACATCAGATGATTCTGGCTAGACTAATAGGCCTTGTTAGGCCCATTCCCAGAGTGGGGGGTATTAGAAAATTACCTACAAGCATTGTCCGTAACTTTACTATTTCTACTATCAAATTTAATGAAAAGGAAAGTTTGGAAGAAGACCCCAAACCTCCAGTAGCTCCGAAACCACCAACCACTAGAAGACCTTTGAGTAGAGTATCCATTGGAAGTACTGCGAGTGAGAAATATGCTTCAGAGAACAGTATTGAGTTTGCTTCTTGGAAAGCAGTCGTTGTCTTTTTGTTCATCGGAGGAGCTGCCACTTATTGGTTCTCTAGAGAAAAGGAAAGAATTAAAATCCAAAAAGAAGTTGAAAGTAAGAGAAGTTATGGAAAACCATTGGTAGGAGGAAATTTCAAATTGATTGATACAAATGGTGAAGTATTTACTCATGAAAATTTGAAAAATGATAAGAAGATGTTTTCCATCTTATATTTTGGGTTTACCCACTGTCCTGATGTCTGTCCTGAAGAATTAGATAAATTAGGGGAAATGTTAAACGAATTAAAAAAGGACAAAATAGAATTACAACCTTTGTTCATAACCTGTGACCCTGCTAGAGATACCCCAGATATTATCAAGAAGTACTTGGAAGATTTCCATCCTGCCATTATTGGTTTAACAGGTACTTATGAAGCTATCAAGAGTACTTGTAAGAAATTTAGAGTTTATTTCTCGACTCCTCCAAATGTTAAACCAGGTCAAGATTATTTGGTTGACCACTCGATTTTCTTCTACTTGATGGATAGCGAAGGAAACTTTGTAGATGTTATTGGTAGAGAGGTTACAGGTGAAGAAGGTGCTGAAAAAATTAGAAAGCATGTGGATGCATTTATTCCTCAAGCTGAAAGAGAGCAAAGAAATGAAGGCTGGCTCAGCTTTCTTTATAAGTAATACATGTAAATAGTTTATCATAAACCCTAGTTTATTTGACCAATAATCTCCTGTACCCACCACATTGTTTACAGTTTTCTTGATGGAGAAGCATGTTTTCCTGAGCAGCTTCCGGGTCTTCCACTTCCTGCGGTTCTTCCCACAGTAAGTACTCATTTGAATAGTTGGGTAAATAATCTTGAGGCAAGATTTCTAAACGCTTTCCATAAGCAGTAACTTTTTTCCAATCTCTGTGAACATTGTATAAACTATCTGAGAAATAAGCAAAGCATCTTTCAAATTTCTTTCTATTCAAATCTGTGGCCATTTGAGGTTTGAAATCACAAAAAACTTCCCAGCTATGTTCCGGATCCAGCAAAATAATATCCGTGGCTTTCTTGACAGCTTTCATAAACTTTCTAACTTTGTCTGGGTTTTCATCTAAAAACTTGTCGTTGCAAATATAAAGAATAGTACAGAAGCAGCAACATCCAAGGTCGGCCAATTTATCGATTCTTAACATTTTGGCTTCATCGATGGATCTTCCTTGTTGTTTCAAGTATTCTTCTAATTCCACTTGTTGAATACATTCAATTCCAATCCCAGCATCAATTTTTCCCTCGATTATATATTTTGCAACATTCATACCGCATCTAACAGCAGTATAATCATTCTCTGTCATTCCAAAATACTTTGTCAACTCATCAATCTGAATTTTACCAAATTCTCCAACGTAACCAATTTTTTTACCTTTTAAAGATCTAAAATCGTTGGTAATTCCTTGTCCATCTAAATATAAAATTCCGGTAAATGGTTCATCTAAAAGTGATCCGACTGAGGTTACGGGAAAACCTCTAGCTTTCGCAGCCAAAGTATGAACCATAGCTTTTAAACCCATGTCCACTTTTCCAGACCCAATTAATTCAGTAACTTCAGAAGGGTTGGATGGTTCCAAAATTGACATCCTGACACCCTCCTGTTTGAACAATCCCTTTATTTGAGCAATATAAATAGGGATATGGTAAGGTGTAACTTCCCAGTTAAGTAAAAACGAAATTAAATCAGACATGTTAAGAACAGTAACTTGAAGTTTCAAACAAGGGTATTTCTTGGTCAATTTATAGGCAAATAGCTGGGCAGCAATAGTATATAACCTCAGATAAGTATCCTATTAGCGCATAACCTACAAGATACCCCAACAGATTCCTTACGGCCCAAAGAATAATTACGAGTTGTAACCTTAATTGCTTATACAGTACTATCTAAGTCTCTTTGTGATTGTAGCAAGCATCGAAAAAGTCAATTTCCAACTCCAAGGTTTTCTTGATTGTTTTGTCACATAATTCCAAATCGTTTTTAGCTACACGGTCAACCTCTTCTTTAAGGAATTCAGTCCAAATGGAGAAATCTTTCCCACTGTGTAAAACAATCCACTCTTTATACTTGTAAGGTAAATCTTTTGGTACATTCCCACTGTAAATGTTCAAATCTGCCCATCCCAAATAAACTTGTTCCAATATATAAGCAGCACTGATTATTTCCGGATAAGAAGTGGACTTGGTAACAAAATACTCAAGAAAGTTTAAATAAGCATCTACTTCGGGTAAAGTAGGAGGCTCGTCTTGAGCCATGGATGGAACTACCTCTTTCACATCAGTCATTGCTTTCATTTCTGCCAAGTTTCTTCTGAAGTAGAAATGTTCACTGGTGGAGAGAAACCCAATTTGTTTTCCAAGAGTAAGTATTGCCTTTGAATCATCACATAAACTCATAGCTTTGGCAAAAAACTTCAATCCAAGAGTGAAAAATTTCAAATCTTGGACCAAATATGTGTACAATTTATAATCAGGTAAGGTTCCAGCACATAATTCATTGGTCAATGGATGGTTGATGGACTTGGTGTATAAATCCTTATATTTGTCTAATAATTTATCGGATATCGTCTTCTCCATTTTGATCTAAAGTAACCTGTTGTACAGTTTGAGCGAAAAGTTTGGGGTAAGTGCGGTTGTCTGAATAATCAGAATCCTATGCGCTTATGAGAATTGGCTTTGAGTGAATAACGGGCAGACTACGATAGAAAAAAAACGTATGGGCTGATGCATTTCTTATTCATCTAAATATCCCGTGGAACTGCTAAACCTTATCCAGTTGTGTTCAATGGAAAAAAAATCACATAATCTTGCCCTTCAAGATTCTAATGAAATTTGCAGCAATTCTTTAGACCTCGGAAAAAACTCCACGCCAGAGGGAGTCCCTAGGCCATTGGCATGGGCATATAAACTTGACACTTTAGGAGTAGAAATAAGAGGTATTGAGAGAGTCTCTGTAGAAGAAAGGGAGTTAATTGCCAGGCAGAAAAAGCATTCAAAATTAAGACAGTTTCTTCATGTTTTTGGTCTTTGGTTTGCAGCTTGTGGTGGGTTGACATCCATGTCGTCGTTTTTCCTACCCACTTTAGTATTTGGTTTGAATTTGAAAAATAGTTTGGTCAGTGGGTTACTTGGAATGATAATCGGATGTCTTGTCCCCGCTTATTGTTCTACCATGGGTCCAAAATCCGGGTGTAGACAGATTGTGAGTGCCAGATTTATATTTGGGCAATGGGGAGTTAAATTTGTAGCCCTCTTGTGTATTGTTGGTTTAATTGGATGGTCAATTGTTAACTGTGTTTTAGGAGGAGAAGTTCTTGCTTCTATTTCCAATGTAGGGTTGGAAGCTGGTATCATTATCGTCGCCGTTGTTAGTTTAATTGTATCAATTTTTGGGATTAAAATATTATTCAAGTTCCAAACCATTTTTGCAATTCCAATCACCATTGCCAATATTTTATTTTACATTGTGGTTTTTAAGAAACATGGTTACATACATGATAGTAATGTGCTTATTGCTAGTCATAACTATTCTTCTTTAACCAATACCGGTAATTGGTTATCGTTCTTCACCATTGGGTTTTCCATTACCGCTAGTTGGGGTGGGGGTGCTTCTGATTACTACATTTTGTTCCCTGAGAAAACCCCTTCCTGGCAAGTGTTTACAGTTACATTTTTCGGAATCTCTATTCCTTCAACATTTGTGGCTATCATTGGGACCGTGTGTGGTGCCACTGCGTACGGGTATCCACCTTGGAATGAAACATATGGAAGTTCGGGAGTTGGAGGTTTAATTGGTCAAGCTTTTGAACCTTGGGGAAATTTTGGTAAGTTTGTGGTTGTGTTGTTGTACATTTCTTTGATATGTAATAACATTATGAATACCTATTCAGTAGCCTTTGATTTCCAACTAATTGATACCAGGTTAGCTATTATTCCCAGATGGTGTTACGCTGTGATTGTTACTGTAATTACATTGGTTTTGTCCTTGGTGGGTAAGAACAATTTTTCTACCATCATAAGCAATTTTCTTCCTATGTTAGCGTACTGGATATCTATTTATATTACCATATTGTTGGAAGAGAATTTGGTGTTCAGATCGGCAAAGTTTAAAAAGCTCCACCAAAAGGAATTTGAAACGATAGAGAAAGCTGATGAAAGAGTTGATGTAGGTTCTTGGGCTTATTTATACAATTGGGAATGTTGGAACAAACCAGAATCAATTACTTTTGGTGTCGCGGCCATGGTGTCTTTTGCAATTGGAGCTGTTGGAGCTGTGTTGGGGATGAACCAGGTTTATTGGCAAGGTCCTTTGGCAAGGCAAGTGGGGGATTATGGTGGAGATATAGGTTTCTTTCTTTGTGCTGGTTTCACCATGATTTCTTACATTCCCTTAAGATATGCTGAATTGATATATTTTGGCAAATGAAAATTATGGTAAATGAAAGCGAGCTTATCGCTCCTCTATATAAAACAATAGACGCAGATAACGCAGATTTCACTAAACTGTAAAATATCAAAGGAATAGTACTTAAAGTAAAATGACAGTAGGTGGCCTTACTGAAGAACAATTGCAGCAGTTTGACCAAGAAGGTGTGTTATGCATCCCTGAATTCTTATCTCAACAACAAGTACAAGCATTGGTAGCCAGGTCAAATGAACTTTTAGATGGCTTCGATATTGATACTCACCCAAAGACAAAATTTGCCACAGGTTCCAAAGAAGATGGACATATTGGAGATCAATACTTCTTCAACTCGTCAGATAATGTTTCATTCTTTTTTGATGTCGATGCGTTTGACAACGAAGGGAATTTGAAGTTTCTGAAACAATCCTCAGTCAATAAGATTGGACATGGGGTTCATAAACATGAAAAAGAGTTCAACAAGATAACTTTCAGTGATGATATGAAAGCCATTGCTAATTCTTTAAAATTTAAAGATCCCAGAGTCTTGCAGAGTATGGTTATCTTCAAGCACCCTACTCAAGACCTGAATGCTAGAAAGAATGAAGTTCCCTCCCATAATGACGGAACGTTTCTTTTCACTCGACCACAGTCTGCAATTGGTTTTTGGTTTGCTTTGGAAGATTGCACTGCTGAAAATGGCTGTTTATTGTATAATCCTGGTACGCACAAGACACACCCAATAACTAAAAGGTTTGTTAAGTTTGAAGGAGGAGATGGTGGGTGTGGATTTATTCCTGTAGAACATAAAGAAAATAATCTTGAGGACAAACAGGAAGATTACAAGCTTGTAGAATGTAAGGCAGGTTCCTTAATATTGATTCATAATTCAGTACTTCATAAATCAGAAAGTAATAACTCCAACAAGTCCAGATATGCTTATACTTTCCATGTAATAGAGGGAGAAGCAGAATACGATAATTTGAACTGGTTGCAAGTACCTGCCGGAAAAGAAGGTGGTACTGACTTCAGTAAGTTGTATTGACATACTAATATATTAAGATTACTCACTGGGCAACTTCACTCATTAACTTTATACATGTTTCAACATTTTCGTGTCTAACGGCACAAATGGGATATATTTTCCAACTGTCTTCCTCTTTGTTCAAATTATCTTGAACGTATGCTTTGAATTCGGCAAATTTATCACCAGTTTCATTTAAATCGGCCTTTGTAGCAATAATCAACTTCTTCTTTTTTGCTATCTTTTCATGCCCAAGCTCTGCCATCAAAATTTCAAGATCTTTTATGGGTTCTTTTTCTAGGGAAACCACAAACACTAATCCTTTACACCTCTCAATATGTCGTAAAAAGTCAAGACCCATTCCTTTGTTTTGCGAAGCACCTTTAATAATACCTGGAATATCAGCTACCGTGAAAGGGTCTTTATCCAAAGTGGTATAAATGGTTCCAATAGTTGGCTGAAGCGTAGTAAACTCCCAGTGTCCAATTCTTGGTCTTGCTTTCGAAATTGCATTTAATAAAGTGGATTTTCCAGCATTGGGTAAACCAACTAACCCTAAATCAGCAATTAATTTGAGCTCCAACAAAAATGATTCCGTTAATCCATCGCGTCCTTTTTTGCAAAATCTGGGATTCCTAACATCTTTGGTTAAAAAGTTCATGTTTCCCATTCCACCTTTTCCACCTTTGAGAAGTAAAATGGGCTTTTCCGTTTCGTGATTCAAGTCCAAACCAAACATTGGAAACTTATCGTAGGCCAACTCTTCATCAATTATTTCTTGGTCGTATCCCTTGACAGTTTTGTCAAGGTCTTGAAAAAAGTCCTTCTCTCGGTAATACTCTTCGTCGTATTCAGAAAAAATCCACCCTTCACCTGGTTGGTAGGAATTTCTAAAAAATTGAACTTCATTTGTTCGTTCATCGTTGAGAATCTCTACCCAGATTGATTCTTTGCCAACCTTTTTCATCTGGTCTCTCAAAACCAAAGGATCTGGAACCCATCTTATAGTAGTTCCTATGGGGACTTCAATCACTTCATCGTCTCCTTTCTTTCCATCAAGCTGTGATCCCTTTCCTGGTTGACCTCCTTTGGCTTGGTAAGTTCTCCTCACTCTATGAAGAGAGTTCATGGTCTTTACAGCTTTGATATAAATATTTCCTCCGTTACCACCATCACCGCCATCAGGTGGCCCAACAGGTCTATTAGCATCCCTGAAAAAAGAGACTGCCCCATTACCACCTTTTCCACTTTTCACTCGAATCATTCTTAAATCCTGAAAAGTTCTCTGTTCAACTCTTTGGGCTCTTTTGACGCTCTTTTCTCCCCTAATGGCATTCACAGTTTGATATTCGTTTCCAAAGAAATAATCGGTCAATTTAACTAGTACACGATTAAACCCAAATTCGTCAAGCCCTAAATCACGGTAATGAAACTCTGTGGTATCATCATCAACGTTTTCGTTCACCGCTGATGTTTGCAAGGGCAATTTATCGATCGTTGGTTGCACTTCATCTTTGTCTTTCACATTATAAGATTGGGTGGGTAATTTGACAGAATCCTCAGGAGGACTTATTTCATTAAGCCAAGAATCATTTGAAGATATTTGCCGTATGGATTGGTAGTTCAAAGAAAGCCCTTTCTTGTACAAATTCAGTGGTCGACACCATGCTAATTGTCTCCACGATCTGTTCATACTGAAATGTTCCGCGATGCTCATCTCATTTTTTCAACCATGCCTTCCTTTGAAGAATTAGGGGTCAGCAAATGGCTCTGTGAAACGTTGAATTCCATGAAAATATACCAGCCCACTTCCATTCAGAACGCATGTATACCTGAGATTTTGAGTGGCAAAGATTGTATTGGAGGAGCTAAGACTGGTAGTGGTAAAACAATAGCCTTTGGACTTCCTATGTTACATAAATGGTCTGAGGATCCATTTGGAATATATGGCTTGATTCTTACACCTACCAGAGAGTTAGCATTACAAATGGCAGAACAGTTCAGAGCTCTTGGATCATCGATGAACATCAGAGTTTCTGTCATAGTGGGAGGAGAAAGCATGATTGAACAAGCTATAGAGATTCAAAGAAAACCGCATTTTATAATAGCTACCCCTGGTAGATTAGCTGACCATATTATAAATAGTGGTGAAGACACTGTTAATGGGTTAAGGAAAATCAAATTTTTGGTACTTGATGAGGCTGATAGATTATTAAGTAATAGTTTTAGTAGGGATCTTGATAGGATATTTGATATAATACCGGATTCCAAATCTAGACAAACTTTACTTTTTACAGCTACAGTTACCGATGCAGTAAGATCATTAAAGTCCAACGACAAGACTGGAAATGTTTTTATACATGAAGTTGAAAGCTTTGATAAGTTTATCATTCCCAAAACATTAGCATTGCATTATATATTTGTCCCTTCGTACGTTAAAGAGGCCTATTTAAATCAAGTTTTAAAGTTGCCCCAATATGCTGAAAAAGTGGGGATTATCTTTGTCAACAGAACAAAGACCGCTGAAGTGTTAAGGAAAACATTAAGAAAGCTTGACTATAGGGTTACATCCTTACACTCAGATATGCCTCAAACTGAAAGAGTTAATTCCATTCATAGATTCAAAGCGAATGCTGCTAAGATTCTTATTGCTACTGATGTAGCATCCAGAGGATTAGATATTCCTACAGTAGAGTTTGTAATAAACTTTGATATCCCTGCTGATCCCGACGATTTTGTTCATAGGGTAGGTAGAACTGCAAGAGCTGGTAAAAAGGGAGATTCTATTTCCATAGTGGGAGAGAAAGACGTCACTAGAATTTTATCGATTGAAGAAAGAATTAATGATAAGTTGCAATTATTGGAGGAAATAACCGATGATCAAGTTATCAAAGAATCTTTACAAGTTACTAGTGAAGCTAAACGAGAAAGTTTAATGGAAATGGATAAAGATAATTTTGGTGAGAAGAAGGCTAATAATAAGAGAAAGCGTGAGGAGCCAGTGAAAAAGCTGAAAAAGCTGAAGAAACAAAATTAGATAATGAATACTTTTTTTTGATTATAAATGTAACCTTTATGGAGACTCTTCGGTATTTTCTCTTTTTCCCCTACCTTCTAATGCCGTAGTAACTTTGCCGTACAAATTGACAGTACTACTAAACTGCGCGAACAATGAAAAGTAAATACTCGTCTCGCACTTGTTGATAACAGTGTTTATTTTATTCAATTCTCGTCTCCAACTTTATATTGACACTGACTGCTCATGTCGTCCAACATAAAGACTCCATTGCGATCCAAATCGGTTTTGGGGACAACATCCACAAGCACGTCAACAACTCCTCAAAATCAGGCATCAAAAAGTCGCGTCAGTTTAACCGACTTTAGAAGACCTCCATCAGCCAGAGGAACCCGTCCACAATCTCCCAGGTACAGTAGACCCCAATCACCCCGGCTTGCTCAACCGCCTTCCTTTGGATCTCGTTCCAGTTCAAGACCCTCGTCCGCTATGGGTGGTTCTTTGGGACCTGCCATGGGCTCAACCTCCAGTTTATCTTCCTCAGGTTCTGTTCGTAGTAGACCTACGACACCATCTTTTGTCAGACCTGATCCCTACACGGGGTCCATATGTGTATCCATCAGACCCAACCCGTACAGTCTAGATGCCCACGGCAGTCAATGGGAAATAAATGATTTCAATAAGCTGATTATTAATAAGAATGATATGACGGAATTTGCTTTTGATAATGTGTTCCAGCCTCATACAGGTATAAGTAATAAAACTGTATATGAAAGATCATGTGCTGATCTTGTTGCCAAATTTCTTAATGAAGGGTACAATAGTACTGTGTTTGCGTATGGGATGACAGGGTCAGGGAAGACGTTTTCGATGAGAGGTGATGATTCTGATCCGGGGTTTGTCAAGCTAGCCATTGATGATATTTTTGATAAGATTGAAAATGGAATGTCAGAAAAGAGGTACACCGTCAGTATTACGTATTTGGAGATTTACAATGAACGTATCATTGATTTATTAAATTCAGGACCTCCAATTTCCAACGATTTAAAGATAAGAGAAGATACAGTCTATGGAACAAAGATCATTGGAATAACAAACCCCATCATAACTTCCAGAGAACAAATCATTCAGTATATTAATAAGGGTGATAATAATAGGAAGACTAGTGAAACTGATTTCAATTCCCGTTCTTCTCGGTCACATGCCATTTTACAAATTAAGTTGAATACCCAGGATTTGAATTCTGGGTTTGAACAAAACTGCACATTGTCGTTATGTGATTTGGCTGGATCTGAGAAGGCCACTTCCAGTCTTGAACGTAGAAAAGAAGGTTCATTCATTAACAAGTCTTTATTGGCTTTGTCCACGGTGATAAATAAACTATCGATATCATCACACAGTGGAACCTTAAATGAACATATTCCATACCGTGACTCCAAACTTACTCGATTATTACAACCAGCATTATCTGGATCATCTTTGGTTTCTATCTTATGTACCATTCATATGGGGAACGCTGGTGTCAGTAGTAAGCTCACAAACGATAATCAATTTGTCTCTGAGACATATAACACATTAAGATTTGCTGCTAGAGCTAAAGATATAGTTATTAATGTTCAACGAGCTAAACTGACAGCCACTGATGGAGATTCCAGATTGGTAGAAGAGTTACGTAAGACCATAGAAAGTCAAGTGCATGAAATATCATTGTTAAAGGCAGGTGCTAGTGGCAGTATACATTCAGCCATGATGGTAGATGATCCTAAAATTAGTCATTTGGAAGCTGAGAACAAAATTCTATACGAAAAATTAGAGCACTTGACCAGGTTGACGGATTTACAGAAAACAGAAACCATAATTTTGAAGAATGATACGTTGAATGACTTATTAGGGTCCAATATTGATAATAATTCCTCCCAAATTATGATTGCCAACCTTGAAGAATTTTATAAGCGGGTTAACTATGAAATGGAAGAGTATAGGAACTATGTGACCCATTTAGAAAATCAGCTAAAAAATGCTCATCAGCAACTTCTGGTTGGAAATGCTTCAAAACCTATTACCGCCGGTGACCGTCAAATGGAAGCGGTTTTGAAAGATCAAGAAGAAGAAATATCACATTTGAAAGAAGTTATAAAGGACAAAGACCATTTCATTAAGAGCTTAACCAAAACTTCCAAGTTGCGGAGATTGGTGGACTCAGATGCTACAAATACACCCAACAGATCATATAAGCTGATAGATAAGGAAAATCAGGAAACAGACACTAGAAATAGACACTTTGTAATATAGATGTACAATATAAATGAGAAGGTTCAAACCCGAATACATGGCTTATCGGTAATGTCTTTACCAAAGTAAACTTGCCAGCCCTCGTACTTTTCATTCAATTTAGTCCCCGTTTTTTCAATCTGCCTTTTAACAAGAATGGCTGACCTAATATCATCAAAACTAAGGCAAAAGGCCAACTTTCGTGATACCACTGGTGAAAAATCCACAATGTTCCCCAAAATTGAAATTTCGTGCAACACTGGCTTGATACTGAAATCTTGAGAAAAGTTGGAAACTGGATCAGGATAAAAAGGAGTGTGTTTCCTTGAATGTTTGGATGGTTTATTGGCAATTTCTTTGACAAAAATTAAACTCCTAGTAGCTCCATTTTTTATCTGGTTAGTTAAAGATTTGGATATGGGCGGATGAATCATAGAGATATCTTCAGTATTAGTTTCGTTAGCCCATTCAATGATAGGATGAATACCATTGTACTTGAAAAGCCCAGTTTCAGCGTATTGATAAAATCTATGAGCATCTTCGGGGAATGCAAAGTATAATTCCACTACAGGGGTTTCTCTATTATCGAAGAATACCACTCTTTCCAATGGTCCCCCACAAACTCGACTTAGTATGCCTGCTAATCCCACACAAGAAGGTAGTTTTTTAAGAACAATAATTCTTCGTTGTTCCAAATCTTCAGGTTTCACAGGTTTGAGCAGATTCACACCTAAGTTTAAACTATCTAAAGCATCCACCAAGTTCTGAGTAGAAAGATGTTTGGAAGAATACTTTGAAGGCTCCGGTTGATTTAGTTTACGTGGAAATGAGGAATGATTACGGCCAAACAGATTAAATCCTGGTTCAGCGTAGGTGTAATCAAAAAAAGTATCACTTAACTTTTCACTCTCAGATTGTTCTGACTCTGACTTGTGCCATGGGTTAAATATTCTGGATCTCACTCTAGCCAATCTTCCAAGACTTGGTCTGTCCAGGGAATTGTAGGCTTGATCTTTTAAACGACTGTTCAAAGAATGTACCCTGGTTTTACTAACATCAACCACAGGAGCTTGTGTAGGTTTCCACATCATTTATCTAGCAAATGTTTAGCAATAAGAGAATAGAAACGTCTTTCCGTTTGTGGAAATTTGGATCAACTTTTTTTGCGGCAATAGAAAAAGCAGCACACATCGCAGATAAAATCTCATCGCTTTAATTTTTCAGTACATGAAATCGATTAGACAATAACTATCCAGGTTTACGAGTAGATTCATAGATATTAAACCAATTAGAAGAATGGATATTAATAATAAGAGAGTCTCCGATGAAGAGCATCAAGAAAGAAAAAAACACAGACCTTCTAAGATGACACAAGAAACAGACGTTGGTATCACTCATTTTATCAACCATGATGAGAAAGCTGGGTTTTTGGGAAATCTTAAACAGCTTTATACTGATTTCATGGTCCATGAGATTGATCTCAATGGGAATGTAGTTCACTTGACGGATGAAGGAATTAACCTTGGGAAAACCAGAAGGGAGAAAAAGTTTGAAAGAAGACAACAAGAAAGAGCAGAATTACAAAATAAAACTCCAGAAGAAGTAGAAGCCATTAAAGAACAAAAAACCGAACCAGTAAAGGAAGATCCCGCTGAAGAGGAAAAGGCTAACAAATTTGATTTGACTGAAGAAAATAAGTCTAAATTGTTAGGATTCATAACGGAAGCTGAATTGGAAGAAATCATTGCTTTATTTTCCAATGGAAATAAGATGGAGACTAAGACTGTTTTTAACGAAAAGTCTGTGCGTGGTAATTTACACAAAATTTTTAGAGAATCTTTCCAAGGAAAGTTGGACACAGTTACATCCCCAGAGAATACTTTCCGTATAACCTTGGCCAAGAACTCTACTAACCCAAGAAGAAACAACCCTCAAGAATCAATTAATCACGTTGATGAAAATGGAGTTGTTAACTATGGTTTGGGTCCCTTTAAGCATTTCCTTCATTTTACTGCCTACAAAGAAAATAGAGAAACCATCGAAGTGGCATCGACAATTACCAAATTTTTAAGAATCCCTTCTAAAAGTATTAGATTTGCTGGTACCAAAGACAGAAGAGGAATTACATGTCAAAGATTTTCCATTCACAAAGGAAAGGTTGCCAGAGTATCCCTGTTGAATAAAGGGTTAAAAAATATTGTTTTGGGGAACTTTGCCTATGAAGATACTGGGTTGAACTTAGGAAATTTGAAGGGAAATGAGTTTTTAATTACTATAAGGGATATTAAACCTTTGAATGAAAATGTTGATGTTAAAGCTGCCGTTGAATCTTGTTTTTCATCTTTACAAGAAAAGGGTTTTATCAATTACTTCGGAATGCAAAGATTTGGAACGTTTTCAATCTCCACCTATACTTTGGGTATCAAACTTTTACACAGTGACTGGAAAGGTGTAGCAGAACTGCTTATAGGTGAACAAGATATTGTTACTCCAGATTCTCAAGAAGCCAGAAAGATTTGGACTGAAACTTCTGATCCTGTTTTGGCCATTAAAAAGATGCCTGTCCGTTGTACCGCCGAATATTCCATCTTAAAAGCATTAATCAAAGAGAAGAAAAATGCTGATAAAGAATATGACAACCAAGCTTACTTCAGGAGTATCATGGCTATTCCCAGAAACTTAAGAATAATGTATGCTCACGCTTATCAATCATACATTTGGAATAAAGTAGCCAGTAAAAGAATAGAGATGTTTGGTTTGAAAGTCGTAGAAGGCGATTTAGTTATTGCTGAACGTGAAAAAGCCGTTGCTGAAACAGACGAGAATGGTGAAAAGTTTGAAGAGGATATTGTGGCAGACACTTTTGTAAGAGCTAGACCTTTGACTGCTGAAGATGTTGCCAGTGGAAAGTATACCATTTATGACGTGGTATTACCAATGCCAGGATTTGACATTTTGTACCCTGCTAATGAAAAACTTAAACAAGTTTATATAGATGAAATGGGTAAAGATGGTCTTGATCCATTTAAAATGGCCAGAAACGTGAGAGAATTCTCTTTGTCTGGATCATATAGAAATATCATGACTAAACCAGGTAGTTTAGAATATCAATTGGTTAACTATGAAGAAGAAACTCAAGAATTAGTTAAAAGTGATTTGGAACTTTTAAGAGCTAAAGCTAAAGGAGAAGAAATTGAAAGAATCAACCCCAGTCAAGGTAGTAAATTAGCAGTGGTGTTAAAGATGCAACTTGGAGTCAGTTCGTATGCCACAATGGCTTTACGTGAGTTTATGAAAGTTGATACTGCCAGATTGAGTGAAAGTTTCAATGTCAAGAAATAGTGTATATAACTTGGATCGGAAATAACCAAAAATAAACGGAAATAATTTACGGCGTAATCGCACACTAAATTTTGCAATTTATATAATTGAACAATTGTGTAATAACGGTCAATTCAACTCAATTCAGACATTTAGAGTGAAAAATGGCAAAGGTTAAGATTATAAACCCCCAAATATATAAAGATTTATTAAAAACCGGTAAACCCACTTATAGAGTGGTTCCTTTGGATGCCACTTGGTACATGCCAAATGTACCAAAGAATGGTAAAGACGAATTCTTGAATCAAAGCAGACTTCCTGGTGCTGGTTTCTTTGACCTAGACGAAATTGCTCTTCCCAAATCTCCCTATCCACATATGTTGGCCAATTATGATACTTTGAACAGATCTTTAAATAACATTGGTTTGAATAGAACAGATAAGCTTGTGTTTTATGATAAGTCGGGTATTTTCTCTAGTCCCAGAGCTGCTTGGAATTTGATTCTTGCTGGTCATAAACAAGTTTACCTTTTGGATCATTTTAAGGACTATGAAAAAGACAGTTTGCCCCTTGATACTGAGAAGATTGCTAGCACTGCCACTGATGTGGTTGAAGTATCTTTGGAGTACGATATGATTGAAGAGGAACAATATGAGCAAAACTATAAGGACCAAGTGATTGAATACGAAGAACTTTATGATTTAGCATCTTCAGGAGAATTGGCTAAGCAATACGTAGTATTTGATGCTAGATCTACCCCAAGATTCACTGGAGAAGCTGATGAACCAAGACCAGGGTTATCTTCTGGGCATATTCCTTCTTCATTGTCTTTACCATTTACAAAAGTCCTCACTGAAAACGGAAATTTCAAACCTAAGGAAGAAATCATCGATTTGTTTAAACAAGAGTTCGATATTGATTTAACCAAAGCATTACCAGACAATAAGAAGTTCATTGTTATGTGTGGAACAGGAGTTACTGCTGTTATTTTGAGACTCGCTATAGAATCTGTGGCGGAATCGAAGACCCCTATAAGAGTTTATGATGGTAGTTGGACAGAATGGGCTCAAAGAGCACCACCAGAATTGATTGAAAAGTCAGTTTAAAGATTATTCTAAATATAATACATACTACAGTTACATTTGCTGCTCTACTTCCACACCCTTACACTATTATCAACCCCTCCACTTATAAAAATACATCTCATCTTGCTCTCGATATACTCCAACAACTTATCCGGATTTGGCAACAGTTCTTCTTCGTATCCCGCAAAATCTATAGCATTCACAAACCCGTCATGACCCTTTAAAGTTTTGATGCAAACAACACGTCCAGAAGTGGCCAAAGCTTCCAAGTCCCAAATTTTAATAGTCTTATCGTCACTAGCACTAAAAATGAATCTACCGTTAGGATGAATGGCTAATGCTTTTACCCAGGACGTATGGCCCAACAAATTGTCTATTAACCAACCTTGAGAGCTGTTGAGCGACGAAGGTAATGGGGGTCTATGGGGTTTAATCACTGGTGGTGGTAGAAGCCATAACTTGATAGAATTGTCACGACCAGCGGAAACGCAATACTTGAATCCCAATGTTTCTGAATAAATTACATCTTGAATAAGATTTGTCGGTATGGAAGTGAATCTTGAAGGGTTAGCCTCGATGAACTTATCTATAAAATTGTTTGAATGCAAAGGTAAAAACTTCACAGCTTCTACGACATGACCATGCCCTATTAACAATGCTAATCCTGTTCCAGATTCTGCGTGAGACAATCTGATGGATTGATCATTCGAACATGTTATTACAAAATCTCCGAGACTCTTATCAGGATTAGGATTCCCTATGACATCTAGATTTCGCGTCCAGTCACTATGACCAATGTAACTTTTTATACAATTACCATGCACAGTATCCCACACTTTAACGGATTTATCTCTTGATACCGAGTATAGTATTTTGGGGTTTATGTGAGAAAACTCAACGGAAGATATCGTATGTTCGTGACCCATTAAATTCCGAACTTGTTTGTATGAGGACCCGTTCCATATTCGGATAGACAAATCAGCTGAACACGACGCAAACATATAATCTTCATTTGTACCTGACCCAGTGATCCCAATGGGTCTTTTTGACCAAACTATTTTATTAACACTTCTAGTGTGGGCTTTTAGGATCTTTTCTGGTACAGTATCGTCTACAGCTAAATTCCAGATTATTATTGTTCCGTCCGAACATCCACATATTATTATTGGCAGAAATGGATGTATCGCAACAGTGGTAACCTGCTGGGTCGCTTGAGTCCTGAAGACCTGCGTTGATGTGTTGGGAATCCAGTTGATCTTCTCAGAAGTTCCTGCTATCGTAGGTTGAGAATCCATTATAGAGTGCATGTTTTTTAAGTCGTTTTCCAACTCCATAATTCGTTTTTGTAGCCGGAGTACAGTGGACCATTTTTTCTCCAAGTAATTTGGAATGACTTCTCCTATGTCTGACGTATCAACTTCAAGAGAAGTCGCTATGGAATCTAGAAGCAGTTTCTTGTTGATATCTTCGTGAACTTTGATGGAATCTATACCACTGCCATTAGCAATTTCTTGAACACCACTTTGGTTTGCATTTTTGTTCTCATCCAATAGTATTGGCTGTAGGTACTGAACAATAGCTTTGTTTAGCTCTGCCCGTTGTTTTTCTGTTAGCACCAGTAGATGAGACATATTATCATTGGAAATCGCGTTCGCGAAGATGTACTCCAGATTGGATGTGAAAAATGGGGGAATAGGAATGTGAATTGTATTTACTGGGAAAGATTGGTTGTATGGTGTTTGAATTTGTACTTATGAGATGAAGCAACCATTGTGAAAGAAAAAAAAGAAGTTGTAAATCTAAGTATTGTATCATTTAAGTAGATTTTGCAGAATGTGCATTTTGTGTGAAAATCAAATGAGTGTATAAAACTTTATCTTCAATGTGCTGAGATTCCAAAGACAAATCTTATAGCTTGTTTTAAACTTGATACACTATTCAAAATTTTTACCTAAACACTAACTTGACCACAATATTCACATAACCTTTTGATCTAACCAAACGATTCCATTTCATCCATCAAAAAACAGGCGGATTTCCATTTAGAGAACTCCCAATATTCCAGCCCTCTTATTTTTACTATATGCAAATTTCAAAACATGGGTCAATTTTATTCCTGTCAAATTTGGCAAAACAATGCTAAATCTAAAAAAATACATGGATAATTCCGAGCCACTAATAATAAACCGAATTATCTAAAGATCTGATAACGGCTATCTTTTTTTGAATCCTACGGGGCTTACGGGACTTATTATTGGTTAATTATGTTTGTAGTACGTCACCAGGCTTCTCGGCCAAGGGTATTTCTGCCGAATTTGACAGGGTCGTTTATTTCTGCTAGGTAGGCGCACATATTTTACGGGGAACAGCAAGATAAAGAGAACGCATAGAAGAAAATTCTTAGGCCCATAAGAAGTCAAAATCTTGGATCTCAGTTCTGATTTGTTCACAAAGTCTCTGATAAAGCTTATTTAGCTAATCTTAGGCTTTTCAAACCATTCGTATAGATCAACCCAAAATACTTGGCGGTTGCTTATCCTATTATTCACTATTTTCTAACCGGGATTTCGTTTATCTTTTCTCATTTGGGTAATGGCTTCCACATGAAAATATAACCGTCTGTGCGAAATAGATGAAAGTTTAGCAACCCCATTGTGATCCTTCTAGTTGTTAGGCATTTCTAAACACACCTATCATCTGGGACCAATTAGCTGTCAGTATATGGTGCAGCAGAACTTAATGTCGTTAGCGGCAAGTGGACAATAGGCTATCGTCCTCGAGGATTCCAAGGTAAAGATAAGCCACGCATATGGATTTAGGCGCAAGATAGCGTGTAGTTACCATTGATAAGATAACAGGTAAAAATCGACCAAGAATTTTTCAAGCAACAAACCAATATAAAACATGCTCTAACCCCAACTCCCGTCGGTTTCAACAGTATTTACATATAAACATCTCAACAAAGATGGTTGGTAATACAGCAATGAAATCAGCTGCCTTGATCATGGAGAAGAAAAGAATGGACTTATCTGACTTGGAAACTCAGACTGAAACTTTTGATTCTTCCGAAATGGTTTACATCTTATTCTGTGCCATGGCCGTGTTTTTAATTACCCCAGGAATTGGTATGTACTATGGTGGGTTTATGAAAAGAAAGAACTTGGTTCAATTATTGTTCCAATCTTATATGGTGACTGCCATCATAACTTGTTTATGGTACCTTATTGGGTACTCATTAGCAGCCTCTCCAACTTCAACTTCAGTTTTCATTGGTGATGTTGCCCATGCTGCTTTACACAATGATGAAGCCAAGCCCATGTTTGAAGGTGCTACTATTCCTTCAATTGTTAATTTTTGTTTCAATACTTTTTTCCCCATTGCTACCACCCAGATTTTCTTAGGTGCCATTGGTGAAAGAGGTAGAATTTTACCAAGTTTTGTTGTTGCCATTATTTGGGTATTAGTAGTCTACTGCCCACAAGCTTACTGGGTTTGGGGTGGAAATGGTTGGTTACTTACCCTTGGTGAATTGGACTTCGCTGGTGGTGGACCAGTCCATGTTTCTTCTGGTGTTGCTTCTTTAGTATACTCCTGGTACTTGGGACCAAGAGGAATTCCAGGTAAAAAATTCGGGGTACCAGCAGACTTCAGAGGTCACTCATCTTTGACAACCTTCATTGGAGTCACCTTAATTTGGGGTGGATGGCTTTGTTTCAATTCTGGTACTTTATTAGCCGTTAATGTTAGAACCGGATATATTTTTGCCAACACTATGTTGGCCGCAGCTTGGGCCTGTGTTTCTTATGTTTTCACTGGTAAATTATTGACTGGTAAATTTTCCATGATAGATGCCTGTGATGGTGTTATTGTTGGATTGGTTAACATCACCCCATCGTGTGGTTACTACTGGCCATGGGCAGCTGTTGTCACTTCTGTTATCACTGGTGTTTTATGTCGTCTGGTTCACAACATGAACAAGTGGATGAAAATTGACGACTACTCCAAAGCCTGGATTGTCCATGGTTTTGGTGGTATCGTTGGTGGTACTTTAACCGGTATTTTCGCTGACAAAACCGTCGCTGGTTTAGATGGTGTTAGTGAAATCGAAGGTGGTTGGGTCAACGGTAACTTCCGTCAATTAGGTATCCAAATTGCCGCTTGGGTTACTATTGCTGCCTGGACTGCTCTTGTCACTGGAATTATTTTGTTTATAGTTGATCACATTCCAGGTTTAAGCATCAGAGCTTCCCCAGAAGGTGAAGAAATGGGTATGGATTTATTTGAAATGGAAGAAACCTTAGATGAATTTGGTAACAACTATGATGAATTTTTCGCTACATACGCTCACAAGTTAAGATTATTGGCCGATCACTTGGACAAGTCCAGTTCCAGTGGTGGTGGTGGTGTTGTTGAAGTCCTTGAAGGATCTTCGCCTCGTCACTCTCATACTTCGATACAGGAAGAGTATGAACAAAAAGTTTAATATAAGTTAGTGTTATTTAATTCTTTCAGATGGTTTAGGAGATCAATCTTAATTTATGTATACTTAGCAAAAATACACAGCAAAATTATTAAAGTAAATTCTAAATTTGTAGATTAAGCTCTACGAAATTCGCGGTTGCAAAATTGCAAATTCCAACCACAAATGTTCAACATTCATACCATCAACCCTTTAGTTGTTTTTGGATTAACCGTAGCAGCAAGTCTGTTGCTTTACTGGAGTACTGAAAATAACACCGACTCCACCAATCACCTTTATCTGTCGGTATCTTTTCAAACTATCATTGAATGTTCTGATATTGTGGACGGTAACAGTTGTTTCAAGGAAAATAAAAATCTGTTGATAAATGAGTTGAAAATGAGCAGTGTTGTATCACAAAGTCAATGGGAATCCTGTCTTGATATAATTGGTGATAATAGTGATATCAATGTATTGTTGAATATTCAAAAATGTTACTATCAAGCAGATTTACTAGATAAACTACACCAAGGAAGTTCAACGTTTCTGATTATTTGTATTACTACTAGCTTGATAATCCAACTCTTCACCTCGTTGTACATTATTTTAAACTACTTGATTAAAAATACCAATTTGGATGATCAGTTAGATAAATTACAGGCTCTAGAAGAAATGGGTGCAAATTTATCTCGGAAACTTATCACAGTAGAATCTGAATTACAACAACATATCATTTTAAATAACAGTGACATCAAAAACTTACAAGGGCGATTGAATAAAGGTGGTGATGTTAGAAGAGATAATGATAATCTTAAATTTCGACTTCAAGAATTGAATGAAGACTTCAATCAATTTAAGATAAATATATTTACTGATCTAAACAAAGATTTTGTGATAGTTCCACCAGCAAACAGCAGTCTCCCTCCAACACCATATAATAGCCCCACAAGTCCATATTTCAAGCCCTTTAACAGTCCAGTCAATTTAGTCAGTCCTCCTATTGTGGGTGCAAAAAACTTCACCAAAAATCTGACGGGTTTCCGGCCTGCACAAAAGTTGGCCCCAAAAGTTGAGAATTCTTTAACCCCACAACTTAAAAATCCGAATAATTCACAGGATCAAGCCAACCAAATTGGAAAAGAAAATTATCAGCACAATGGCAGGGGTGTTGTAGATCAGCCCCACTTTGCAGAAATTAATTCCAGGCTAAACGGCTCCAAATCTGCCGTCCGTCTGTCAGCAAATAAAATTCCTTCTTTAATCTCTCCAATAAGTCCGAAATTATCTTTTGATATTACTACCGAACTGGGGCGGCAAAACTTGAAAGATCATTTCCACCAAAATCTTAAACTAAAATACAAAGATATAAAACGGAATAAAGGCGATAAACCTTTTAAACGACTTTTGGTTCCTTCTAGAGGTTGGATGACTCTTGAGAAATTTGAAAAGGAAGAGGCCAAGTTCGGATCTGATAGCTATATAGTTTCGGAGTCATCCTCCGTTAGCAAAGTATGACTACGTTACATTGCCCTAAAATTGTTGAGCTTATGTAATTTAATAACTTGTACGTGAAAAACTTATAACCGTAGTGTAAGTCTCAATTCGGAGTTTGTTTTTATCACATGCTTTGAGGAGGCGCTACCAGCTCAAAAGATTTATATAGAACTTTTCTCACGTTACCAGATTATAATTCACGATACCATGGAATCTAAATGGAAGTTAAGCATTAACGATCCTCCACCCTCTTATGAGGCCATCGGAAGTACCACCCCCACCTATATGAATTCCCAGTCGAGTTCCCAATTTTCCACTCCTCCAGCCAGTGCTCGCGGAGCAGATTTAGTGGCAGCTGAAGCTTTAACAAGATTAACAGCCGGCCAGCAAGGAAAAGGAGTTGTTACAAATGAAGCTGGGGTTGTAGGGGTCCCAACACAAGATGGTAATATCACCACTCCCATGTCTCATCTAACTATCGAAGAAAACCGTCATCCTTTGGTTACCAAAGTTAATCAAGTATCTCGGCTTCCAATTGTCACGAACGCTTTTAAGTATTATGAAGACTCCAAAAGAAATTATCCTCACTTTAACTATGCTGCCGGAATAGTAGAGAGAGCTGCCATCCCTGTGGTGTCCAAAATAGAAGATAATTTAAATACTAGACATAGACAAAGATTGGAAAGCCGACCAGCCAAAAAAAAGAAGAGAAGATTAAATGAAAGAGAAGAGAAAAACGACAAAACTGAGACCAAGAAACGGTTACAATTTTGTTTGCACATTTTAAGATTGGCCAATGATCAAATAACGAACCAAGTAGGATTTCTTCAACAGAAAATCTCAGAGCGCGAACAATCTCAACGGTCTGGCTCCCCCACCGAAAGGTCAGAAACACAAGTACCAGAATACGGGGGTGGAGATCCTGAAAAGGACGGTAACGGACCAGTTGTTTTATCAGAAAAGGAAGATACTCAGTTCCACGCAGACTCAATCACTCAAACCCCTACCCCAAACAATGAAGATGCTCTTTCCTTAGAACAAGTGCCATCAGATTCCACTCAAGTTGCACAACAGACTAAAACAGAGATTGTTACCACGGTTAAGAAAATTATTCATGTGATTTCAAACTTCAAGACCAGTTCGTTGATAAGCGATCCTTCTGCCAATTCATCTAACGAATTAAAATCTACTATCAGAGATATTATCTTGAAGTTGCCTAGTCAAGTGCAACAAACTGATACCCCTAACAACACTCCTTCGCAAGCAAATGATAAGATTTTAATATTTGCCAGAGAATCATTGGATATGATTGGAAGATTAACAAATGCGTTTAATGAACAATTGAATAAGGCTGAGGACTGGATTGGAGTTGACCAAGATTCTAGAGAATCTACTCCTCTTGAATCTGGAACCAGTGTTTCTGCTCAAGACATCAATGGAAACTATTATGGCGATAATAAGATTCAAACCTAGTGTATATTAATGAATAATGAATTTGCATGTGACAAACACGTATTTGTAGTTGTTTCTCTTGATTGTAGATTTATAATTAAGAATGCGCTTTAGTCTTGTACAGCCTGGTGGTGACTCTAAGAGACCATTTTTGTGGGCTTGTTTCAAAAGAACGGTGGGTTTTCAAAAAACGGCTCTTCATATTTTTGATTTCCTCTGATTTTTCGCAACCCTTAGATAATTTCGGTACAGCCACTCTTCTATCCCACCATCTTCCAACTCTTTCAATCTATCATATTGGTCTAACAAATACTTCAACATGCAGATTAACTAAGCTTCGGGTGTATGCAGATACAATAAGTATGGAGAACATTAAAGTTCTTTACAACATAACCAACCCCCTATTATCTTGAAAAGGAAATTATGCTAATAGAGTATCTGGGAGATCCCTTAGTTAACTCAAGAAAGAAAAAAACCTTGTAACTGCTTTAAGTAATTTATGAAAGATCAGTGCTTGAACTCCTCTTGATTACCTTCAATTAACTTTCCCATCTATTGCTTATTACAGTATATTCAGGGATTCAAAAGTTACCCCTTTAGGAAGAGTAATTGGAATGTGCGCTTACCATTATCCAATTTGCTACAAATGGTAATTCATCAATAGCATTTCCTAATTAGGCAAGTTTGACTGAAGTTGCAACAATTTTATATAAATAATGACAAGAATCAAGGGAACCAGTTATAACAAATTTAATATCAAAATGACGCTCTGCTTGAATAGAGAAGAATTAAACAAAGTAAGAGGATGTTGGAACAACGTCCAAACTAATAATAAATATCATAAAGATCAATTTATCTCCAGACTTTACGCTAATTTATTAGCAGCTAATACTGATTTGAAGAAAAATTTTGAAAACGACCTGGTTATAAGTGAACACTCATTATTTTTCAACGATTTATTGAACTATTTGGTTATCTACTTAGATAACATTGAAAGATTGAATCAATTTTTAATACTGTTCTTCAAAGAAAATGAATACGTTGTAAATAAAATCAACTATTTAGAACCAATGGGTAATGCCTTGATTCAAACTTTCAGACAATGGTTGGGTAAAGGTTTATTCAATGATGAAATGGAAAAATTATGGGTTCAAATCTACATTCATATCGCTAATAACATTTTAATGTTCACTGATGATTCTGATCAATCTTCAGTTTCTGATGCTGATTCTATGGATGATATTCCTGCTTTAAACATCAACAAAGCTGCTAGTCCTTCCACTCCAATGACTCCGGTTAGTCCTTCGCCTCTTCAATATGTTGAAGAAGTGGAAGAGGAAGCATCTGAAGATGAGTACAAGGAAAGACCTATGGATTTAACTAAAAAACCTTCTTTCCAAGTTGACATCAAATCAAACGAAAAATATAGAGGTTTCAGAAGAAATGATTCTTCTACCATTGTCAATGTCGAAGCTAAACCTTTATCTACTGCTAAAGATTCCAAAACCAAAGTTTTACCTCCAACCCCTTCTCCATCATTGGCTGCTAAATTTAACAATTTGAAACCAAGGGTCATTCATGACTCTGATGAAGAAGACCAAGAGAAAACTTTTGGATTTGATCCAAGAAGATCTAAGAAGAAATCTGCTTCTGTATCTTCCTTTGATTCCCACTATACTAAAGAATCTTCTAGACAATCACTGGTGGTTCAAACTAGAAACTTATCAAGCTTTGATGAAAAGCCTGTGGAATTGGATTTGACTTTGAATCCAGCCGATACCAACGATTCTGCAGTCATCAGTGAATCTAGTGATAATGATAATTCTTCATCTATCTATCATAGTGAAAACAACAGTGAACCATCTTCCACTAACGACCAATCATTATCTTTACATTCCAATTATACTGATGGTACCGAAGGAACTGAACCAATGTCTTTACAAAAAATGGATTTAAGGTCTATGTCAAGCAACGAATATAGAAGTGATTACTCTGCTGATCATGCTAGAGTATTTTCTAAAACTTATGAATCTTCTAGACAAACTTCAGTCAGTTCTGTGGAACCTTTCAAATCACCATCTTTGGATGCTAAAGCTATGAAGGCCATTGAATTACAAAGATCAATTGAACTGAGACAGAGGGCATCTTTGGGATTCATGAGATCCAGTTTTGTGTTGAAGAAGGAAATTGAAACCTTGGGTTATAATAAACCCGAAAATGTTTTCATGAAACCTCCTTCCATTCCTGCTTGTAAAGAAGAACCAATATTACCATCCCAAAAATCAGCATCGACTAATTCTTTGGGTAATCCTTCCGGGGATGAACAAGCTTTTGAATTATTAAATTCTCTTGCTCCAATGCACAGTGATAGGGAAATCAGATACAAGAAATTAACTACTGCTTCTTGTACCAACTTGACTGCTTCAGTGACCCCAAGATCTCACCCACAATTGACCAGACATTCCAGATCAGTATCTAACTTGTCCAAAGCCAAACACAACAAGTACGAACCAATGCAATGTGTGGAATCTACTCAAATGATAAGGCAGCACAACACCGATACTGGCAGAATAAAGGTCAAGAGATCATTCAGAGAAAAAGTCAAAAATTTCTTCTCTGGTACTCCAATGCCAGCTCCAGTCCATCACATTTCCAGTCCACTTGAAACCACTTACTCCACGAATTCTAGTGTTCCAACCAAGAGCAGGGTCTCTTCGGAACCAATTCCAACCTTATCACATCACTCTAGACCAACATCATTTGCTGTTAGTAGAACTAGTAAAGATGATGAAGAGCTTGATAAGTTTACTCAAATGCATAGCTTTGGAAAGAAAGTGAATGCCAGAGCCAGTGTAAGTGATTTACGTTCTGTGAATACTGTGGATAGCAATGATTCCACTTCAGGATTTTCTTTCTTCTCCAGAAGAAAGTCAATTGATTCTAGATATACTAGTAGAGGTGATAGAAGCAAAAAAAATAAGTACAATGTTACTTCAACACCTTACGATTTGTTTGCCGACAATAAATTAATTCTTTAAATAGTTAATACCATGATGACGTATAATTTGATATCTTACTTTAAAGTTTACTCTAGCATTACCCCTATACTTATGCTTTACTTGACTCTTCCAGGCTCTTGACTCTGATGACTCACGAAATCGAACTTAAAATGCTGCGATCCTGAAAAAACCCGACTTAGAAAATATTCTTCGCAGCCATGGAGTTAGAATCATATCCCCATAGACCCAGACCCATCGAGGGACAGAGCTTTGATGGTACTAACTCGGTATCTGTTAATGAACTGGTAGACAGAGATGATGAACACTATCCAGACGGGGGCTGGGAAGCATACAGTGTTATTCTTGGATCATTCTGTGGTGCCGTTCCAGCACTTGGGCTTATCAATTCCATCGGGGCCATTCAAGCGTACGTTTCCACCCATCAGTTGGCCGGTTTGAACGGTACCAGGATTTCATGGATTTTTTCAGTTTATTTGTCTTTGGCTTATGCTACAGGTGTCATTATAGGTCCTATATTTGACCGTAAGGGGTCTAGAATTCTCTTACTTATAGCAACAGGATTGATTTTTGGTGGATTAATGGGAGCCGCAAGCAGTGTTGAAATATATCAATTTATCATGAGTTTTGTTTGTTTAGGTATGGGGAACGCATTTGCCTTGACACCTTTAGTAGGGGTCATCAATCACTGGTTTTTGAGAAAAAGAGGATTCATGACCGGTATAGTTACAAGTGGAGGATCTGTAGGAGGTTTGATTTTCCCACTTCTTTTGAATTATTGTTTCCAAAGATATGGGTTTGTTTGGGCTCTTCGTATTCTTGCATTTACCTGTGCTGGATTTTTAGCGGTAGCTTGCGTTTTATCTAAAGAAAGAATACGCAAATCTACCGTGAAGGACGCTAGTAGTGATGATGAAGACATCATAAGGGATAACGGCACCAACTTAGACATAGAAATTGCCTACAGAAGGGCATTATTAAGAATGAAGCAGTTGATCAAAAAGTTTGACGACAAAAGATTTGTTTTAACTATCCTTGGATCATTCTGTACCGAATTGGCTTTGGTCGAAACCCTCACTTATTTTGTTACCTACGCCATAGCTCAAGGAGTACCTGAATCAACCGGTTACCTTTTGCTTACCACCTGGAATGCCACCAGTATTATAGGTAGATTGTTACCAGGACTTTGTTCAGACTTTTTGGGGAAATTTAATGTGAACATAGCCATGATTTTGGGTTTTGTTATTTGCATTTTTACAATGTGGTACCCATTTGGATATGACTTGAAAGTATTGTACGCATTTGCTGGTGTTGGAGGGTTTTTCCTGGGGCTGATTTTAGGTATGATACCTTCATGTTTAGCCCAAATCACCATTGTTTCCGAATTTGGTGAAAAATATGGTATCCTTAACCTTTTCATTAGTTTGGGTAATTTGGTTGGGATTCCCATTGGTGCTGCTATTATCGACGATGGTAGTACCAAGAACTATGATAACTTTGTCATTTTGGTTGGTATGTTGACCGTTGCTGGTGTTGTTTTTTTCTACGGTACTAGATGTGCTATTGTAGGTTTGAAATTGAATGCCAAAGTCTAATAAAATTTGCAGCCTTGTGCGCGCGATTGGGTGCAAAAAAAAGCACCACTTAATTTAATAATCTTAATATAATAATGTTACCACCGCTGCCATTACACAACCAATTGGATGTGTTAGCCCAAGAGGCAGCTCTTCTTGATGACTATTCTACAGACTCAATTTCTTCTGCCGATTTCACTCATACTGGTGAAGAAAATATACCGGCTACGAAAAGTTATCTCCAATGCATTTTGACAGGTCAAAGTCCTGTTCCTAGAACACCAAGTCCCGCAAGAGAAACTGATCCTTTGTTACCCATACATAGAACACCGAGTGTGATTCAACAGCCTCGATTACCAGTGTATCCGTTTTACTTTAAATTATTGGTGGATGCTTTCTGGAACTACGTCTTGACTGAAAGAATAAGACAATTTTTGATTGACCATCAAAAGATTTTCTTTGTTGCAACCATGGGTTTGTTTGTTGTTGCTTCGGTTGTTTTATATTTTACAGGACAACTTGAACCCGTTTTAAATCATATTAGGTCTAACTACTGTTCTATTGCAGCAATAATTATAGATCCTCTATCAGGATGGAATAAAATATGTTCTTTGTAGCTACATTGTAATTAGCATTGAATTTCGTAATATTTACATAATTAAATATTTACCTATGTACAATTAATTCTTCTACAATCAATCTCTTCTATCTTTCACTTTAAACTTATTGACATGTTTAAATTTTCTGGTCTTTGCAAATTTCTTCAATCCCCACATGGATTGAGATACTTTATTAGACTTAGATTTACCTCTACCACCACCGTGAGGATGATCATTGGCATTCATGGCCACACCTCTCACCATTGGTCTGAACCCTCTATGACGACTTCTACCGGCTTTACCCCATTGGATAGCTTGATGCTCTTTATTGGAAACGGTTCCTAACGTAGCGTGACAATCCATATTTACATAACGATGTTCTCCAGAACTTAATCTGACTACTACTTTACGGGTTTCAGGATGTTTGGATAACAATCTACCAAAAGTTCCAGCAGACTTCACCAATTGTCCTCTACCACCAGGTTGTAAACCAATATTATGAATGATACTACCGACAGGTAACATTTTTAATGGTAAACAATTACCTCTTTGAATGATTCTGGCGTTCAACAAAGCTTCATCAACTTCACCATTATTGTTTTGTTTCATTTCGTTTAAGAAATCCTCAGGAATTCCAGCTCTGAAAGATTCAACTTGATCACCAGCTCTTAATCCAGCAGATGCTAAGATATAGGACAAATTACCGGTTTCATTGTGTTTGAGTAAAGCAATATGGCCCGATCTATTTGGGTCATACTCAATTCTTACGACGGTTTGTTTACCGGCGGTCAATCTATGACTATCAACTAATCTAACCCTTCTTTTGTGTCCTCCTCCTCTACCTCTTATGGTTATATGACCGGTATTATTTCTACCAGCAGTATTTTTCTTAGGAACTGTTAATTCTTTAAGTGGTCTTCCTTTATATAAATGATCATGGATAGGTTTTCTATAATGAGTGGAACCAGGAAGTTCGTGACCTCTAGCATAAGATTTAACTTTAACCTGAGCCATGGCTAATTTACGTTGTCTTTTATAGGTAGCATCTCTAGCTTCAAGGTCGGTTAAATGATCTGATTCATTGGCATTCACAATAAGTTCCTTGGTTTCAGAAATATTTGTAGGTATGGTGGATTGAAACCTTATGAATGATAAAGATGATTTTGATATTTTAGGTATTCTAACCCCCAAATACCTGGATATCATAGTTAACTCTATACTTCTACTAGTTTTGAAAATTTTCAACTACTAAAATCGCGAGTACTAAATTTACGCTTGGAAAGTCAAACCACGCGTAATTCAAGTCCGCCAATTATTTCGCAGAATTCTTCAAATACCGAATTTTCAGCGCAGAATCAGAAAACCTGGACAAAACAAAAGAAGATCAAATTTAATATGATTGGAAGTAGATTATTCTTACGTTCAATGGCCACCAAGGTCGTTAAGCCACCAATTCAATTATTTGGAGTTGATGGAACTTATGCTAATGCTTTATACTCAGCATCTGTTCAAGATTCCAGTATCGACAAGACTTTCCAAAGTTTAACCAGAATTAATGAATTAATCAGTACTGATGCCAAAGTTAACGAAATCTTAACTAACCCAGCATTGAAAAAAGACGACAGAGTTGTTGTCATTGACACCATTGCTAACAATTTAAAGTTAGACAAATCAATTGTCAACTTCTTAACCGTCTTGAGTGAAAACAACAGATTAAATGAATTCAAATCAATCTACGAGAAATTTTCCTTATTAAACGATGCTCACCAAGGAGTCGTTGAAGCTAAAATCACTTCTGCCAAAACTTTAGATTCTAAAATTTTAAGAAGATTACAAACTGCCATTGGTAAATCATCTTTTGTTGGGGATGGAAAAACTTTGAAAGTTACGAATGATGTTAACCCAGATATCTTAGGAGGTTTAGTTGTTGAAGTTGGTGACAGAACTGTTGACTTGTCAATTTCTGCTAAAGTTGCTAGATTAAACAACACTATAAGTGAAGCATTATAAATAGAGTCAACGAATACATTTGAATCACTGGAATATCTTACTTGAATATGTTATGTGGGCACAACAATCTAAACCTGTTTGCTTTTAAACCCACAGGCTTCCTCTTGTCTTGTAAACTCTATTTGAGCATTCCAGGCCCAGACCTGTTTTTATCCCAAACTCTTTTCGTCCCGTGATTATTTTTGGCCAGGTTCTAGTTGGCTGATGAAATTCGCACCACCTATAGCTGCTAAAACTGATGGGTTACTTCAGATCATTCCGATTAGCCCTTCTTACGGCTACCATTCTTCTTAATGGATTTATATATCTTTATCCTGATATCTTGAATGATTCCAACCAGTGTAAGTGGCATGAATTTGAAGATAGTGAACCTTTTTTTGCCAAAGATCATTTTTTGAATCAGTTACCTTCTCATATTTTGGAAAAGCTTTTATTAAACTTACCAGAACTTAAACACAAGGGAAACGAAGAAAGTCAGTCCACCAAAGACTTTGCGGGTAAAATCAAAGATATTCACATGTTAACGTTCGGTGATCCTCAAATCAATGGAAATTGGCCAAGTACTGGATATATCAAGAGATTGGATAATTATGGTAATGATTACTATTTGGGCCATATTTACTGGCTCATGAAAAGAAGATTACAACCTAGTTTTGTGGCAGTTATGGGGGATTTGTTTTCATCTCAATGGATTCTTGATAGTGAATTTTACAATAGAACATTAAGGTTTTCAGAAAGGCTTTTCCCTCGAGCACCAACTTACATTCAAAATGTATTAGATACCCATGCCAAACACGAAAACTATGATTGGAGAAATTGGTTGAATCAAGAGACTAGCATGGACCCTCGTGAAAGATTTGATTCTCGAGTCTATAATGATGTTTATGATTGGTTTTATGAAGAAAACAAGTACCCCAACTATCAAGAACCTTTATTTATAAATTTAACGGGTAATCATGATATTGGATATAGTGGAGATGCCACTTGGCAGCATATGGCCCGGTTCCACCATTTATTTGGTAAGAACAACTACGTGTTAAATTACAACCTTGATTCTCAGGAACAATGGAGAATAGTAGTTTTGGACAGTTTAACTTTGGAGGGTCCTGCTTTGCAAGAAGAATTTATCACGTATACGTGGCAATTTTTAAACTATTTACAAGAAATAGAAAACCCCAAGTTTAATGGATCTACAATTTTGTTAACCCATATCCCCTTGTATAAAGAAGCTGGTTTGTGTATGGATGGACCAGAACATATCTATTATGAGAACTATGAAAATGAGCCTTATAAGAACGGTAAGTTGAGATCTCAAAATCATTTGAAGTATGATACTTCTCAAAAAGTGTTAGACATTGTATTCCCGAATGGAGATCAAAACGGGATGATATTGACAGGACATGATCACCATGGATGTGATACTTGGTATAATCACAATGGGAAAGAATGGGTGGCTTCCAAAGAAAAGAATGAACCAAAAAAGCATAAGCCAATTAGAGAAATAGTAGTTAGATCTATGATGGGAGATTTCGATGGTCAAACAGGATTGGTTACGGGTCACTACGATTATAGTCAAAAAGCATGGGATTTTGAATTTTCTTATTGTTCATTTACTGTTCAACATTGGTGGTGGGCTACTAAAGCAGTTACCCTTGCCACTATTTTCTTCCAAGCCCTTGGATATTTATATAGGTAATAAAAGTCATCTTGTAGGTACAGTCCTAGTTGTCTACAACCCCTCAATGTCCTCTAAAGCACTGTTGAAACTGTCTTCTGGACTAATTTGAATCTTTTTTACCTTCAAAACACCATCAACAAAAATCCAGTGGGATCTTTTGATACCAGTTGGTTGCTTTTTAGCTCCTAAAGGTCCAATCAAAGCCTTTTCAGGGTCAGATAACAAATGATACTTCAAACCTTGTTTTTCAACAAAGTTCTTTTGAGCCTTTGGTAAATCAGCACTCAACCCGTAAACGGTGGTATCTAATTTTAACAATTTATCCAAATTAGTTTGAAATCCACAAACTTGTCTGGTACATCCAGGAGTCAGAGCTTTGGGGTAAGCAAAAATCACCAAAAACTTGGTTTTCTTAGCAGCTTCAGTTAAATTGATTTCATTTCCATCTTCATCCAAAAGTGTCAAATCAGGAATTTTATCGCCAACTTGGACTTCTTTTTCATCAACAGTAGGTTCGGTGGTGGACATTTTGGTCTTCTTCTTCTTTGCTGGAGGTTTAACAGGGTCAATTGACTTTTCAGTTGATTCAGTTTTAACTTTGGTGGCAGTTCTTTTAGAACGACGTAATTCGACCATGCTACTGTGTGAGACTGTCGATTACAGATTTAGGAGTCGAAAGCTCACGTGAGTTTTCTGGCTACACCACAATTTCCAGTTATTGTTCAAAGTTGGGGGTAGTTGGCTAAATGTTTGAATGGATTGATTAGTTGGTCCTGGAATGTTGGGGGCTATCATGGATGGTATGGAATACTTCTTTGGTGGTATAGTAGAGCCATTACTTTAATTAAGATCCCGAAAATTTTTGGAAATTTGTGAAAATTTGAAGGATTGAAAAGTCAGGCATTAACGACATTGAAGCAATTGGGGCTGTTAAATACCATTCACTTCTATTTCGCTTTCATTTTTCAGCCATCACATACTCATTCTTTTATTGTTAAGCCTATTTCGCAGCCGTTCGCAGCCATTATGTGAAATAGTATTTCTAGAGGCTCTGGTAACTCGAATCCATAAACCGGTTAGTACCATATAAATCACCCTGGACAATGAATCTAAGTATATACTTGTACAATGAAGTTTACTTTTACTTCTACTCACATCGTACTCTATACGATGCTCGTATCACACGCCGTTTTAGGAACAAAGAATTCTCGGCCATCACAGAATTTTCTATCGCGAGGGTGATAAAATTGATAAGTTAGTCATAGTAAATGAGAATATTTAAAAAACGGTCCAACAGTTCTTCGAGTGCTTCAAGCTCTGTTGACCATGACGAAGACATCCAAACACCAAGACGTCTAAGTTTGCCGGAAAGTTCCAATCTGGCAGAAAATCAGGTTGCCATAATGAATGATGAATACCTGATATCTCCCACAAGTTCATTACCGTTATCGGAGGGTGAAACTTTAAATGAAGACAAAAAGCAGCGGTTGGAGTTGCAAGATGCATATACTGAGAACTTTGATCTTTACCTCCCGTTTTTGTTAAGAAGAATGAGATTGACAGCGTTATATGGTAATGGCCATGTTGCAACATCACCAGAAGCGGCGCTAGCAGCAGCAACTGAGCGTGATGATGGCTCAATCGATAACTTGGATGATCAACCAACCATCTTTGATGTTCCTCTAGGTGATAATGATTTCACCCCCAGCACTTCCGGGTCCGCAAACGCCATTTTGGATAAGAACATTGCCAATTTCAACTTGAAACGAGAATTTATTATCGTCAGTGAGTTCATTAAACATACTACTTTCGTGTTTCCAACACTTGAGAGTTTTGAAACTTTCAAAGGATTAAGATCCAATAATAAAAAACATCGTAAAAGTTCCGTTAATGTCTACGATGAAGAAGGTAACGTAAGAGTTGTAACACTGAACGATAAGGGTCTGAAGGATATAGTTGATCCTAGAAATCATATAATACCGCCTAATTATAAGCAAAGAGGGATTGGGTTGCCTTTGTTTAAGATCCTGAGTCCTTATATGGCTAATTTTCGTAAAAATTCTCCTTTTTTAACTTTGCTTAAATATCGAGAGATTTCTTTACCACCCAAGTTTGATGACAAAGGAGAAGTTGTTGATGAAGAATTTGAAACGTATCCGTTCTGTTCAGTGTTTGTTAAAAAGTTCAGCCAAGTGAAACGGTATACTTTGTTCTTCCAACCTGAAGACGCCCCGCCCTTTAAATTACTTATATTCCAACACTGTTATAAACCGTTTGCGGATTTTACTTATAAAAACACTCGGTTCAGAGTTTTAGGAACTTCTATAATAAGTGCTTATGCTTTGAGTTATAATCCCACCATGAAGCTATTAATCGTTGATAGTCAGAAACCTTCATTGTGTGATAATATTGTGAATAGAAAACCAGGATTTGAGTTTTCCTCTATAATCAGGAAAAGCAAAAACAAGGAAAAGAAACAATTGGAAGATTCTTTGGATTTGTCAAAACTTGATCCTTCTGATTACCCTAACCCTTTCCCTGAAGGAAGCAATCCTTTACTTAGAGATACCTACGATGAGTTTTCCAACGGTATCGGATATGCCAATCTTAAAGATTATGTGCCTAATAACATGCCTCCTTTTGGGACGTTCAAAGATTCTCTAATGTATGACGAACGTTTATCAATTATCCCCAAGAAGTACTCAGAAGTTGGTAAAGTTGAAGTTTATCAAGATAACAAAGATAGACGACTTAGTAGTAATTCTGTGGAGGATCATTACAACATTAATTCTACAAAATCTGTTGATATGGATTCATTGGTTTTAAACAGTGTGATGTTGATTCTTCGAGAAGCATCTATTAAAGCTACTTCCAGACCGTCTTCACCTTCAATAGCATTTAGTAATAGACTTGGAGGGTTAAGAACTCCATTCCCGGGTACTGGGGCTACAGTTGGGATCAGTGGGTTGGCGTTGTAAATACAAAGTAAATAGACTTAATCAGAGTTATAAATAGACGAATAATGCATTATACAAATTAAAATCTTTCAGGGGATCTAGATCTTTCTCTTACAGGGGATCTGGATGGTGATCTAGAATATCTTCCTCTATATCCATCACCGTTTTCTCCATTGGTTTCTCTTGGTTCGCCAGGTTCTCCGTCTTCTCTTGGTCTGTCTCCTGGTGGCCCTCTTCCTCTGTAATCATAACCACCTCTACCTCTTCCAGAGTATCCACCTCTGCCACCATATCCGCCTCTTCCATAACCTCCTTCATATCCACCTCTGTAACTACCTCTTCCACCATATCCACCTCTGTAGCCACCTCTATCTCCGTAGCCGCCTCTACCACCATAGCCACCTCTGCTGTAGCCACCATATCCACCACCGTAGCCACCACCATAACCATCATCGTACCCTCCATCGTAACCACCTTCATAGCCTCCTCCATATCCACCTTCATAGCTACCGTAGTAGCCTCCTCTGCCACCATAACCTCCTCTGTAACCTCCTCTTCCTCTGAATCCACCTCTTCTGGCTGAATAAGGATCGGATCTGGCCATTTGGACTACCAAACCATCTTTCAAAGCGTAAGGTAATGGTTGACCGTTTAATTCTAAAGCTTTTTCACAATCATCAAGATTTTTGTATTCCACAAAAGCATATTTTTCACCGTCATCTGTTCTTGGAGGGGGAATATCTAATCTGACTAATTCACCGTATCTAATATGTTAGTTTGGACTGGAAATATTATTATATTGGAGAGGATGAGAGGAAGTGGAGTGGAAGGAGGTGGAAGGGTGGAAGGGTGGAAGTGAAGGATTGCAATGATGGATTGCAGTGAAGGACTGAAAGGAGGATTGCAATGATGGATTGCAGTGAAGGACTGAAAGGAGGATTGCAATGATGGATTGCAGTGAAGGACTGAAAGGAGGATTGAAAGGATTGCAGGACTCAAATGCTCAAAAGCAATATGACAAATGATAAACAGTCTTACCAAATGGATGGATATCAAGCAATTCAAACCTAAAGCCTCAGCTAATCATTGGTCATTGACATGTGTAAACCCTAGAAGCAACAAAGAACCTGGAAATCAAGATAAACAAATGAAGAATGGACTAGAGCAATATAATAATTAGTATTGGTATACATACTTCTCAAAGTCAGGTGCTAAATCAGCTGCCTTACTTTCCTTGGAAAACCCAGTAACGTATAATGTATTCTTAGGCATAGTTGTAGTAGAGAAAAGCTTTGAAAACTTTCAGCTGGTTGTGTGCGCCGACGTGTCTGGCCCAAGCCGTATTTCGATCTACAGACAGGATCGCCCGTCTGACCTTGGCGTGGATGACCCAAACTCTGACGTGGCCCGACCAGGTTCCCCTTTTCCAGCCAGCCCAACAAAAATTATTGTCTTCTTTAGTCTATTAGCCGCCTCACACGACCCCCAATCTTTTTACTAGTGTGTGTGAAAGTTATGCATCATCAGTTAAAAAAAATTAACAAATCATTAATTGAAGTATACGTGTATCTTAGCGATATATAATTAACAAATTCCGGGCTAGACATATTTAACCGTTAAATATCTACTTAGAGATACTTCAAACATGACATTCTCATTAGCTGATGAGAATCTCATGGATAATAATTTTTTCAATCCCCATGAAGATATTTTAGATGAATTCCTAGACCAAAGAGTATATGATAACAATAGTAATAGTCCTCATGAAGCCGTGTTTGATTTGGACCATGGTATGAAAAATGACCACGATCTTATGAGACATGATAACGATTTTATGAAGGACCACGATTTTATGAAGCACGACAATGAATTCACCCAATCCAACATTAATCCCAGTAGTTTCGCCAATAGTCCTGTTGTAAGTCCCAATTATACCAACCAAAGACCTGGGAACTCCCGGTTGTCCAGTCCCAACGGTCAAGCGTCAGAAATGTTGGATAATAGTGTAAGTCCTCAAAGTACTCATTTACCTACTAAACTTAATGATTATGATAAATTAAGAGATGAAGTTTCGAAGTTGAAATTCGGGAAATACAATATGCAATTCACTCCTTCTGTTATGCAACCAGACTCCCAGCTTTTGGATTTTTCTCCTGAAGCTATGGCTAACTTACCTTATCATTTAAGTCTTTCCAATTTACCTGATTGTTCCAGAGTTGAAACTCAAATCAAGATAAACTTTAACTTAAGTCCTCCTCCTCCTGAAAATTTATTACACATTCCTCAAGATTTGATAGCTAAAAACAAGTTCTGTTTGACCGATGAATTATCTGATCTTGATGCTGATATTTTGAAAAACTTATTGTATCTTGATTGTTACGTTTTAACGGCTAACGATAACAAATCGTGTAATGTTTGTTCCAAGTGTATTAAGAGAGAGCAAAAAAGAGTATTAAGAAGAAGAACTGGTGGTAATGATGAACAAGATGTACCGCAAGTACTGCCCAAAGGAATTGTCAGAAATAATCCTAATACTTGGGCTAATGAACAAATGCTCAAAAAGGCCATTATTTTCAACTGTAAAGAAATTGTATCGTTCCCTCCACCAAATGGGTTAAATGAATTCAGTAAGGATAAAGCTTTGGAATTAAGTGCTAGGATTATATGTTATTGTAGACATCATCAAGCATCCAATGGATTCAAATTACTATTTGTAATTAAGAACAATGAAGGGCAAGTTGTGGCTAAGCAAATGAGTTCTAACATTATGATTATGGATAGGAAAAAACAAGCTCCAAGTACCACCAATAGTGCCAATGCTTCATTCAATGGTAATATCAAAATGGAACTTGAAGATGATTCCCTCAGTTTACATCCAATTTCACCAAATTCTATTGATGAATCTTCGGATTTAACTACTAACGATTCTGAACGCAACTTAAAACGGAAAAAATTATCAATTGATGATTCTAGTAATAATTCTAATAACCCCATGTTCAACGGTTCTGTCAATGGGTTTTCTCCTATGAGTAACAGTGATACCAACACTTCCATCAACAAAATTGTTTATCAAAAACCCTCCAGATTTCCTGACACTCATCACACCAACAGTTTAGGAGATTTAACCACCATGAACAATGGCCCCACCATTTTACGGATAATTCCTGCTCAAGGTCCAATACGAGGAGGAATTGAAGTAACCTTGTTGGGGTTCAATTTCAGTCCAAACTTATCAGTTAAATTTGGTTCCAATTCAGCCTTAGCATCGCATTGTTGGTCTGAGACCACAATGGTTACGTATTTACCTCCAGCATCACAACCGGGACAAGTCTTGGTAACATTCGAAAATAACAACTTGGATGATACCATTAGTTCAGTTGAAATGAATAACAATCAAAAGCAAATCTTCACTTATACCGATGATACTGATAAGCAATTGATAGAGTTGGCATTACAAATTGTGGGATTGAAAATGAATGGGAAATTGGAAGATGCTAAGAACATTGCTAAAAGAATTGTTGGTAATGATGATGTTAATCAACGTGCCTTGGGTTCTTCTGCTATTAATGCCATTGAACCACCAAGTTCTACTGAGTTTAACTTGAATGATTCTGGTACTTCTGAATGGTTAAACAACGCCCAAGGAATCGTGGAAAAACTAGCTAAGTTTGATTATTCCACTGAAGAAGTGCTCATAGATTTCTTGAAACTTGTTGATTTACCAAACTGTCCTATTATCATACCTAACTGGCAATTAACTAATAACGAGGGACAGACTTTACTTCACTTATCAACCTTGAAAAACTACAGACAATTGGTTAAATTCTTAATTAATCATGGATGTAAGCTTGATTTAGAAGATAACCAAGGGTTAACTCCATTGTTCTATGCTAGTATTGTTGGTAATAGAGATTTGATTAAGTTGTTCATTGACTGTAAAGCCAATTTCAATTTAAGATTATCTAACGATAAAACCATTACCGATTATTGTGATTTGAACGTTATTGATATGTTCCAGAATTTGGATACTATGGATAATTTAATCAAGTCCAATAGTATTGATTCCTTAAACTCTTTGTTTGAAATGCAAGGGGGTATGCATATTAGTAAAATGGTACCTGAAAATTTGCAGAACGATAGTGATTTTGCTGATTCTGAATACAGTGAAGTTGAAGAAGAGTATGAATATGAAGATGATTACGATGAGGAAAGTGATTACGACGAAGAACTCGATGAGAGTGAAACATTGGAACCCCATAAAATGGAGCCAAGTAGTTCTCGTTTGAATTATTCTGATTCTAAATTATCCAAAAAGGAAGTTGACAGTGATACCGTCACCGACGCAACATCAGTGGCTTCTGGTTCTTCCACTCCTTCATCTCCTAGATCAGATAGAGGGCTCTGGCAAAAGGTGAAAGATGCTTTCAATAACTCTGATGATGATTTACCAAACTATGATGATTTGTTTCCCTTTGGACCTTCTTCATTAACAGGTAAACCTAAATCTACTGTTGAAAGACAATTGAATCAAGCACAATTGTCAGAGCCACAATTGAAAGAGTCACAATCACAATTGCAAGATTCATTAACCCAATCAAAATCAAACACTGAAGCAGATTCAGATTCTTCAGAAGACATGATTGTGAGTTATATAAATCATCCTAGGAAAACGGTGGAAAATGATAAAATGTTGATCTTTTTCTGGTTACCAGTATTATTGATCATTATTTCCTTGTTCATATCTATTTCTGTCATTGGTTATAAGTTTGAATCAATTGAAAATGTCAAGACTTTGGTCAGAGACAGTTTGGGTAATTTGATGGTTGGTAATGAAAGAATAAAAAGGGTGTTTAATGAGGTGAGGGACCGTAGTTAGCGATGGGCGCGCACAGGTTTTAATTTTGTACATTAATATATAACGGATAGTAACATGAGAATTTATTTATTGAAGAACGAGAATAGTCCGAATGATTACTATAGGCAAGTGCTAAGTGAAAAGTATCAGCCTGTATTCATTCCGTTGTTAGAGCATTCATTGTTTATAGAAGAAACCATCAACTTTTTTCATGAAGAAATTGAAAAATACGATATAATAATAGTCACCAGTCAAAGAGCAGTAGAATGTTTACAAGAGTGTCTTGAGCATCCAAGTTTTGATCGAACTCTTAGGTTAAAGGTCCTTGGTAAACAGGTATACACAATTGGCCCTTCCACATACAGTTACCTTGAAAAAATAGGGTTCACATCTATACTGGGGAAAGAATCAGGTAATGGACATAATTTAAGTGATCTTATAATAGAGCAAGTGAAAGAGGAAACTCCTATAATATACTTAACCGGCGAAATACGTAAAGATATAATACCCGATAGACTAAAACAAGCCGGGCTTAACTTCAATGAAACCCCAGTGTATAAGACTAAAGTTAACGATGAAGGAGCGCTTGAAAAATTACAAATCAACCCTCATGATTGGGTAGTTTTTTTCAGCTCCCAAGGAACAAGTGGGATAGTCGACTACGTTAAGGGTAAATGTAAGGTAGGTGTGATAGGACCCACCACTAACAAGTATTTACAAGATAAGGGAATCGTGGTGGATTTAGTATGTGAACTGCCTACGGCTGATTCGTTATATTCTCAAATCCAGAAATTCGAAAAATAATTCTCATTTTTTTTAAAACATTTTATTCAATAAATAACAAATAAATAAGTTATCCAGATAACTGAATGTATTAAGCAAACTATTTCTTAGCTTCTTTAACCACGTCAATGATTTGTTCAACAACTGATGGGTTAGATAAAGTACTAATATCACCTAATTGGTCTTCTTCACCAGCTAAAACCTTTCTCAAGATTCTTCTCATGATCTTACCAGATCTCGTCTTTGGTAAGTCGTCAACCAATAAGATTAATTTTGGAGCGGCAAATGGTCCGATTTCCTTTCTGACTGTTAAGATCAATTCCTTCTTGATAGCATCTTCATCATCAACCTTGACGGTGGATTTCAAAGAAACATAAGCAGCAACAGCTTGACCAGTCAAGTCATCAGCGTATCCAACAACAGCAGATTCACCAACTAATTCGTGTTCAATCAAAGCAGCTTCGATTTCAGCAGTTGATAATCTGTGTCCACTGACGTTAACAACGTCATCAACTCTACCCAAGATCCAGAAGAATCCATCCTTATCTCTGGCAGCACCGTCACCACTGAAGTAATGGTTTGGATAAGGCTTCAAGTAGGTGTCAATGTATCTGTTGTAATCATTGTAAATACCTCTAGTAATAGATGGCCAGGCATTCTTAATGGCTAAGACACCCTCAACATCGTTTTCCTTCAATTCTTCCCCATTGACAGGGTCTAAAATCTTAGGTAAAACACCAAAGAATGGTAAGGAACAAGAACCAGGCTTGGTTGGAGTAATACCAGCCAAAGGAGTCATCAAATGGGATCCAGATTCGGTTTGCCAGTAAGTATCGACAATATGAGCTTGGCCTCTACCAATATTATCATTGTACCAGTGCCAGACTTCTGCGGCAATTGGTTCACCAACAGAACCTAACACTCTTAAAGAGTCTAATTTGAAGTTTTCAATGTATTTGGTACCGGCTCTCTTTAATAATCTTAAAGCGGTTGGTGCCACATAGAAAATGTTAACCTTATACTTATCAACAATTTCCCAGTATCTGGAATAGTTAGGATAAGCAGGTGTACCTTCAAAGACCACGGTGGTAGAACCATTCAACAATGGACCGTAGACAACATAGGTGTGACCAGTAATCCACCCGATGTCCCCTGCGGTGAACACAATATCAGATTCATGAACATCAAATACATATTTGGTAGTTAAAAGAGCTCCCAACAAGTAACCAGCAGTGTTGTGTTGAACCCCCTTTGGTTTACCGGTAGAACCAGAAGTATACAATAAGAATAATGGATCTTCGGAATCAACAGGAACTGGAGGGAAGTATGGACCAAATTTGTCCATTTCTTCGTGCCACCATAAATCTCTAGAGCTGTTGAAAGGAACGTGAGAATTACCGGTTCTCTTGAACACCAAAACATTGGTAACATCAGGACAATGTTTCAAGGCATCATCAACGATTTTTTTGGTTTCAATGGTCTTACCACCTCTCTTAGATTCATCAGCAGTAATGACAATCTTGGAATTGGCATCCAAAATTCTATCCTTCAAGGAAGTAGAACTGAACCCAGCAAAAACAACTGAGTGCATAGCACCAATTCTAATGATAGCCAATAACGTGACAATGGCCTCTGGAATCATTGGTAAGTAAACAGCGACAGAGTCACCCTTTTTAACACCCAAGTTGGTTAAACAATGAGCAGCTTTAGACACTTGTTTCAATAATTCACCATAAGTGATGATTTCTCCACTATCAGGTTCATCACCTTCGTAGATAATAGCTGGCTTGTCTGGGTTTTTAAAGGCCCATCTATCAACAGCATTGTAGGAGGCATTCAATTTACCATTGACAAACCAAGAAGGAATATCACCGTTTTCAAAATCCTTTTCAGGGGATTGAGGATATCTACCCAAGTCAAAAGGTCTATCCCAATCCAAATACTTATTGGCCATAGTACCAAAGAAATTGGAAGGGTTTTCGATAGACTCCTTATAAAGGGTTTGATATTCCTCGAAAGAACTCAAGTTGGGTTTTTCAGTGGATCTTTCCTTGAACCCATTGGGAGGAAATTGCATTTTTTCGTGGTCTAAAGTTACGTGCGATTCAACCATTTTTATACTTCACCGAAAATTGACAATGGAAAATGTGCAAAATAACAAAAAATGGTAAACCAATAAAAAGTTAATAAATAAATAAGCTCACTAGTCCAAATAGATTAATACAAATTGATCAATTGAATCAACTAATTTGTCAGGAGGATAATACAGAAAAAAAACCGGGCACACAGATATCCCCTTTTATATTAATCGGAGTTTTCGTTGACCCCACAAAATAAGCCTGGCCACCCACGACCCCTGGCTTTCGTAGAGTATAATGGCGAAAAAAATTATTTAGTTAGTAAGTGACCGGAAATGGCCTATTTACTAGCGTTGAAAATGTTGAGAACCCCACAAAAGTAATTTTCAGGTTTTCTTGGTTTGCTAGGTTGAAAGCTATGATGCAATTGTAGATGGATTAATCAATTCATGATTGGCATTATATATTTGCTGTATCATGACCATTCAATTGGCTATTATATTCTTGTGAAGTTTTCTATAGTTTTTGAAAAAACAAAAAATTTTAGAGGGATCTTTTCTGCCCGTCTCTTCATTGGCCAGCATCCAAGTGACAGTGACGGGATATCAGGAGAGTGTGTAAGATTTGCGTTTTAGTTAACTCTGGGGATCAGGCAATATAACCTAGAGGTTCCTGTGATAACGTTTTTAACATAATAGATCTCTCAAAAAAGTACGAGTTCAAATAGGCTTTGATTTTTACAGTGCAAGAGTCCACTGGAAAAGCTAATTCTTCACCCCTTTGATCTCGTTAAACCCAACGCTTTTTGGTCCTCAAAATCTGGAGTTAAGACGTGAACTTGTGTGCAGTGCCCGATTAGAAAATAATACCGGATGAAAACTCCGGGGTTGATGTAGTGTGTGTTAACGAAGGAGAGTTTTTATGGCTGGGGCTTTGTTAGGGTTAGGGATATAATATGGGGATAGTGGTCTATTATAGTAAAAGTTCTAGAAAGTGAAGAAGCGAAAAAAACGAAATAAAAAAAAAGTATAAAATGTGAAAAAAGGTCTTCTTCAACTGCGAGATGTGGGATTTCTTAAGGAGTTAGGATGGAAGGAAGTAATTAGGTTTAGGGTCAAGTTTTAGAAGCGTCAGGTTTGTTTTATACAAAGATGAAATTTGTAACCAAGAAGAACAAGGAGAAAAACCACAAAAGTAAATAGCGTAAAATCAAGACTCAGGCTTAGACAATGGTGAAAAATTGTAAAAGTTAATTGATCAAACTTAATTTCTCTTAGTATTGTTGATTACCTTGTGGTACTATAGGCATGTTGTTTCTTGAATTTCTTGAACTATTAGCCCTTGATACCTATCAATAAACCCACCCAGCCTTGAGGTTATATAGTCTACCCGTTTTGAGATCATTCTTTGACGTGCGAGTTGACGGATTTTGAGATTTTCATTTCGTACAAGGTTGATGAGTGGGGTTATTACCTTCAAAATTACCAGTCTTTTGATAAGGACTATAGCCAAACCCATAGCCAACTCAATAAAAGCTCAATCTAGAGAAAGTAGTTTTTTTCGGGATAACTTTGTCAAGTTTGGTCAACTTTTAAATAAGATTGATTTAAGGCTAAGAAATAATTCTCAAGTTAAAGTAAGACCTTTAAACGACAACAGAGCTATTGAGATTGGAAGTAATTTCCTAAGTGAGTTCTTTGTTTTTAGTATAGCAGCTGGTTTGATATTTTATGAATCCCTGTCTAAGAAGAAACCTGCTCCTGTAGAAATTGCAAAGTCTAATCAAGCATCGGATACAAAACAACAAGAGGCAAAAAAGCTTGAACAGCTAAAGAAAGCATCGGAAGATAATAAAAAGTCGGAACAAGCAAAAGAAATAATACATTCGTCTAAGCCTTCAGTAGAAACATCATCTGAAGAAACCCTTTCAAAATTCCAAACTCATTTGAAATCCCTTGAGAGTGAAATAAATGACCTCAAGATCCAAAATTCATTGATTTTGTCAGAAATCAACAAATTAAAAACCACTACTGTGGCAACTCCTGTGAATAAATAAGTCCTGTAAATAATCAAAATAGAGATCATAGAGAATAGAATAGATCAGCTATCAAATCTAGATCATTAATTATTCTTTTCCACATATATTAAACATAATCTACACTAGAATACAATTATTTCTTTTGTTTCTTTTCAACCTTCAATAATAAGGCTTTGTTAATGTGAGGCAAAACACCCCCATAAGCAATAGTGGCTTTAATCAAGTTATCCAATTCTTCATCACCTCTAATTGCTAATTGCAAATGTCTAGGTGTGATTCTCTTAACTTTTAAATCTTTAGCAGCATTACCAGCCAATTCTAAAACTTCGGCAGTTAAATATTCTAAGACAGCGGTTAAGTAAATAGCTGATTTAGAACCAACTCTGATTTTGTTTTGGGCGGTTCTCTTGAGATATCTTTTAACTCTACCAACTGGGAATTGTAATCCAGCTCTAGCGGAATGGGATGTACTACTCTTAGCACTTTCTGAGGATTTACCTTTACCTCCGTGAACTTTACCTTTACCAGACATTTTTGATTCTCTTTATCAATTGGTTAAAAAAAATAATAAATCTAAAACAATTAAGAAGAAGAAAAAACTATGTATGGGTCTTAGGTAGTTTATTTATTTGTTTATTTCTTGCGTGAAACTTTTTGGTCCGCGCACGTAGATAAAGTTATTGTGTTACCCGGACAAGTTGTCTGACAAGTTTATATTAAAGTTTAATGTGGTCATGGTTGAATATTATAGTGTATGGGTATAATGTTAATTTATTTGTGATTATATTTTTATGAATTTATTTTTATAGTAACATAGTTGAATTTGTGGAAAAATCTTTTTCTCTCAAATGTTCCATATGTCTAATTTTGCAAAATTCGCAGCCATTTATTAACTATTTATAAATCCATTAGATCCTAACGTATCCAACATTTGTTCGATTTCATTTCTTGATTTGTGTAATTCCGTACATATAGAATCAATGTGCTGGAATCCCTTCAAAAGCTTGATCAAATTTAACAAATCATTAAATTGATCATTATTAATATCAGGTAATTCATTATGACTTAAATCTATTGATTCATCATTATCAGTAGAAATTGCTGATTCATTATCCGATTCTTCTATAACGTCTATAAGCCCTTTGTTTTGCTGATAATTGAAACTAACCTTTCTTTTGTTTGTTTTCAAATTTGATTCGTTTACAATTGATTTTAAATATTTACTGTTGTTGGTATCCTTCAAATTGATACTATTAATATTATTGGTGGTGGCACTTAATTTGGTTTTAAAACTTTCAATTAACTGGTTGATTTCATCATTGTTGTTTTCGATGGATTTTATCACCAAATTCAAGATAGGATACGACTCTACTCTATAGATTAACCCATTCAATATCCCGAAATTAATAAACCTTCGAATATCGACATTCCTTAAATGTTTCCTATGTTGTACAAACCATTGTTTTATGGTCTGTCCTTGGTTTAAAGACCGATAAAGGTAAAACAAAAGAAATTTACTGGGAACTTTTACCGTAACACTGATATCCTTTAAGTTCTGATTTATAGGGGATAGGGAACTTGAACCAAGAGTGCTTGGTTTTTGTATACTATTTGGTGTTCCTGTAACAATATAACTTTGACATCTATCGCTTAAACCTGGAATCTTAAGAAACTTGTCAATATTGTTGGTGGGGGCATAAATGTTTGAGAATTGAAAAATGTCTATAACTTGAAGACACTTATAGTGCATTAAATGTTGAATACATTGTTTGGTTAAAATGTAATCACTATTGCTTAACTCACTTATCCGTTTGATGGAATTTATTCCGTTAATGTAGGGCAAGATTTTTATCATTGTTGGATCCCAATTGACATCAACTAACGATTTCAAATTCACCATGAGAATGGGAACCTGAAATGCTTTAATATTCAATGGAGATGGTAAAATGGGAAACAATTTAATATCAATTGAGTTGGAACTATCTAGAGGTATACAACATTCACTATAATTGTTTAAATCTTGATAAATTTGATGAATCAAAGAATCAATAGAACTTAAATTAATTCTTTTGAAATTTTTAAATCCAGGAATATCTCTATTAACCAAATTATTTATTTGATGCAAATTTTCTTGTTTTATAAACAATTCTTCATTTAATTTCGACAACATGTAATTCTGTTCTTCTAATACTTTGAACATTTTCCCTATTCTTTTGATTGTGAGTTCATAACTTATCGTTTCACTGTTATAGGGGAACACAAAACAAAAGTTGAAGTTGAATGAATTTCTTATATATTTTTCATTCTGGATATTTACAGGATAACCAATGATTTTGTATTGTCCTATTTTGATGGATAATAATTTGTTACATAGTTGAGGTTTAGGTATGATGTAATTTTTGATGGTGTTGAAATTGAACAAAGACGATTTTGTGGAGTTGATCGAATTATCAGGAATCTGATTTATAATTTTCGTTCCTTCTGTCGGATGGAATACAGCGTAGAACACTGCAATTATAGGGGTAAACCCATCACTAGTTTCCATGTGGATGCCTATCAAAATGCGACTGAAAAATTGAAAGTTGATAAAAGTAATGAAGAGGAAAAGCTGATAAAAGCAAGAATTGGTTGATAGAGTAAAATTATTTACCAAAGATAAAAAACCAAAAGCATTTTAGATCAATTGACAAGGTCAGAGTAAATGATGAATAACCATAGAAGTTGTTATAGATTATGACGTTTTATCGATCTCTCTTTGTATCGTATCTTCTACTCAGCCCGATTAGTAATTTCTTTAAAAGTTTCTTTACCAAAACCCTGAACACACTCATAAACCCGTTAACACAACCAAAACATCCTCCACCCTTCCATTCACCTTCCATCTAACCATCTCTAATAATATGGGGAAATCTTGACCGCAAAAACGTGCCCGACACAAGAATCTTCTAGATAAAATATTGAAAAATTTTCCCGAGTACTACCATTGAATATATTTCTTCAAGTAAACCTATCAATATAAAGCAATGTTAAGAGCAAGTCAATCATCTTTCAAAGGGGTCTCCAGATCCTTTGTACGTACCTTAGCTCACAAAGAGTTAAAATTCGGAGTTGAAGGTAGAGCTGCCTTATTAAAAGGTGTTAATACTTTAGCTGACGCAGTATCAGTCACTTTGGGTCCAAAGGGTAGAAACGTTTTGATTGAACAACAATTCGGTTCCCCAAAGATCACCAAAGATGGTGTTACTGTTGCCAGATCAATCACTTTAGAAGATAAGTTCGAAGACATGGGAGCTAAATTATTACAAGAAGTTGCCTCCAAGACTAATGAATCTGCTGGGGATGGTACCACTTCTGCCACCATCTTAGGTAGATCCATTTTCACTGAATCTGTCAAGAACGTTGCTGCTGGTTGTAACCCAATGGACTTAAGAAGAGGTTCCCAAGCTGCTGTTGAAGCCGTAGTTGACTTCTTACAAAAGAACAAGAAAGAAATCACCACTTCTGAAGAAATTGCCCAAGTTGCTACCATTTCTGCCAATGGAGACCACCACATTGGTAACTTGTTAGCTTCTGCCATGGAAAAAGTCGGTAAGGAAGGTGTTATTACCGTTAAAGAAGGTAAAACTTTAGAAGATGAATTAGAAGTTACTGAAGGTATGAGATTCGACAGAGGTTTCATTTCTCCATACTTTATCACTGACACTAAATCCGGTAAGGTTGAATTTGAAAACCCATTGATTTTATTATCCGAAAAGAAGATCAGTTCCATCCAAGACATTTTGCCATCCTTAGAATTATCCAACCAACAAAGAAGACCATTATTAATCTTAGCTGAAGATATTGATGGTGAAGCTTTAGCTGCTTGTATTTTAAACAAATTAAGAGGTCAAGTCCAAGTTTGTGCCGTTAAAGCTCCAGGATTCGGTGACAACAGAAAAAACATTTTGGGTGATATTGCCATCTTATCTGGTGGTACCGTTTTCACTGAAGAATTAGACATCAAACCAGAAAACGCTTCTTTGGAATTATTAGGTACTTGTGGATCTATTACCATCACCAAGGAAGATACCGTCATCTTAAACGGTGAAGGTACCAAAGACAACATCCAATCCAGATGTGAACAAATCAGAACCACTATCAATGACGCTCAAACCACCGAATACGAAAGAGAAAAATTACAAGAAAGATTAGCCAAATTATCTGGAGGTGTTGCTGTTGTCAAAGTTGGAGGAACCTCTGAAGTTGAAGTTGGTGAGAAGAAAGATCGTTATGATGATGCTTTGAATGCTACCAGAGCTGCTGTTGAAGAAGGTATCTTACCAGGTGGTGGTACTGCTTTAATCAAAGCTTCTAGAATCTTAGACGAAGTCAAGGAAAGTGCTAGCAACTTTGACCAAAAATTAGGAGTTGATATTATCAAATCCGCCATCACCAAACCAGCCAGAAGAATTATTGAAAACGCTGGTGAAGAAGGTGCTGTCATTGTTGGTAAGATCTTTGACGAAGCTGAATTTAACAAAGGTTATGACTCAGCTAAAGGTGAATTCACCGATATGATTGCTGCTGGTATCATCGATCCTTTCAAAGTTGTTAAAAACGGTTTAGTTGATGCTAGTGGTGTTGCTTCCTTATTGGCCACCACCGAATGTGCCATTGTTGATGCTCCTCAACCAGCCTCTGCCCCAGCTCCACCAGCCGGTGGTATGGGTGGTATGGGTGGAATGCCAGGTATGGGATTCTAATCAGCCACTGAACATTCATCTCCATTGTAAATAGTTAGATAGTAAACGGAGATTCTTATATTAATGTTTATTTTGCAGCCAAAGGGTTTGCGCACGCCCGCTGTTATGATCTCATCTCTGCGAAATCTCTATAGCTTGTTAAATACAAATGATGAATATATAGAATGTTTGAAGAAATAGAGGTTGAACGAAGTGAAGCTGTTACAACCAGTAAACGATATATGATTGAGCAGCTTCTACTACACTACAATGCACTACAAACATATAATTTAATGTTGAAAAGTAATCGACTATCGGAAGAATCAAAACAAAAGATAAGCAAACCTGAGCATAGAAAAGTACTAATAGATAAGTTTCGAAATGATTTGAAAGATAAACCAAAGCCAGAGGAGTCGTATGAGGTGTGGGAGCAACATTCCCACTTGAAAAAGTACAAATATTCTTCTACAAAAGAAATTAATGATAATGAGCCTATGAATGATGAGACTATTGAGAAAATACTTGACGCCCATGACGCTGATAGAGAATCTGAAAATGATTCCGACAGTGATTCCGAAGAAACAGGATCAGAAAAAGTCCAAAAAATGGTTGAAAAGTACTATACAGAAATAACCCAGGCAAATGACATTTCCACTCATAGTGATAAAATTGAGTTTTTAATGAGAATAGAGGGTTTAGAAATATTACCTTCCAGCACAAGTAGAATAAACCCATACAGTTACCATTTGACCAACTTGACATTTTTTTTGCATTCAACAGTATTGAAACAAGACTGGACCACAGCGTATAAAATTTTCTGTCTCATAATAAGATTCCCTAAAGTTGATATACGATCAGTATGGTCTATTGGAGTGGAAATTTTACAGGGAATGTCTTCAACAAACACACGACTGACCAACCTTACAGTTTTCCAATCAAAAGAAAGTAAATTTTTTACGTGGTTAACTTCCTTCTACGTTTTAAACGACAGACGACCTAATAGAGTAAATGTTGCACCTGCTTTCAGATCAGGATCTAAAACCCATGTGCCCATGTATATAATATCCTCATTATGGACGCTTTTTGAGAAGGGAGAGTACCAAAGAGTACGAGAAGATCTTGAGCCCTTGATGTTACAAGCTCCTTATGAGTCTGAGGGTGTTCTTCCTTTCATAATGTGTCTATGCTATTTGGGAGAAAATATGGAATTGGCCAGTAAGTTTGAAACCATCACCAGACGTCAACGTGATGGAGAAGACATTGATTTGGATGATGATTTATTCTTCACCAACAAGGGAGAATTATATCAGAATATTTCCAGCAATTTTGAGAAACTTGAAGGACAGTTGGATAGATGTAAGGAACTTTATTTTGAATACCCGCGTGATTTGATAGATGAGCAGGTAGCCTTGATCATGGGAAAGCTTAATGATGACGATGAGGACGAGGAAGAGGATGAGGAAGAAGGGGAGGCAGAAGAGGAAGAAGGAGAAGTAGAAAAAGATGATTTAGAGGCTGCTGCTGATGAAGATAAAGAAAACACTGAACCATACGAGATAACAGACAATCAAAACCAATCCTTTCAATCGCCAGAACAATCCGACATTGAGATGACAGATGGCCCTTCACTGCAATCTCCAAAAGAACCTTCAGATATAGACTTTGATTTTGATTTCGACTAGCTCTAGTCAAAGATAACATCATAAATTCATTTGTAAACTATGTACAATAACAATTTTGCACAAATCTATCAACCACTATTAGCATTAAAGTTGGGATCTATTAAATTGAGTTCTCCGCCTCCTCTTTTATTTCTTATCCGTAACAGAGCCCTATTAGTAGTTGATAACAGCACTTCGTAATCGACCCCTTCAGTTGATGATTGTCTAATTGGTAGAATTGTCCAGTTTGGTGGTAGAATAGCATTGCTGGGCAAAGTAATGTGTTGGAAGCTATCTTGTACTGAATCAGAAGGTCGAGTGAAAGCGTCAGTTTGTGGTTCCACCGTTGTATCACCTTGAGGCTCGACATTTGCTTCAGCTTGTGGCTCATCTTGGCCCTGTCTGTATTGCCTTAAAATTTCTTCAAATTCCTGGAACCTTCTGTGTAGTTCTCTAGGAGGATGAATTGGGCGACTAGTGGGAGGAACATCAAATGGTGGAGGTTGTGGGGGTTGAAATGCTGCTGGAGGCTGCTCTTGAGGCGGATTTTGAGCGGCTTGACCTTGTGAAGGTTGATTGGCTGTCTCAAATACTTTTCTTCTACATAAGGGACAATTATCACTTCTTTCTAACCAATCTTTCAAGCATCCCATATGAAGAATATGCCCACATACCAACTTCTTTGGTTTTCTTCTGGTGGACAATTTCTTATGATGAGTTGATTCATAGTCTTCCACAGAATACATATCTTCTCTGCAAATAATACACAAGTTATTTTCCCCAGCCAAATCTTCTGCGGAAGCATTTTGTAAATGTGAATCCAACCGTTTCGACGATTCTAAGAAAGCTAACAACAGTTTCAATTCCTTGTAGGTTTGTTTCAAAGATGAGTAAGTTCCCTGAAGCATAGAAAAAGGTATGGATAAGCCAGTGTGGAAACTTAAAAGGTAGATGAATGCCAAATGGGATAATACTTTAAATGAACAAAGGGTAATATCCAAAGACTTGGTGTATAATCCTTTTGCTTCCCACACGCGTTCCCTGTCATCATCATCTTCTTCATCAATGTTATCAACGTCAAATTCATCATCATCAAGGGAATAGTTAGGGTAAAATGCTAATTCGTAAATGCTCAACAAGTTCTTCAAAAAATAAGTTAAACATTCAAAACCTTGGATGGCAAATAAAAACCCAAACAATAAACATGTCACGGAGTTGATTCCCTGGAAAACATCATACACTAAAAACTTAGCCACAAAAAAATCAAGGACAAAAAATACAATGTTCCAGTAAAAATGGGTATTTCTAGCATATATCCCTAGAACTGTCTTATAGTTATAAGGGCCATGATTAGATAAGTCATTTACAACTTTCATATTCTTGAAATCCAATCTGTCAATTAATAATGAATGCATGATTTTAGACAATATGGATATACACATTAAAAAGATATTGAGAATCAAGTTGCTATCTCTTGTAGTTAAATTCAACAATAGGTTTATCATGAATATGGGCAATCTCTCTACCACATGCTCTCGTTCTATTAATCTTAATTCTCCAAATATAACCAATTGACACACTTTCCCGAAAGCTATGAACAAGTAGCATAATGTGTTTAACAACACCCCTAAATTGAACCCATCCGTCAACACGAAAAGAAAGGTGAAGTGATTGTTAGATCTTGATCTGGCATCACTAACAGCGACCAGAAGCAAACCAAACGTAAGAGCGGAGTAGCCAACGAAGTACTTTGCACTTTTACTGAGCTCCATGTTAAAGACAGCAAATCGCGGGTGCGATTTGATGATGGAGAATTGGGGAATAATTATGACTGAGAATGATTACTAGACGATTGATGATTGCTTGATAACTCCTCAATGATTACATTACATTCTTTATATATGCTACAAATGCTATTATTATACATACTATACAAGTTAGGATTAAGATATCCTTCTCCGCTTGAGCTCGTTTTCCTTATCTAAAGTGGGTATTCTACTCATTTTCACTGGTGATTTACTTGGTGACTTTGATTTCATGTTTTGAACATGGTTATTTGTTTTTAATACATTGAATGGTGTTGGAAGTTTGTCTGATGGAGTCGGTGGTTTATCTGGCTTTGCCAAAACTTCACTCACGGTTTTCAATTCTGTGTCTTGTCTTTGTATGTGACCAGAGTTTTGATCACCTAATTTCTTCAATTCAGGTAATACATCCATCACTTGACCATTATCTTTTTCAAAACCCTTACTTAAACGTCCAAGACCATTGAAGATATCTTGGTTAAGATTGGTTTTCAATTTCAATGATGTTTTCTCGATGCTTTCATGGTTATTCTCAGTAAACTGTTTAACATTCTTTTCGTATGTTCCCATGTTTTCTGTTATGTGGGTTTGGACTTTATCGGATTCCATACTCCAATGGTTTCTATTTTGCTCTAACTTGGCAGTTTCATCATTGATCAATTCTTGGGTGAAATTTGTAACTGACATTTTCATCATTTCTCCCACTTGGGAATATTCTTGCGAAATGACATTGTCAAAGTTTTGCATTAACTTGATTTTCATTTCTTCCATTTTCCCATTGATAGTTTTATTGAATAAATCTTGAACAAGCGTTGAAGCACTCAGGTTCATAAACTGAGTTTTCAAAAAACTGTCAAAATCTTGGTTTAATTCACTCAACTTCTGGAAATTCTCATTATGGCTGGTTTTGAAACTATCTAAGTTTTTATCGTTATCGCTCAAATCTTTCAACAACATCTTTAAATATTTTGGTAATTGTGATAAAGACTTGTCAATATCACTATTGACTTTTTCAAAATTATCCATGAAATTTAATTTCATAAAGTGTAAGTTTTGAGACAACGAATGGTTTAAGTCCACCAATTTTTGATTATTAGATTTCTGTGATTCACATTTATCCATGACTCCAGTTATGATACGCAAAGAATCAGAGATGTTGGAATTAAATATCCCTAAAGTATTCTTGAGGTTATTCTGCTTTTCTTGTAATTGGTCAATTTCCTGTTTAAAGCGAGATTCTCTTTCTTGGTACTTGCTAATAGATTCTTCATTGTCTTTGGCTTGCAATGTAAGTCCAGTGATCTGGGTATCATAATTGTGGATTTTATTAGTTAATAGTTCAACCTTCAGCTTTAACTCACTAATTTCATTTCTATTGGAATTATTTTCCTCTATTAAATTATTATAATTCGTTTCATTCATAAATATGCCAGTTTTATTACGAGTGGCGATTAAATCATTATTTAACTTGATAACTTCATTGGAGAGATCTTTAATTAATGTTTGTTTCATAATTAAATTGAAATCTTGGCCCAATTGTGGTTTATTTTCAATATTCTTGACTTTCAAAGAATATTCTAAGGTTGATACTGTTTCCTCCATATTAACCTTTGCTGGGGAAATGGTTGATATCAACAAGGTTTTGGTTTTACCACCAATGGAATCTTGAAGTAATCTAGTTAATTTGGATTCTCGATATGGAACATGGTTTAAATTATTACTTGCTTTTTTATCAGATAAAGAATTGATGACTCTTCCCAAGGTTAAAAGACTTTGGTTAATCGAACCCGCTTCTTTGGCTCGTTGATTAATTGATCCTGATTTGTTGATATTTTCCAGACCTGCCAAATCTACCAAGTTAATTTTGGAGTGTTTGATTATCTCACTATTAGGTTGTTTCTTATATAAGTATATCGTGAAAATAGTATGTGATCTGGAAGAAAAGTCATTAAGTTTGGTACTGGCCATTTTCCGTTTGTTGATACCTTTAGATAAAAGTTCAAAGCCCGACGTTAAATCATTGATATGAATTTCTTTCAAATTGGAGACTAAAATTGATGTTGGCTGTTTCTTGTTCTCAAATATTTTAAGGTTCAGTTTCTGGCGGTCATCATCGTTCAACAAATCTTTTAAATTCTCATTGTATAACTCAATAAAAGAGCATTTCACTACATAATCATGTTTCTCAGACTCTAAGGTTTTAAATAATTCATTCAAGACTCTCGGTATAATCCCAGAATGGGAAGAAATAGACTGAGTGGCCAGTTCATTTCGTGCTCCAGGTCCTAAACTTTGCCCCAAGCTAGGTTTTCCTTCGTTCCCACACATGGTATAAGTCTTTCCTGTACCTGTTTGACCATATGCTAGTACTGTTACGTTAAACCCATTCATGAAATCTTTGAAGAAAGGAGTTACAACTTTGTCAAATATAAGACTCTGGTCAGCTAGAGGGCCATAGACTTGATCAAATCCATAGGTTTTGGATTCTACAGAATTAACGATCTTTTGGGTCAACTGGTTATTCTGATTTTGATTTATTGTGATTGTTGGGTGGGCAATTGAGTAAGTATCGGAAGGTAACTCCACCACCACCTGTGATTTGGCATTGACCTCTCGTTCATTCCTCTGTCTACACCGTACGACTACTTGAATATGAGACATTTTGAGTAAGGTTTAAAGTATAGTCGTCTGTTTATTTGTTTACTTCAACCGCGATTTGAGATTTTTCAATTGGCGCGGGCACGCTTGATAAGAGATGGCTAGTGAGTGATGTAAGCCATTAGGATGGGGTTACTAGGCATTAACATGAGATTACTAGGGGTGAGTTATTAGAGGAGATAGTTAGAAGTTTCAGCTACTAATAAAAGTTATCACATTGTAAGATAGTAAATTACAATACTTAAATATATGCATTATGAAGATTCTGAAGAAATTGAGGTTCTCTTACCTTGATCAAAATTAACAGGATCTTATCCTAATATTGGTATAAATTATAGTTGATATTCAACAATACAATAATATTCACATCTCCAAAATCAATTCTCCTAATCAAAAAAATCATCTTCATCATCACTGATTTCTCTTCTATTAAATACAATCTTGGATTCATTTTTCTTCTCATCTCTGGCTAACCCATTTAAAATCTCCACAATATCTTCCTCACCAAGTTTCTTCGTTATTGATCCCATAGAAATCAATTTAATTATGTAATTCTCAACAGCATCAGCTCTATCAGGTCTCACTATTCTTACTCGACTTAATCTTTCTCTCGCGTTAACATCCAAGGCTTGATTTAACATAGAAATTTTGGCATCATTTTGTGGTGATGATGGTTGCTGCTGACCCTTTTGAAGCTCGGCCAATCTTGCTTGTCTTATAGCATTTAATTCGTTATCATCCATGGTCGATTCTTTTCTTCAAACAAACTGATTTGAAAAATTCCAAATCTTTGAGAAAGTCGTGCGCCGATCATGGAATCAGGAGATGCAACCATCCAATAGGGTCTGGGGTATGTTGCCCAAAGAGAACAAAGCCGGGGAAATGACTTAGAGTCAGGAAAATAATGGTAAAAAGGTGAATCTATCACCTGGAAAACTATCCCTATCATAAAGCCGATATTGTTTGATCAATTGGAAGTAGAATACAAGTTAAAGAAGGTTGATGTTTTATTGCTATAAATTAAATACTACCAAAACATTCATGACAATTATTTCTTAATTTGTTTGATTTCGTCAGATAACTTGTCAATGGTTTCCTTTTGTTTAGCAAGTTGTTCTCTTAAAGCTTTTAATTGCTCAGCTTCATGTTTTTTCACGTAGGCGTTTTCTTGAGCTTTTTCTCTGTCACTGAAAGCATCCTTAGAAGCATTGGTGGCACCTTCGTTGTTGCTAAATAAGGCTCTGCTGGTGGAGAGAGATCTGGCTGGAATTGATCTGAATGAAGTTTTAATTGATCTTGATAACATGTTAAATAGTGTGGTTTGAATGACCGGGAATTTTCCACGCTCAATAAATATATATTATTCGAGGAATTATATACAGGATGAAAAATAAGAAGAATTTATTCTTAAGTTTTGTTTACAGTCTATGGTCTATAACTTTCATCTATAGTTACCCATGGTGTGCTTGTGATGTTCATCTTTCTATGATTACAAATTTCTGGAAGGTAAGAATGAATGGTCTTTGTGAACAGATGATAATAAACCACAAGCTCTTGCTCTTTTAATAGCTATAGCTAATTTCTTTTGATTTTTTGAATTACATCCAGTTGAATCCCTAGGTAAAATCTGTCCGGTGGTAGTTAAAAATCTGGATAATATAAATGGCATGGTATATAAATCTAAAGGATTTATACCACTTCTTTCAAATGGATCTCTAGATTTCTTATTAACAGGATACCTCCTTAACCTATTATCTATATCTAATTGGTTTATCGATAAATCAAAAGGATCATAAGTATCAAAAGGTTTAAATCTCTTTGAAAAATTATCATCAATATCCAATGGAGGTTCGGCTTTATTATTTAACAAATTCGTCATGCCTATCACCTTACTAGTTATGTGTTTACTACTTTTTTGATCAATATCCCACTTTCCCTTCATGTCTGAGCTAGAAGGCAAAGTCTCGTTCAACACCCTTACGGAAGAACTAAACAACCTCTTCAGTATAAATCTGTTCATTCTATGCTATCTGTTTCACGCTAAATCCAAAAGCCTAAAGAAAAAAATTTCTCAGTGAGGGTCGTGCCCTTTCAATCCGTTAAAGGAATACAGCCAAACGAGATTTTTTCTTTTCTCAATATCGTCATTGGATCTTTATAATAACGGTAGTTGCCTTCAAGTACTTGAGTGGGCATTAGACACAATCAAATCGTTGTATCTAACCTTAAAGTAGAAGATACCGATTTAACAACTGGGGACTGGGTTGACAAAACAAACGAATTATATCCCCTTCTAGACCCGGATTAATTACTAAGATATCATAATCCATTTGTAGCATAGTAAATTATTTATTAGAAAACCTGAAGTATTAAATTTAATAGCAAAAATGACAGAAAGAGGCCCAGATCAATGGCTAGAACAAATCAAAAAATGTATTGCATTGTCGGAATCAGATATGAAACAACTATGTGAATTAGTTAAGGAATTATTAATGGAAGAATCCAACATTCAACCTGTTCAAAGTCCGGTAACTGTTTGTGGTGATATCCATGGACAATTTCATGATTTATTGGAATTGTTCAGAATTAGTGGTGGATTACCAACAGATGATAATAATAATAATTTTATATTTCTAGGAGATTATGTGGATAGAGGATATTTTTCCTTGGAAACATTCACATTATTAATGGCTTTGAAAGTCAAATACCCTCATAGAGTTACCCTTGTTAGGGGAAATCACGAATCAAGACAAATTACTCAAGTTTATGGATTTTACGATGAATGCTTAACGAAATATGGATCAACCACTGTTTGGAAATATTGCTGTCAAGTGTTTGATTTCTTAACATTAGCCGCCATTATTGACGGTAAGGTATTATGTGTACATGGAGGATTATCACCTGAAATTAGAATGTTGGATCAAATCCGAGTTTTAAGTAGAGCACAAGAAGTTCCTCATGAGGGAGGATTTTGTGATTTAGTGTGGTCCGATCCCGATAATGTTGATACTTGGGCGGTAAGTCCAAGAGGTGCAGGATGGTTGTTTGGAGCCAAAGTGAGTCGTGAATTTAATCACATTAATAATTTAAGCTTAATTGCAAGAGCCCATCAGTTGGTCATGGAAGGATTTAGATATCATTTTAAGGATAAAGACGTTGTAACAGTTTGGTCTGCTCCTAATTATTGTTATAGGTGTGGTAATGTTGCCAGTGTGATGAAAATAGATGAAAATTTGGAACCTGATTTTAAAATCTTTTCTGCCGTTCAAGATGGAGATTTGGCTATAAAGTCTAACGCTAACAAACAGAATAGAAGTGATTATTTCTTGTAGTGTATTATAGAGTTGATGATAATGATTATGATAGTACATTAATATATAAGCAACAGTAATTTATACTCTTTCTTTTTATTATACTATTCAATATTTACTGTTATTTACTGATAAACTTGTTCTTGAGGGTCTGCTAAATGATGCATTAACGGGTTAGGATTGGATATTTCATGAAACCAAGGATGTTGTAACGCTTGTCTAGCGGTAATCCTTGCTTCAGGTCTCATTTGTAATAAACTATTCAATAAATTTAATCCCATGGAATCTAAATTTGGAATTAATAATCTTAAATCTTGAGGAACAAAAGCTTGCCAATTGTTCTTAAAATTTGGATAAGAAGAAACTCCAGGCCAAGTTCTTTCATTTGGGGTTCCCATTAACCTGAAAATCTTTAATAATTGATCATCATTAGCTGATCCAGGGAATAATGGCTTTCCAGTACACATTTCTGCAAAGATACATCCAGCAGACCAAATATCAATGGAAGTAGTATAAGCCCTTGAACCCAATAAGACATCCGGTGCCCTATACCATAACGTAACAACTTCATTAGAAAAAGTATTGAAGGGAATTCCAAAAGCTCTAGCTAACCCGAAATCTCCTAATTTTAGTTCTCCCTTAGTAGAGATCAAAAGATTTTGAGGTTTCAAATCTCTATGTAAAACTCTATTATCATGACAAAACATTATTCCTTTTAAAAGCTGGAACATGAAAGACTTGACGGTCTTTAAATCCAAAGCTCCTTGATTTCCATTTAATTCCATGTACTTCTTTAAATCTTTGTCCATAAATTCAAATACAAGGGTTAATTTGTTTTCGGTATGAATCACATCATAAAGAGTAACAATATTTTCATAGTCCAATTCTTTCATTAAAGAAATCTCTCTGATGGCAGTTGAAGGGGTCCCTTCTTCTGAGTCTAAGTTAATCTCTTTTAATGCTACTAGAGCACCAGTAGCTCTGTTTCTGCCCTTATACACCGTAGCATAAGTTCCTTCCCCCAATTTTTCAAGTTGTTGGAATCTAATGTTAGTAAAGGTTTGAACTAATCTTACTTCTTTCTGAAGTATCTGCTTACATACTGTGAGGAGGATCCAACCATGATAGCCAACGTACACGTCTAAATTTTCAGGAGTGCGAACAAGAGGGCTGCGAGCATCTACAGAATGAGGTAACTATGGCAACATAAAAACGGTCCGTTAAGACAAGGAAAATTTCTATTCTATTTAACTAGTTGGTACAATGAATATTTAATGATCTCTAGGGGGTTTCTTCATCAAATTTATAGTATTTTCAACCCATTGGTCTACGTTTGATTCTTGTCCAATGATTTCCTCTGCTCTCTTCTCAAACTTCTCAGTAGTATCTTCCTTATACTTGGAATGCTTATCAAACCCAATGATTGCCATGTTTCTTGTGCTGGGAATTCTTAAAGATTCCTTTTCCACTATCCACCCAACTGCTTTGGAAATTTCATCCACATGATCAACCAATCCTCCGTAAGTAGAGGATTGTCCGGAAACACTACCCTTGGCATTGTATCTTTTTCTAGCCCCAGACAAAGCATGGGAGCAACAAGGTATAACCATGAACGGGTTACCTAGCAATGGTATCCAGCAAGTTAATTCGTCTGAATGGTTTCCAATTATGAACGCATTTTCAGGAATATCTTGAGTGGTGAAAACAAAATCAGATTTGATTAACCGTGATGCTGCATGGTATGTCATTAATGTGGGATCTTTAATGTCGGGGATTTGGAAATACTTCTCTTGGGAGTTTGCTGGAGGTTTGAGTAAAATACTCGGAATCAAAACTTTCTCCAACAAGTTATCTGCTACTTCTTGAGGGTATAACTTCCAAGATTTTCTTTCTCTAGCATCTATTCCTTTACCTTTGAAACCTTCCATATGTAAAATATACACAAGCAAACCATTCCCACAACCCAAATCAAAGAATTCGAACTCTTTCCCTTGGTACTTGAGAGCCCATAACTCTATCAAAAATGCTGCTATGGCCAAATCTTCAAATACATGCTTTTTGGGATCAGTTTTTTCTGCCCATTCATTGACCAATTTTGAACTATATTTCTTCTTCAAACTAATATATCTATTCTGGAATGCCTCTTTGCTCACAACTTGGTCGTGAATCACTCTTTTTTCGTACCCATCTTTGGTTCCTTGAGAATGCTTAGCAGAAGTTTGTACTAATCTCATGGCAATTCTAATGGATCTTTCAGCAGGATCCAATTGTCTTAATTTCTTTGATTCGGTAAGATCATGATGCTGGAAGGGCAAGTAGCTGATGGATAATTTGTTCTCGTGTAACAACAAGGCTATTCCATATACGGGAGGAAGGTAAAACGGAGTCTCTTCTGGGGTTTGAATATGTGGAACGTAAACAACCATCACGGACTGGTTAGTTTCATCAGACAAAATGACGGAAGTCTGGTTTATGATATGGTCTTTGAATGGATTTCTAGGAATAACTCTTCTCACCACTTCACATTTGGGGTGGAATTTGATTTGGCTATTGTCTAAAGGAATAGATCTTAGTTCTACATCATCATGGTACTGGTACAAAACTTCGTCGGTTTCCTGCTGATCGGGAAACTTGGGCATGGTGCCAATATCATTGCTTAAAAAACTGGTGTTACCTTTTAATGGGTCAAATATGTTCTCCTTTAAGATATCAGCTCTCATTATGACAGTGGAGTTGATATTGGGCTCTTTTATGATATTTGACATGGCACTTTCAAAATGCTGAGGACTGAATTCTACCAGTGTTTCATAGATGGGAACCCATGGATCCCCTAGTAGAGACTCACTTTGAATTATGAGATCAAGGTTTATGTTGTTACGCTTGTTGTGCTTCTTCATGATATATTTTTCAACTCATCGCGGAGTATAAGACCAAATCATATTTACTCGTTTATTCATTATACACGGACATGAGAGACATACTGTCCGAAGTCTATAAACCAAACACCTACAAATCATATAATCATTCACTTGATTACAAATCAATAAAGTACCCTTCAGTTACCTCTGAGAGTCTATGTTTCTTGTAACAGTAATGACACTTAAATATCTCTGATCCTCGTTTAGACAATTGCCATATACTCTCCTTCAAAGCCACATGCTGACAGTACTTAAGAATTACCACGGGGTTGTGCATCGTCTTGGCCAATTCCTCGCTGTTGTGATCATCAAGCTTAGGACGTTTCACTTTCTTTTCCGTAGAAGTTTCATCTATAGTTAAAGGTATAAGCTGTTCTTTTGAAACAGGACATATAAATATTGGATGATGTTTAAACAAGAATCTATTAGAATCAGGAAGTTGAAACGGTAAGTCAAAAGTATATGGTGCAATGATCTTAGAATGACTAGAAAATACTGGACTATCAGAACCTTTTGCCTCACTCTTCTCTAATTCTGTTACATTAGCGGATGCTGAAGATATACTGACTCTACTCAACTTCCGTTGGATCTTGTTGTACTTGTAAAATCCAGGCAAGTTTATATACCCAGCCAAAATACTCTGGAACAAAGATGAATCATTTGAAAGATTCATATCTTTACAATAATACGAGATAAACTCATTTGAGACGTTTTGAAACAAAGATTGATTACCGTGAATATCATCAAAACTGGATAATATCTCTTCAGCAAACCTTGAACCGGCGAAGTTACCGGAAGATAATTTATCATTATCTTGACTGAACGACTGTTTCATCTTGGTCATGAATTCAGAAAGTAACCCAATCATATGTTTCCGGCTATAGTCATCGGGATTGTTTGCTTCCAAGTCATTCAGACTCTTGAATACCAATAAGGTCATTAGTGGTGATAGTTCATGTAAATAATTTTTGAAAAATCGAGGGAAATTCTCTTTGGAATAAAGATAAGCTTGTAAAGCATTATTTATAGGTACATCTGGTCCGTTCAAAAGAATTGCAAACTGCAACATGTGAAATTTGAATTCAATTTCTTCAAATTTCTTGCTGTTCCCATTTGTATCATTTGAAAACCCAGTATTGATTACAGCTTCATTATACTTATCTTTAAACCATTGTAAAGATTTAGAAAGATCATGCTTAACAATGATATCATCAACAATTTCATTAAGAAGTTTGAATTTAGCAAAAAGCTCTTCGTCTATCTTCATAGCCTTTTTATCTTCGGGTGGTGATGACTCCTCTAGCTCCTTCATCATATCTTTGATGATATCAGATTGACCAATCTTCAACAAGTGTAAAATAATGGCCTTCATTAGTTCATCCTGGTTCTCTCTTTTTACCTCCTTCAAAGCAATTTCTTCTTCATTTAATCCCACAGGCAATGCTTCCTTTGCGTACTCAACAGGGATACTATCTAGATTCAAAGGATATGTGTAAGCGTCATCCAAATCTATATTATATTTGGGGTTAGTTAGAATGTTTCTCTGAAACTTATTTATTTGGGTATTGTAACTCTTCAAAGAAGAAATTGACTTTTTATACCATGAATCCATAGAATTTAAAGATAAACTGGGGGGATCATTGGCTCCCTTATCATTCTCAACTTCAAGTTCTAAGGAATGCTCAATTTCTTTCAATTGACTTAGAAAAGCATCCGTCTCTTGTACTAGACTGTTTAAATTGGTTTCACCTGAGTTTCTGAAGCTGTCAACTTCACCAACCAAGGTGTCTAATAAAGCAGTAGTCATAGTTGATAACTCCCTAGTGCGAAACAGGTTATACTCAAAAGAGTTACATAGACACGCATAATCAGAAATCAAGATGAACCTTGAAGGTAAAAATGTCAGAGTATAGGGGTGTATATAGCACCACGATTGTCCAGGTGTTCACATTATAATGGTATTTATATGTCTAAATAATCGGCTTTTACTAACAACTCCAATGCCAAATGGGTAGGTATGTTAAACTCTGGTATTATCCCTGACTCTGCTTGTTCTTTATACTTATGATTGTAGTAAAGATATTCCACTATACATTCCAAAATATCACCGTCCATATCTAAATTTATCTTTCCGGTTTTACTTTCTTCAAATCCTTGGGTATTCTTTAGCACTGAAGAAATCAGGGCTACTTCTTTCAGGATAACAAATTTATGGTTATCTGTTGAAACCAAAGTAACAAATTCTTCACTCATATTAACTTTCAAGCTTATATTATGTCAACTAATGTGGAATATTTATCAACTTGGGGTTGAAATTTAATTTAATGTTCCTTGAAATAACTTGGATATTTCTAGTATTTAAAAATTCACGTCTCGCTCGCGAAACTGTATGACTTCAAACCCCAGCCTTAACTGGCAAAAGATTCAGGATGTTTACTACAGTCTTCGGCCGTGCTATGAAACCCTCAATTGGTCAATTGGAAACCTCCATGCTGACTATATTGTGAAGATTTCAACTAGCACCAGCTTGGTAGCTTTAGCTTCGAAGTATGCTCCACACCCAAGTTTGATTGATATTTATACCACCAGTGGAAATAAACTTTGGTCAATTATCTTCAACAGTACACCTTCTGAACACATAGTAGACTATGAATTCAAGGATGAAGATTTGTATGTTGTCTTAAGTAATCAGCATTATAGACATTATAGAGATTTAAAAGGTAGCTTCAACGAGCATAGATATACTGAGAATTTGATAAGTCTTGATAACTTTGGGGACAGCGATATTTTTGGATCTTATTCTCCCAATGGAGACACCAGTGACATCATATCGCCTAAGGCAATTAAAAATCTTGAAAATGAACAAGCAGAAGAAATTTTCCATGTCCTAGATGTTAATATATGGGGAAAGTTCCTCTTCCTCAGATTGACTAATAGATTTATAATATCTGATTTGGAAACATTGAAAAACTATCAAATTCCCATTACAGAATCTCTAGGGGATAAAATCAACTGTACGAGTTTAGTTCAATTGAAACGTAATGGATTCACCACAGTGCTAAGTTATGATAAGACAGTGGTTTCTATGACAATTGATATTTCATCTTCAAGTTTCGAAGTCATTGATCACGGATTGACTGATGGTCCATTTACCAAAATTACCACATCTCCAAATGGTCAATTAATTGGATTGTTAAACGCTGAAGTAGCCACCATATTTGTTATTAACAATGATTTCTCGCAAGTACTTCTTGAATACGATACCTCCAACGATTCCAGTTTGCCGTACCAAATCGAGTGGTGTGGAAATGATGCAATTGTGTTGTCTTTACGAGATGAGATAAAACTTCTTGGTCCAGCGCAAGCATCTATTTCTTTTTTCTATGATGATATAGAAGAAGAAAACGTTGATTTTGATGCGGTTTTGAAAGGTAATACTAATGATGAATTATCTTTCACTATTGCAATTCTTAAAGCTGAACCGGATGGATTGAAAATCTTTACTTCCAATAAATTTGAGTTCCTTGCACGAGTACCGCAACCTACTATCAATTTGTATCAAATAGGATCTTCCCACCCAAGTAGTATCCTTTTGAACTGTATCGACAAACTCAGTCACCAGGCATCAAAAGCAGATACCAACATTGCTCTTCTAAAGTCTGATGGACTGTTGTTACTGGCCATGAGTGAATGTCTCGAAGCGGCTCTCGATGAGTTCAATTCCCACTGGCAGAAAAAGGTTCTTCTGGCAGTAGCATTTGGAAAGGCATACTATGGCGATCATTATAATGCTGAGCAATATCTTAAAGTGATAAATGTTCTAAAAGTACTAAACCAATTAAGATCTTCGGATATTTCTATATTTGTTACCGCTAAAGAAGCGGAGTCTATTGGATGGAAAAAGATCATAGATATGTTACTTAATAGAGATCAGTATTTACTAGCTTTGAAAATTGTTTCTTTGTTAGACATCCAGCATTTAAGAGATCAAATTTATATTCATTGGTGTTGTTATAAAATCAAGAAAGAGATAGATTTGGAAGACGATCAACTTTTCCAAATAGTCTCTAAGAAATTAATTTCTGCCCGTGAATCGAAAGGGAACGATTTGAACCGAAATTTCCTTTCAGTGGCAGAAATCTCTGAGGTAGCGTATGAAGAGGGAAGAATTGATTTATGTAAATTGTTGATAAATCTAGAACCCTCGATTGTCCATAAGATAGAGCAATACTTGAAGTTTGACGAATTGGAGTTGGCCTTAATTAAGTCTTTCCAATCAGGCGAGTATGATTTGGCAAAATTGATTTTGTTACATTTACACGATACCCTTTCAGTGTCCCAGTTCTTTAAGATTTTGCACCAAAATGAACAGAAAGGAATCACCGATACCAGTGTAGGAACGGAAAACAAATCCAAGGATCTTTATGTTAGTGGAGACTTAGTCGAGCATTTTTGGTTAGAAAGCATAGGTAAAAAAGACAGAGGTATACTCGAGAAATACTTGAAACAGGAAGATTTGAGAGTGGACCTTGCAATAGATAAATTAAAGCATTTTGTGGTGAATTCTGAAACCACATCTAAGTATTCTCCCGATCTGACATACTATGAAGATTACAAACTGAAGTTGTTACAGTTACTGGGACATTCTGGGGATAGAAGGAACACCAAATATTATCAAGCAGAAATTGATTTACTTGAGTTGAGAAAAAGATTGAGTGATACTTATCAAGCTGACTTTTATTCTTGTAAGACTATACCAGAGGTACTAAAGAAGTTGGTGCAAATGCATCAGCTTAAGCAAGCTTTCAAGGTTGTAAAAGAGTTTAAAGTAAGTAATGAGAAGTTTTGGTATACTGTAGTGGAAACTTATGGAAGAGCCAAAGAGTTTGAGAGACTTCACCAGTTCATTGTATCTTCCTCTGACAAGAATAACTTGAAGTCTCCCATTGGCTTTCAAGTTATTGTAGATACATGTTTGCACTATAAGGGTCCATCGGATTACATTACGCTATATATTAATAACTGTACTGAACTTCACTACACTGAGAAAGTTGGTCTTTTTGTAGACAATGATGATTTGACGCTGGCAGCAAACATGGCATTCAGAAATAAGGACATAGACTTGTTGAATTCTGTTCATAGAAGAGCAACTGAGCTTGCCAACGATTCAATCATTCAGCAGATTAATGAGCTTATCAGTAAATTGGGTTATTAAAATATGCATTTAAACTTACTAAGCTGTCTCTACTTAGCTATTTATCTTTTGTAAATTCCATCTTTCACTGTACCGCAACTTCTTCCTTCCTCTCCAGTCAACCACGAGGGGAGTGTTCTAGCGTCCACAATTGCATTTTCTGGATTCTCCTCTACAGCTAGTTCATAAAGTCCTCCAAAAACATCGGGACCTGAAAGTCTAACAACAATAGAAGAATACTCACCATCTCCAAACTTTTCCTGAAGTTCATACTCTGCCACTTGAACTGGAGCTAACGAAGAGTACTCGTTTTTAATAGTTTCTTCCATATCTTCCGGATCTTCTTCGATTGATGTTTGTGTTTTCCTTCTTTTGTTTGTACTGGGTAGCTCGTCATAGAGTCTGCTTGACTTTATAATCCCATCAGCTGACCCTTTGAATCGAATGTTTGCAACTTCCTTTAGCCTTTCAGGTTCGCTTTTATTCTCCTTGTCAGCTTCAGCCAACAGTTTGTGGTTTTCCAAGTTCCCTAAAGGCGAAATATCTATTGTTGAATCGGCGTAAGAAGTCCAAGCTCCTAAACTATTACCAAATCTTGAACTTCCGTGTAAAATGTGCATTGCTTCCAAAGATTTAACGGGTTTTTGAGTTTTGTCGGTGACTATTTTAAGTAAATTGGTGGGTTTTTGGGGTAAACTTCGCTCCACCACTTGTAGAATGATATCAGTAACCATGTCACTACCGAATGTATGGATTATGTAAGGCGAATTCATGGGGATTGCCACAAAATAAGCCCTGTTAGAAGCAATATGGGGTCGTGAAGAAGCAGCTACTGTTGCCACTGCTTGTAGATCAAATGCTTGAAGTCGTATAATTACAAGTGGAAGTCGAGGATGTCTACAGACATAAATGTGACTCATGAAAAAGGCCCCTAAATCTTTTGATAACATTTCCAAAAACCGTTTGGGGTCTAACAGGATAGGAAAATCATTGTCTTTGGAATCTTTTACCTTTGACAGAATCCAGGACGATGCATTGGGTTTATCTACAATCAATTGACAATCGATTTGAGATAGTTGAAGAAGATTCAAACCATTGGGCCAATAATCAAGAAGAATTTTGTCTATGATTTTCCGTTTGCTGGTGTTATCCGTTCTATATTTACTGGCATCCAGCATGACTAGTTTGTTGCATTCTCGTTGTGTTAAGGTCAGTATTACTACGGGCTGAGTATTGACAATTCTAGGCCATCGGTTGAGCAATTCCACAAGTGATTGTCGTGGTAGTTTGGATAGTATATTCACCAACACAGTGTTGGACAACACAGGTATATAAGTATTGGGGAGGGAGTTTTTCTTATGCTTATCCATTAGGATCAGACGAAGTACTGTGCGGTTTATCTGGGGTTGTTTACTATGCCGTCGTGCGGGTAACTTGTACGCGATGGCATCCTGTACACTAAATTTTTCAAATATATTATAGAAAACTGTAGGACATAGATATTTGACGATAGAATGTCAGAGGTTGAAGAAAATATAAAAACAGATGTTAAGGCTGTTAGTAAGTCTGACGATGGGTTGGACAGAAAAACATTATTTGTCCGTTCCATCCCATTTGAAGCTACGTCGGAACAATTATCAGAATACTTCTCACAATTTGTACCAGTGAAGCATGCTGTGATTGTTACAGATAATGAAAAGAAATCCCGTGGTTTTGGGTTTGTTTCATTCACATTAGAAGACGATACTTTAACTGCATTAGTTGAATCCAAAAAGGCCAAGTTTAAGGGCCGTATATTAAGAGTGGATGTTGCAAAGAGAAGAGATCGTAAAGATCCTGCTCCAGCTGGAGAAAGCAAAGTTCCAGCCATAGAGAAAAGAAGAGCCAGATTAATTGTTCGTAACTTACCATGGTCTTGTAAGAAGCCAGAACAATTAAAGAAATTGTTTTCCCAATATGGTGCTGTTTATGACGCCTATATTCCTAAGAAGAAGAATGGCCAAATGCTTGGATTTGCATTTGTGATTATGAAAAAAAAGGTTGCTGCTGAAAGAGCTGCCAAAGAGTCTGCTGGATTAAAAATAGACGGAAGAGAAGTGGCTGTGGATTTAGCTATTGAGAAGTCTAAGTGGGAAGAGGAAAAGGATGAAAGTGAAGAGGAGGAGGAAGACGAGGAAGACGAAGAAGTCAAGGAAGAGCAAGAAGAGGAAGATGACGATGATGAAGAAGATGAGGAAGATGATGAAGACGATGATGACGATGATGACGATGATGACGATGAAGAAGACTCAGACGACCTTCATGATCTCGAAAAATTAAACGATCCCTCTACTCCTTTAGAAGAACCAAAACCAAAAAGAAACAAACAAGAAGCATACTCCATTTTTGTCAGAAACCTTCCATATGATGCCACCAAAGAAGGTTTGGCCGAACACTTTAAACAATTTGGAGCCGTCAAATACGCCTTACCTGTGACCGATAAAGAAACTGGTATGGCCAAAGGTACTGCGTTTGTTGCATTTTATCAAGAAGACGCTTATTCCAAATGTCTTGATAATGCCCCCAAAATAGAGAGTACCACCTTATTGATTGCTGATGATGTCAATGCTGAGTATATTTTTGAAGGGCGTGTTTTGAATATTTCCAGTGCTGTTGATAGAAAATCAGCTAACATTTTAGCAGAACGTAATTCTGATAAAAGAAAAGAAGAAATGGGAATGAATGTTGGTATTCAAGACAAAAGAAAGATGTTCTTGTTAAACGAAGGAAGAATCACTGAAAACTCCAAGTTAGCTCAGTTCATGTCAAAAGCTGATATGGAAGGAAGAGAAAAATCTTTCAAATTAAGAGTTCAACAGTTGAACAAAAACCCAACTTTGCATTTATCCATGACTAGATTAGCTATTAGAAATCTTCCAAGAGCCATGAATGCTAAAGCGTTAAAAGCTTTAGGTCGTAAGGCTGTGGTTCAATTCGCATCTGAAGTTAAAGAGGGAAAGAGACAACCAATGTCAAAAGAAGAACTTAATAGATCAACTGAACAAAAGAGCGAAAATAAAGAGTTGGAAGCTGCCAAGCTGAATAAAACTAAGAAAACCGGTGTAGTCAGACAATCCAAGGTTGTAATGGAAGTTAAAGGATCAGGAGAAGTTGGTAGAAGTAGAGGATATGGTTTCCTTGAATTCAGAGATCATAAAACTGCATTAATGGGATTAAGATGGTTAAATGCCCATGAAGTTACGCAAGAGGAACTTTTGTCTGGGTTAACAGACGATGAAAAGAAAGCGGTAGAATTGACAGGAATGACAAAGAGAAGATTAATTGTTGAATTTGCCATTGAAAATGCTCTGGTGGTTAAAAGAAGAAGAGAAAAAGTTTTCCAAGCTCGGGTTAGAAAGAGTAAACCAAATGAAAAGGATGATAGAAGGAAAGGTAAGAGACGTCTGGATGATAGAGAAGACTCTAAATCGAAGAGACAAAAGAGCTCTGGTAAAAAGGGTAATATGAACAAAGGACCAAAGGAAGAAACCAGTGAAGATGTGAAGAGAATAATTGCTTCCAAGAGAAAAAAGAGAAGAGCCAATAAGTAATGAGATAGACTAATGTATAGTATTTCGTAGAATGTTGTAGTTTTGTGGAATGGGTTTATAGTTTTGTATTTTCTCTGTACTTTACGCTTCTTCTTCAAATTTTCATTTCCTTCAATTTTCATATTTTAACATTCTCAACCTCTATTGTCTCTGTTTTCTTATTTCCTACATCGCGTGTCACGTTACCAGTGCGTATTATTCTATACCCTGCATTTTTCACCAGAATCATCGAGTATTGCCGTCCACCAACAAAACCCAACAACCACTATTCAATTAGAGTCTGGTTAGTATAGACAGATATTATATACAAACGTGGCAATGGTATTGTACAAGAGAAAACAAGTCCAGGTTATTGTACCGCAAACATATCCGGCTGATTTATCAACAGAGGTGTTTTATATTCCTCAGACCAAAGAATGGTTTGTTAATTATGAAGATTTTCTTGATCGTATGGACTACTACAACCGCAAGAAGTTTGTGTGTGAAATCACGGGGAATTCATGTTTAACATTTTTTGGAGCTTTAGAAAGTGAAATTAAAGAAATCAAAGACGTTGAAAAGAATTTCCCTGAAGCTTTAAAAGAACATATTTTGAGGTTTCTTCAGTTTAATAGAATTACCAGATTGGATCAGTTAGTTGATAAAGTTTACCTGAAGTATAAAAACAATTATTTCCCCGGAGAAGACGTTCTTTTAAGAGGTTTGGCTGTCAATGGGGGAGTAGGAGAAGTAGCTAGTTTTAAGCAACGAGGGGTTGTCAGAGAGAAAGTAGAGTTTTCTGATGGAACCACCAAGTATTTGGTGGTAAGAAATTCAGACCTGCACCAAGAAATAACCACCGGTGATAAAATTTCCAGAGATAGAAACCATTTCACCAAATGGCTTATAAAAACGTTTATCAAATTAACGATGGCTAGATCGCACAAAATAGGTGCTCCTTGGGTAGTGAAGGATCGGTTTGCTAAAAAGTACAGAATTCCGCAAGAATATCCACCGGATTTACAACAATACGAGGATTCAACGTTCCTAGAAGGTGATGCGGATGTGACTCTGATGCGTCATTTTGCTACACCTGAACCACAACAGACCAAAAAAGTGGTCAAAAAGACCCAGAAACAAACCCAAAGTAAAAAACCTACCGTCACCAGTATTTTAGATGAATCCACCACTGTTGAATCTACGCCAGTACCTAATTCTAGGGCTAAGAAATTCCCCGTCCATTATTTACCGGAAAAATTGAAACGTGAATCCAATGTTCCTGATGAAGGAGTGAACGCCGATAGGCCCGGTGCACTTGCGTCACTTCTGGCTCTTGGGATTCCTCCTACCAAGAGAAATATGGATACAGACTTGAACATCAAATTTGACATTCAAAACCCCAAGCCTGTAGGTCATAAATTTGACTTGCCTGAAAACGCTCGGTACTGGAATGGCCAGTTAGTAGAGTGGATTGAAGATGCTGAACGCAAAGCGAAAGAGGACGTTGACGATGAAGTCAAGAAAGAAGACGTCAAAAATGAGCCCGTTGTTGAAGTATCCTCTGCTGACAATTCCGATAACGAAAATGATGATGACACAAAGGATAGCAAGTACAAGAGCGAAGATTTATTAGCGATAGATAAATATCCTTTGACTTCCAAGTATGTGCTGAGTATCCAAGAAGCCTTGGAATCGTGGATATTTATCAATATCTACCATACTCCTTTAAAGATAGATACTTTCACGTTTGATGATTTTGTATACTCCATGGGTTGGAACCATGATCAGTTAGATGATATTGGACGGTGCGAGTTGTTAGATGAAATTTGGTGTTCCTTGTTGGGAGCTATCTTATCTAACAAACTTCCTAAAGCAGACGATTTAAGAAAACAAAAAGATAAAGATTCTGTTTTTGGTTTACAAATCAAAGTCCCTCCTAAGTTTTCATTTTTGAACCCTCCAAAAGACGATGATGCTCTTGTAAATGGATCTGAGAGTGAAGTGGAGAACAACGAGAAGTCCTTAGGAAGTGACATGGAAGATGATTCCGATTCTGAAAGTGATTCCAAGAATAATGCTCAAATTAAGTCGGAAAATAGTAAGGAAGAAACTGAAAACCAAGATGATGACGACGGAGCAGCTGCTGACGATGAAGCTGATGAAGAAGAGGATGACAACGAAAACGAAGACTCAGATGATGAAGATGACGAGGATGAAAATAGAGAGCACAATGCGTACCAAATGATGAATCATAGAGGTATACCATGGCATGATCGTTTACGTAAACGTAACTTCAGAGATGGGAACTGGCAGACTATTTTGTTGGGTGTTTTGTCTTTGGTAGAACATGTTCCCAGATATCAATCAACCATTGAAAGAATCTACAAGATTATGGCTCCAGTTCTGGAAGCACCAAATGCCAGTACAGCCTTGAACCAATTTTATCAGTTTATGGATATAAACTTGCGGTTTAAGACATTGAACATTTTGTGTGATCTATTGGGAACGAGTGATTTAATCAGATCTTACATTGACAGATGTTTGGAAACTTCCACCAGTTTAAGGAGGAAAAGGTTGGACAACATCAAGGAATTCAAAATAGCTTTAGATAAAGCTCAAAAATTGCATGTAGATGTTTATGACAAGTATCTTGAATTGCTAGGTAAAACCAACGATGAGGAGATGAACAAGAAACGCCCGAAGTTCAACTACACTGGTTACCAATTTACTGAGGAGGAAAAAGAAGTTGCCGATAAGCATCCTGAATTTGCTCAGCTTTGGGCTGAAAGGGATACTTTGATCAGCCAGCTTGAACAATTAAGGAATGAAAAGAAAGACATTGAGAAACAGTTAGTGGAGATGGATTGTCAAAGAGTTCGTTGTTTAGGAAAGGACAGATTATATAACAGATACTGGTGGTTTGAAAACAATGGATTACCTACTTTACATGGGAGTGCTCAAGACGATGATGAGGATGATACTAAAGTGGGAGATGATGAATCGAGTGATGATATGGCAGATGAAACTTACTTGATGGGCAAGTTGTGGGTTCAAGGGCCTTCGGTTGAAGACATTAAAGTTCATCTTAAAACCGAACAGTTTGCCAATTATGAGTCAATTGTCTACGAAACAGCTGTTAAAAGAATAAGTTCTGAATCAGAAAAAGAGAACATTAAAGAATTGAATTTTTCTGAATTACACCCTGACTTCACTCAATTTGCTGAAACTTTTGGTATAAAGTTTGAAACCAATGAAATTGAACAATTTTCAAGTGAAGGAGCCAGAACTATAATTGACAAAACAGGAGCCATAATAGACAACTCTGTGTTGCACACATTATCGCCAGTCCAACGTAAAATGATTGAAGAATGTCCTGATCCCCTTATGAACGGTCTGAACTGGAGATACTACGATGATAAGAACGATATAGAGCAGCTTTTGAAGTGGTTGAATCCTTATGGTAAACGAGAATCTCAATTGAAAAAAGAACTTTCTTCTGTCAAAGAAGCTATATTTTTCAGTTTGGATGCCCGAACTAAAGCATTGACTGCCAAAGTGGGACTGGATGTGTTTAAGTTTACTCATCAACTTGGACAGGTAAATTCCAAGTTGGAAGCTCTTGCTACTGGTGGACCCGTTGATCTTGAAGTTTCTGAAGCAAATAATGTTGATGATGCTGGAGAAGATGACGATGTTGTGGACATTAAGAACGGCAGAAAGAGAAATTTGAGAAACAAGGAAGATGATGATGACAGTGCAAATAAACGTCAAAAGAAGAGTTTTGAAGAAGCCTTAAAATCCAATGTAGTATTAGAGCTTGAGACATTAAGGGACGATTTGGTGAAAAGCTTGGAAGAAGCCCGGGAACAACATGAATTGTCCAGAGCAATGGAATGGATGAATTCTACTGCTGTTGATCAGTTTGATAAATCTTTGTATGATGGAGGTGATAAGGCAAAGTCCCGGAGAAAGTAAGAAATATGTACAGTTTGTAATATAATGTTACTTATATTTTATTTTATATTATGTACTTTACAGTGAACTTGCTGTCAAGTTTACTCTTTTTCATTATTCATAATCACCGTCTTCTCTTATTAGACCGTTCGGGGCCACGAGCTCGTTTTTGTCTCGTCAATTCGGCCAACTCCCGTAACTTGGCTTCCTTTTCTTGTTGCTCTCTTTCTGCCATTTCTTTTCTCATTTCATTTCGGATCTTTATTTCCTTTCTAGCATTCTTTTCTGCTCCTTCCAAGGCCGAAGTTAAATCACCCAATTTCTGTAAATTCACCTCTGGAGTTTCTTCATTGGCAGTAGTCATCCTCTTGTCTAGAGCAATAGTAAACCCCTGGTTGTTTTTCCAGTTGGATATGGCAGCAGGAATCCTCCATTTGGCCTGATCCTCCTTAGTTAACTTAGTGGCTGATGATGACTTTAGTATTGGTGGGGGTGGCGAAGGTTCCCTGTGTCTATTTTTACGAAGCTTGTGCTTGGGGGGTAACATAGGATCCTCTGCGTACTTCCTGATTTGGATTTGTGTTTCCCCTTGATTTTCAATGCTATTGGATTTGTAAGTGGTAAATGTTTCTTCATCCTCTTGGAGATTTTCTTGACTCAAAAGCTTGTTTATCACCTGTTTGGTTTCTTCTACACAGTTCCTTATAGAATCATCGGGGCAGGTCTCAAGGTTATACTTGGGGAAATGATGTTTCAAGTTAGGGAATCGCTTTTTTAACGGTATGGTATCCTCATATGATGTGTGAAATCTTCTGTTTGTGTTGGCATTAGCTATTGTAAGGTTATAGTCTAAAGTTCCATCAGGCTTAAGGTAATATTTTGAGATTTTTGAACCAGTAGTGTCTTCCGTCACAACGACTTTTGTGGCTGCTGTTTGAGGGGCAATTAATGCATTTGACAGTTTCTCCTTGTGGAGTTCTATAGGTTTTTTATAGGTTGAGTTCTTTGGTTTGGAAAGCAAAGAACTAAGCATGGTGAAGTAGACTAGAGAGATTGAAAAATAAAGCGCACATTTGTACGACATTGATCCATTGCGACATACGACATAATTGGTTGCAGACATCCGGGCTGCAAAATTCGGTACCTTGTTAGGCTAATAGATGGGAACAGTACAGCTTGAAGAACAATGAAGCATCCAAGATTACTCAAAAAATTCTAATCACTTCATATTAATCATATAGTATATACAGTTAAATCTACGAACAAGCTCATTCTAAAATATTCCTACGCTTTGTAAGAACCCGAAAGCACGACGAGCAATGGAATTCGCCTTCATTGCCATAACCCCATCAGGGTTCACCTTGGTGTGAAATTCAGGTTTCCCAATTCCTCTAAAAGATAACATAAAAGCGAACACCCAATGACTAAACTTTTGAAAGAAATCAAGTTTAATAGGCTCCACGCTTGTTTTTTCATTCTTTATTTCCATCATCAAATCGGGGAAATCAGAAATAACCTCATAATATGATATTTTGGACAATTTACAAACATTGACAAAATAATCGTACTGGTATTTGTTATTTATGGTCCAAGTTCCGAGCCTTAAATCTTCAGCTTTAGCTAAGGGAATAAACTTTTCCAAAAAGTCTACTGACCAAGTTTGAATATAGATAATGGAGACTCCATTTGTCTTAAAAAGATGTCTACCTTTGTGGGTATAATCCAAATAATGATTATAATTAAGATAATGTACCGAATCTGTCCAAGACATGGAAATATGCGAAATATTCAACTGGTTGGAGGTTTTGTAGTCGGTGTACAAGTCCTGGAAAAAATCATCCTGGTTAATGTACTTAATAAAATCCAATTGCCAAAATCCAAGGGTAATGATATCTAACCAGAAATCTAGATCATCATCAATTTGCAAAAGCTCTTGAAACAAAAATTTCAGGATACTAGGTCTATTAACAAGTTTAATATCAAGGAAAACCGTTTTCCTCTCTTCTTTAGGTACCCCTTCATTCTCTGCTTTTAACCAAGTCATTAAGGCGGTAAAAGTCAACAAGGGATCACCAGTTTCTTTATTCTTTAAATCTTTCAAGTCCTCTTCATATGAACTTTTGGGAATGTTGAAATCAGTTTCTTCACCATCTTGGGTGACAAATATTCTCTTTGTGTTTGCATCGTGTGAAATAACTAAAACATCGTCAGTGGTGATATACAAGTCAGTTTCAAAGCTGGTGGCGCCAGTTCCATAGCATTTTTCAAACCCACCTAAAGTGTTCTCAGGGTATTTTCCTTTAAACCCTCTGTGGCCAGCAACAACAGGAAACTCCGACATTTCTGTATGTAATGATAATAGTAGTCTATAGTGTTCACGGTATTAATTGTAGAAATGTGGCCATTTAAATAGGCTTATATGGAGCACGTTTAGCGGAGATAGCGCACAAAAATAAAATGACTGTGAATCATCACACGATAGGGATGAGGTGGCGCTTTTGAGCAGGTTATAGGATTGTGAGCTACGTGGTGGACACTGGTGGTATATCTAATGGTATGGTTATTGTTAGAGTCACTGCTAGAGTTATTAAGACAACTTAGTTTGAGTTCTGTTCCTTACCGGAAGAAAAGTCACTTCCGCACACTTCCGAAAATTGCAAAATCTATATTTTCCTATAACTTTGGCTTGTGTTGATCAACAACCAATTTAATCAATGAATATGCCAAAGATTCAGCCATAGGAATAATTATTCCTTCGGGGTTAGTTTCGCTGTTATTGTTATTTGGATAAACCAAGTTATGAACAAAACCAATGTCAAACCATCTAGCATCTTCTAATTCATTGTCATGTCCTAAATCTATGACTTCGTTTTTTCCGTTAAAATCAACTTCGGCTACACACCCAATCATCAAGTTACCGGGGAAGGGCCAAGGTTGAGTCATAACAATATCAATTTTAGAACATGCCACACCCGTCTCTTCCCAGATTTCTCTTTTGGTAGCTACTTCAACAGTTTCACTAGGTTCCATGAACCCAGAAGTACATGTATACATGTTTGCAATTGCGTACCTTTTGTTCAAAGACAACAAGACTTTGGTTCTTTCAGGATTGGTGATAGCTGTAATGACCACCGCATCGGTTCTGGGGAAAGATACGTTGGAAACAGAAGCATTTTTAACGGGGCATTCGTATTTATCTTTTCCTCTTTCTGTTTTACCCACAACTTTATTATTAGTACATCTAATTTTACCCCCAGCGTGAATTGGAATCACTTTGGATCCACAGCCAGGACAGAATTTATTTCTATCCAACCAATCAATAAACATCTTAGCGTGGGAAAAAAGAGAGGCTTCAAAGTTGGTAAAACCAAGATGATGTTTTCTTGAAGTTGTGAAAAAGACTTGGGAATCATCTAGCTTACCTCCTGGGTTATTTTCACCTATATGGGTAATGATATCTTTAGTCAAAGTGGGAGACTTTGTTAAATCCACAGCAAAAAATGGAATACCTTTATATCTATTTTGGAAATTCAAATGGTCTACTTCTGATAAATTCAAACCAACACTTTCGTCTTGTAAACCTAAGAATAAGATAGTGGGTTGCTCGTTATCTCTTAGCTGATGGTGATGGTCCTCGTTATCTTTGCACCATTGAGAAATTATCTTGTTAAAACTGTCAATTGATTTTACACCTTTGGTGATATTGTCTTCAACTGGTAAAATATCATCGTTGTTTGTCAACAAAACTAACTTATCTTTCCAAACTTTAACTACCAAAGGGTTGGTATCTTGGAAAAATAAAAATCTTGTTGAAGGATGGTGAACAGCTTGATTTATAAAATCTGAGTTTTCTCTAAGAAAAGACACTCTGTTTACAACTTCCTTACCGAAGTAAATGTCGTTCTGAAGCTCATTGGCGGTTTGGAGAGGGTCGGTAGCCATTCTAGTTGATTGCGAATTTGCCTATGAAAAATGCGAATCAAGATAGCGGTGAATTTGATCAACAGAAAATGAAGAGGAGCAAAACTAATGTGAAAAAAAAAGTGAAAAGTTAGAAAAACCACTACAAAGAAATAAAGACAACAGAGCGATAAAACCATTATATATGCATCTACTTCTTACCCTTCTTCTTCTTTTTTTGACTCTTCTTAGCTTGTGCTGGTGCAGCTTGAGGGGTTGGAGTTCCACTGGGTGATTCAATCGCACCTTGAGTGTTGGTCTTCTTCTTAGACTTCTTTGGCTTATAATAAGATCTCAATTTCATAGGCAACCATCTCTCTTCATCCAAATTAACTTGATCTTCTGGTTTAATTGTCTTACTAGCACCAAATTTAGGCTTTCTAGCTTTCTTCTCCACCTTGGGTTTTGTAGTGATTTTCTTTGAAACAGGGACTGCCTTCGTAGTTGGAATCAAAGTTTCAATATTGGTGGATATTATGTCATCATCAATATCTTCAGTTAATTGCTCCACAGAGTACAAACCTTCGGATTTTCCAGATAAAACATTTGCAACCAAAACATCCTTAGGATTAGTTTTAGCTAAGATTTCAAATAAATCGTTAGCTTTGGTGTGATTTAAAGCTATTAATTTGAATCCAAGGGATTTATAGAAATCGTAGTCATCTTCGCTGATAGAACTATTGACAATGCTAAGTAATTTATCGACCAAATTATTGAATTTTTCTCCCAAACTTAAATTCTCATACACTTTCAATAAACTACCAACTAAACCTGGTAATACTGGAAGATGCTCAAGGTTAAAGGCTACCAATTTTTCTAACAACACTAACGATTGGTTATATTTTTGTAATTCTACATTCAAGGATAATAATATTAAGGTAATAGTTACAAGCTCGGTGAATGTTTGTTCAGTTATTTCAACGTTTGCTGCTTTGAATAATTTTTTGGATACTACGGCTGGATCATTGACAATCATTTCGTTTGTGATTTGTAAGTTGATCAATATTTTAAATGCCAACAACGTAAAGTCAGACTTACTTGAAAACTCAGTAATTCTACCATTGGACAAATAGTTGGAGTTTTTGGATAATGTGTTGGATAAGAACAACAACAATAAATTATTCTTAATAAAAGAATGGTATTGGATAAATGTTAATTTGGAAGAGATCTTGTTCAATACTTGTTGATAGTTCAAGTCTCTGTGAATTAAATTAACATTATCAGAAGATAAATCTTGTTGACTGTATGAATTGTTTTTAACTAACAAAGAAATCAAAGTATCATTGACACTTCCTACCTCATTTAAAAGGGTGGATGCTTCTTCTTGTTTTCCTTGAAGGTTATAAATATAAGCAATAACCAAAGTAATGGGGAACTTCTCCTCTTTAAAAGAATCCTCATCAAGATTTAACAGTTCCAAAATGTCAGTGGCTTTCTTTAATAAACTCAAAGATTGGGATAAATCGTTATTACTCAAGGCAATTAAAGCTTGGTTGAAAATCAAATCATGACTGACTTCAGAAGTTGAAAATACCGGTTTTTCAGAAATCTCACTGGTGAATTTTAATTGACTGATAATAGCTAATTCATTGGTGGTCAAATCCAGGTTACTATCAACATCTTCACCGATCAACTCGTGATATATCTTCAAGGCCTTTAAGTTTTCTCCAGTCCTATAATAATCCTGGGCTATTATATGCTTTAACCCTCTCACCAAGAACTTGGAAGAGTTACTGTTGTGTTTTTGGTATAATTCTTCTAATTTCTTGGAGTTGTTGGTTTTGTAATAAATGTAAGCAATTTCTATGGGGTACTGATCTATAATATCGTCAGATTCTTGGGAAACTTTATTTATTAATTGAAGGGCTTTTTGGTAGTTATCGAGATTGATCAATGCTACAAGACAATTACCGAATGATTTCAAATCATTATACTTTTTTATGTTGGACAAGTACAGGTAGGACACTTCATAGATGTTTTCATGATCAGATGAAGCCAGGGAAACATTCAAATTTTTGAATGCCTGGATTACTGATGTAGACATTGTTGGATAAGGTGGTTTAGAGTGTCGACAAATTTTTCAGCGCGGTCGTGTGAGGGAGATCTGGGGAGGATAGTGGAGATTAGAAGAAGATTGATATGAGGAAAGGTGGAAGGATGACGTATGGAGAACGAACATTTTGACAATAGATAATATGTGGGATATACGGTTATAAAATTATAAAATAGATGTTGTCAGAGATGGGTTGTTGCGGATATTGGTGGTTGGTAGTTAATATTCGTATTAATTGAATACGGTTGATAAACCCTGGCAACTTTCAACATATTTGTAAAGAAGCCTCAAAGGATGTATTTCCCTATTTGTTTACCCTACATTAGCTTATTTATCTTGTCCCATTATCCTTTTTTTCAATTCTCTACTGATCTTGGAAAAATCCCACATCTTATAATCTCAAATTTTGCAGCCATTGCGAATTTTACATTTCTCCAAATATCATTATGCGTTTATTGTCTATAATACATACGAAATTACGAAGATAAAATGGTGAAACCATTCTTTCTGATTAAATTTAACTTTAAGTCATTCTTACCAAGACTATATGATCTTTTACGTTTCATTAATACCAGCTTTTTGAACAAATCATATTCTAACTGATCGTCTTCATTAAATTCATTATTTTCAACAGCAGATTTAAACAAAAATTTGTTATTTGATTTCATGGGGGAAATATATGATGGGTAGTTGTTGTAGTACTTATGAGCGGAGTTGGAGTCGTTCTTATAAGTCTTTGGTATAAATGCTTCTGTTAATTCGAGCTTAACTTCTTCGTTAGAAATGAATCCAGGGTATTCTTTTATGCTTAAGTTTTGTAAAGGTTTTCTGGTTATATGCAATTGGTTTTGTTTGATTTGTTTGAATTTTGGTTGTAAAATGTTTTCTTGATCTACAAGTTTGGTATCATTTGTTTTGGCGAAGGAGGTTTCATTTTTGTTTACATCATTTTCCTGTCCTTCAATTTCCAAATCATTGAACTTGGAAACAGTGTTAGGAACAACCTTGTCTTCAAAAATGTCAAAGCCTGTCTTGGAAGGAACAGGACTTTTGAATGCTACGGTATTTCTCAAGTCAGACTTGATGGGGGAAAACTTAGGTCTTTTAGGTGGTGATCCCTTCAATGGTGAATTACTTGAAGACCGACTGTTTTTAGTGGGGGATGGAGACGGAGTAAAATCTTTTTCAGGTGATGCTTTAGGAATGTTAGCTTCCTTGGTTGATAATACTTGTCTAAACATGAAGAGATAATTCAAATTAATGAGATTTGGCAAACCTTTTATATTTCAAGTCTAAGAAATAATTCCCGTTGACGAAAGGGATATTGTAGGTTTTTTTTTTATTTATTTTGCAAGCCAATTATTAGTTTGCTTCCTTTGTGTCACGGTAATTGTTTGTGGTACGTCTGCACCATGGAGCGTGTGCGTCTCCAAAAGAAAGCGTGTGGCAGGTACACTGGACGTGCAGATGAATAAGCGAAGTGAATGGGCATCGAACACATTACCGTCAATATTGAATGGAAATATACCAGAGCGTGTATGAAACGGGATGGGAGTGAATTGAATCAATGGTGAAAGAAATAGTGAAAGAAATAGGGAAAGAAATAGAATCATAGAGAGAACCAAAACTGTAATATCCATAAAAACCACTTCTGTTTTACCTCCTTTACTGATCAACAGTATGCTGCCTCCTTTAAACTTTCTATGCGTTTGCCGTAGAGCTCCTTCCCTCCTTCAATTTGATTGCCTGTAACGTTCAGAATGCTTATCCCAGAACCCGGCTTCTTAGGACGTGAGTTGGCCTAAATAGTCATCCATGTTGCAAAGGTGCATGAATTCCAGCGAATTTTGGCGTGAAGGTGAAAATCGTGTTTGAAACGGGTAATATTATGCGGCAGGAAATTTTGAACAATGTATCACCTATACACCTCACTATTGTATCTGCTGTGGAGGTGATTTTTCAAGACAATTTCGTTAGTATTGTTCACCTTTTGGTCAAAAGTGACGATTTTCAGTAATTGTAACAATAAATTTACGACTTGTTCAGTAGTGATACTTCTTTTCAATTATATCACTTACAATATTTTTACATATCTCAATAATTACCGGGGAAATATCTACACCCTTTATGAATTTAACTGGTTTTGGAATAACTCTAATTTTAAACCCAAAAATTTTTTCGGTCTATTTTTTGGCCTAATTTTGCATCCCTTAAAACGAAAGGAGTCGTAGGGCATTTTGGTGCGACTGAGAATTTAAAATTTACGAACTTTTGGGTGCAAAGGAGGAAGGGGGAACCAACAGGCTTTAATTGGTCCAGAATCTTTTGTGGTTGCAATTTATCGTATATTACTGCTGCAGTATTTTCTATTTAAAAAAATTATTGGGTACAAATGGTAATTTAATAACTTCTCCTTCTCTAACCTTACCCCTAATTTCAATGTTAACCTTACTACCGATTTTAAACTTCTTATCGATATATGCCTGTCCGATGTTATATCCCAAAACAGGTGATAATAACCCTGAACTGATATAACCAATGATATCGTTAGATTCTGGGTCTAATATTTTGGATCCAGTTCTTGGGGCTGGTCCTTTGGATGTAATTCCGATTCTTCTGTGGGTGACTGATTTTTTATTGTTAATTTGTTCAATGATTTTATCGTACCCATTGAATCTGTGGCTTTTGTCGGAGATGTCTCTTCTTGTTTTTGGAATTAACCAAGTCAAAGAAGATTCAACTGGGGTAATTTCCTCGTTCAAGTCATTTCCATACAAACACATACCAGCTTCCAATCTTAAAGAATCTCTGGCAGCCAATCCTATAGGTTGAACAACATCAGGATGCTCATCTACCAAGCTTTGGAAAAAATCGTTACTTTGACTGATTTCTTTGGTGGTGGACGATGGAATTGATAACTCAAATCCATCTTCTCCAGTGTATCCCGTTCTTGAAATTTGTATTTGTTCATCAATGACTGAACTCAATTTGGTTCTAACAATTGATCCAAACTTCAAAGTGTTCAAATCGTAGCTTAAATACTTAGATAATATTTCTGAAGATTTGGGACCTTGGATTGCCAATAAAGTGCCTTCAAAGTTGTTGTATTGCAAATCTGAAAATTCGTTGACATTCTGTTCAATGAATTTGATATCTTTGTCTCTGCACCCTGCGTTTGTGACCATGTAGTATTCTTCATTGTTTATTTTGGTAATGATACAATCATCAATAATTCCTCCATTCTCATTTAGCAACACACTCAAACTTGAGGAGTTGTTAGATAACAACGATAAATCTATGGGGGTCATTTTCTGTAACACGCCCACTGATCCTTTTCCTTTAAAGGTATGTTGTAACATGTGACTGACATCGAATAAACCAACGTTGGATCTGACCCATTTGTGGGAATCAATGTGGGATAAGCCTTTGTAAAGGATGGGCATTTCGAATCCAGCGTAAGGAACAAATTTAGCGCCATACTTGACGTGGCTGTCATACAAAGGAGTTCTTATTAATGCTTTGGTTGAATTGAACCTAATTGAACCAAGAACATTGGTTGATTTAACGGTTCTAATCATTTTTCAGCGTAATTATCAAGTGGATATAATGGAATGATTATATATGGGGCATATGACTCGGTTCGCGACTCGGTTTGACTCGTCTGACTCGTACGGCTGCAAAACGAAAAGATTAAACTCGGTTGGTGAAGAAAGCAAGAACTATGAAACTGATGATTATTAGATGGATAACAAACCCTAAGTTCAAGTAGGCAAAGTAGTCTTTTGTGTTTTTGAAATTTTTTCTGTGATCGATTTCGTCAGTTATTCCTTGAGCCGTGGCGAATAAATTCAACTCATAGATAATTAAGGAAAAACTGAGGATCCAAAATAAGGGAAAAAGAATGGATAAAACCACAAGTTGTTTGAAAAGCCGGTGCTTGGATTTCTTGTAATTGCAAGGTATACAAGTACAAAAAGACTCTTCTTCCAATCCCAATTCGTAGTATAAGATAGACATGATAAAACGATAGGATTCACCATGGTATTATATATCAGTATATTTCGCCTTTCCATCCATTGCTAAAATGTTTCAAAAGTTGCAGCATTACCTATTTGGGCGACTACAATGGAAAGCCCATAGTTATCCATCACCTACTTTTTTCCAAATCTTCTGTTTGAACAACAATTACTGCTTTAGGACACTAAAGGCTCATACAAATACAGACTTTTCAACTGGTATGTGTAATTCACATTTTCTCTTCCATCTACTAAGCATCGCTATAGCGATCTGTGCGACGCGAATTCAGTAATGAAGCTTGAAGTATCCTCCATTATTCAACTTCTAGAGTCCACAAAGATACGAGAAAGAAATGAAGCATTGGATAAGTTCGATCAAATAGGCTCGTCGTCATTTGCCACCTTGAAAAACAAAGACATTGTTGATTTGGCTAGATCATTCATTCACGCTATCGAATTTGAAAGTTTGAGCGATAAGAATGAGAGAAATGAAAATTCAATTCTAAGGCGGAAACGAGCCAGTTATGCCCTTGATAAACTAGTCAACAATGTTATAGATATTAAGCCCAAACCATCCGTGTATATAAACCTTGCAATGGACTTAATCAAGCATAGTGATGATGTAATGCTTCTAGAAACCGTGAAAATTGTACGATCTATACTTAAGCAACAGTATATAAGAGACCATTTGAACCAAGAAACATGGACATATTTATTTGATTTTAGCATAGAAAAGATTGGTTCCATACTGTTAAACCACTCATCATCAAAACCTACGTTCAACAGTTCCACTGTTACTGAGTTACTCCACTGTCTCTATGCACTTGTCGGACAGAACCTAGTAATTCACACCTGCATTTACCAAGCCAACTATTCCAGTCTAATTAAAATATCCCGAAGTATAATAGCCCTTTTTCCACGTGACAGAAGCTTAATCCTTGTGTTGATGAAGATTATCAACCAGCTTCTCATAATATTACCAGGTCGTGATTTTCTGTTCATTAAAAGTTTAGTATGCGTAGCGTTTGAGTTGTTCAAAATAGTCCCATTTGACTTCCATAACCCAAGCAATCCTTTGAATGAACAACTATTGATTTTTTTAAATTTGAATTCATCCATTAAACTTGTTTTACTCGATTGGTCAGAAAACGTAGAAAATCAGCAATTGAGAACCCACATACAAAGCTTTCTTGATGATACATTAACGGCATTTGTATTGCATGGAAAGTCAACCTTCTTGACTAATTTTGGTTTGGTTCAAAATGGAAATCACCCTGGTTTTTTCCAGTTAAATACCATTTTCCTCAAAGGTGAAGATGTTTCAATGTGGCTATTCTATCGAGGTGTATCTTCATGGGTACATGTGTACTACAAAATGAAGAGTTTGAGTTTGGACACAATTCTTGATCAGAGCTTCTTGTCGGATTCCTATAAAAGACGGAAGCTTGAAGTCAATCAAGTAGGTATAAGCCGGTCAACTAATCCATGGGAGTTTTATAAAAAGCTTGGGAAGAGTAAGAGTACCAAACTGCAACAATTAGGATGGTATTTGTTACTTTTTCACATAGAACAGAATTTGATGTCCGAAGAACATTTGAATTCATGCACGAGGTCTGATTCTGAATCCCCTCTGGAAAATGTACTGATTCTTCTGGTAACGGATTTACTGACTTCAGAACTAAGCACCCCAGATGTGTCAGTGGATTTACTTCTAGCATCTCTCAATTCTGGATTGAAGTATCCTGCCTTATTAACAATCCAATCACTGTTATATAAACAAGAGATAAACTCGCCTAAAGACATAGTGAGGATTTTAAAGGTATTATTGCCAGAGTTTAAGACCGAACTTAGTGACATAGCCTGCAAAGCATTTTATCATTTAGTGGAATTGGTGGTTTATAAACAGCTTGAGCTATGTGAAGAAGTAGATGATGCTTTAATAAACCAGATTCAGAATCTCTTGGACATGTCAGATATTATGGGACCAAGTTATTTGAATAACTTTTCTTTGAAGTTTTGGGTAGCGCTTCACAAGTTTTTGAGGTTCATACGTTTACCTGTGGAAAACTTCCGGAATAAAGTGGACAATTGGATATTATCAAGGTGGGATCAAGTGTTTCTGGCCAAATCAGATAGCTTTTGTAAAAACATAGAGTTTTTTCCTTGCTTTTTGAGTTGGTTAACTGCCAAAAGTGAGATGCTAGTTCAACCGGTAATAGAGCATTCTGGAATATATCGAGGCTCCATGAATTCTTTGTATGCCTTAATGATTCATTATAGTTCACTAGTGGATTTTCATCAAACAACCATTGAAATCCATCAAGAAGTTGACTTGTTCGAACCTTTCCAGCTGGAATTTACTTTTGAAAGATTATGGAGAGATCTCAGTGTGTTGATATGTGATCTTAACGGAACCGAAACCCCTTTAAAACTAGTCTCTTATTTAAGTATGGCACGAGAACTTAAACTTGATCAGATGTTAGTTGATATACCAAAAGTTTCTCATCACGATATTCCTCCTACCACTGTGCAAGAGGCTATAAAAATTACCCGGCAGGTCCCAGGTCTAGAGTTCAGTGTTCTTAGTGAGGTATTTTCATCTGGATGTTTATCGCCTAACTTTCTTCTTCTGCAACAAAGCATTTCGAACGGTGCACAAAAGTCGATTCTAGACGATGAATTTAACGATCAGAAGCGAACCCAATACAAAGTGCCTTCACTTCTTGAGATAAGTGAACAGCAAGAATGTGACAGATTTATCTGTATAAAGAATTTGGTAGCATTTCATCCAAAACCATCAGAATACGTTCATGCTCTCTTAGAGTGGTATGAAATAGCTGATCCTCAAGAAACCCTCATATTAACGTATGAATTGACATTTCTTGATAAGTTCTGGTCCCAAATAGAACCAGCTGAAGCAAAGCAATTCCTATACCATCTTGGTTCTGGACCTCTAAGCAAGGTTATATTGGAGAGCAATGATCTTACCTTTGTAACGGTGTCTAGAATGGTACAGAAATTTATATCGCTTAAATACGATACTACCGTGGTGGACTTGATCAATTGGTTACTTGCAGTTGCTGCCAAAAAGTTGATCTTGACGTCTTACGCTCACACCGAGTTTTTAAGGTTAGTACTCAAGTTACTTGCTTGTCCTTGGGTTTCAAAAGTTTCAACCATAGAAAATTTACTAGCTACCTTCAAAGAAAACTTTAGCAAATGCTCTTCTGAAATTAGAGCGGCATTGATCCCCGATATCAATCAGTATTTGGAACGGTTAGATTCTTCTAACCAAATGAAGTTTTACCTGTTACTATTAGAATGTTTTGATCTTTGGGCGGCCATTGAACAGAGTCGAGAGTATTGTCTTTTTTTGGGATCCATTTCTTCTCAGAATCTTCAGATCACATCCTCGGCCGTGTTCAACTTATTGGAGTTAGGCTCAATTGAAGATGACTGGGACATTCGGTATGATGCAGACGTGAAAAGAGCATTTTGCATGATAAGTGAAAATTTGGGTATGAAAAATATTCATCAAATCTGGGGGTTATCAAAGTTAGAGATTTTGAAATCCTGGTATTCTCATCATAAGGGCTATAGCACATTTCCATTTACTTTTCTTGATCACCCAGAATATGATGACTTTTTTGAAAGCAATAAAGTAGAGATAAAGGCAATTGCTTTATCTTCTGGAGAACCAAAAGCTGCCATTGAGCCGGATACTTTTGATTCTTCAAAAGAAGAAGCTCTACGTACACAGGCTTGCCCTTTGGCTATTGCTTTGGCTTATACTAAAGGAGGAATCAGGAACAGCGTTTTTGCAAAATTTGAAAACCTGGACGATTATTCCCAGCAAGTAGAAGTCACAGTTTTGGAGATTATTCGTCTTTTGGACGTTTCAGATCTTCAGTATTATGTCGAACAAACAAAGGCTAAACTACCGGTAAAGTATGATCTAATCTTTAGTCCCAGCTCTATCATATTGTCTAAAGTCACTGGTTGGAGTCTTTTACAAGAGATTGTGGTTAAGTATCACCCGGGAGGTAACTTTTGGGATATAAAGAGATGTTTCTTTTTAATAAAAAGATTAATTATTGATTTATATCGGTGTCCTACAGATGACCAAAGGCATATGTATATACGAAAGATAATTTTTGTGATCTTAATGGGTCATGATATTGACTATATTCCCTTGACCAACCTTTTGCTAACCAGGTTATTACCTTTTATCAGTCAGAGCCGTTTTTCACTGGATATCTTTGAAACCTTGAAGTTATTTGGAGTTGAAAAATGGTACTCAAAGAAGCGGTGTAGTCATATTACTTTACTTGTTTACCATTTGATTTCAGTGAAAGAGGAAATCAAAGATGATAAAATAATCAGAAGCATTAAAAAGAGTACTACTGAAGATTCGCTTTACCAACTGGCTTGTGATCTTTTACTTGGGAAAAGAATTTCTCTGGTATCGTTATCTTCCTTGTTTGTCACTTATGGGGTAGAAGGGTCATATCTCGAAGTTTTTTCTATTCTTGCTTTTTTTATAGACAAAGAAGTTGATTTGAAAATTACTCAAGACGAGAGTATTTATAAGGCATTGATTGAAACACCTTTATCAACACTTTCCACGGCCTTTCGGTTGTGGGCATCAAAGCATATTGCTGAAATGAACTTGAAGAAAAAGATGGTTCTAGATACTGAAATGGATAAGGGAGATGAATTGGGCACTATTCATGAAACAACCACCTACTTGGAAGAAATCATATTAATTATAACCGAATTCCAAAAGTCTGGGAATCTTGAAGTTAGCAGCCAAGCGGATATATTCCTTGGGAAGTTAACAAAAGACAAAAAGTTGGGTCTTGACACTGTAGATGCTCAAGAACATCTTTTTGGTCTATTTAGTGTTGATACTTTCTTCCCCATTACCAAGCATAAAAAACGTGAGGTTATAGACTCAAGTTTCTCCGCTTACACGAAAGAGTACGGGTTTAATTCTTGGGCTACTGGATTATTTCTTCACATTTTGGAAGAACTTCCAAGTCGAGGAAAAGTGAAATTCTTTGGCAGTCTTGACCGTCTTGCAATAAATGTGGCTGGGTTTGCTGCCAAAACTTTGCCGTATTTGTTCTGTTATTTCATGGAAAAGACAAATAAGAATACGTTGATTTTATCGTTGGTCGACAAATTTATTGACGATGAACAGTGCCACTCAAGAGAAACATGTGAGTTATTTTTGAGTACCATAATGTTGATCAGAAACGGTGAGAAGTTAGGCTATGGAATTCCCAAGCGAACGTATCAACAAATTCAAGGTGATAAAATATGTGGGATTGCAACTAAATTCGGGTTCTACAAAGTTGGTCTTTTGATGCTAGAGGATCAACAGACCAAAACTTTTGATTGGACAAAGTTTGAATTTGTTTCGGATTTGTTTACCAATCTTGATGATGATTTAGATACAGGATTGCCCGAAGAAACTACTTTGGACTCTGCCTTGAAGAAAATTTGGAAAACTGGAAAGGCATCGGAGAAAATGAAATATCAAAATGCTGATTTCGACGCTCGATTTTCACTTGATGAGAAATATAATGAATCCACGCTTTTAGGGGCCATGTTGGATAATGGGCTAAATGGGAGCTCCCTGATTATTGGGCGGAGTATAAATAGTGTGACGGACTCAGACCAACTTTATGAATGGTCCTGGAAATTGAACCTGTGGAATGTCCCTGTTCCAGCCCATCCTCAGACATCCAATCATTTCATATATAAAGCATTGAAACTGTTACATGATTACTCAGATTATCAAGAACTGTTGGACAGCTTGATGGTAGAAGTTCTACCGTTGAAAGATGCGGTACCTGGTAGAAATGTTATGGAATACCGAAAAAAGATGGAAGATATTCACTTCTCATTGACAACGATTTCCAGCTTTTATTCCGTTTTTGAAGAACCCCAGTCGGAAGAGTTTTTCAAGTGCACTTCTTGGTTGGAAGACTGTTCCTTTCCCAAGATAGATGATTTGTTATTCTCGAGAAGTATTGCATTTCGGACTAGAGATGAAGGAAATTTGGCTGCAAAAAATGTTGCGAAAAAAATGGCTCCGAAAAATGAGCACGCTTGGGTAAACTCAATTCTTGAGTTAGTAAGATATAATAACTTTGCCATAACCCTGGGAAATGACCAGAAGATGATAACTTCTTCTACGCTTATTGATCATATCATTAGGAACAAGTTACCGGAAAATCTGGAGATGATCAAAATTTCTAAATTCCAAACTGCAAAAACTTTATGGAAACAGAACCAGCATAGTTTGGCGATATCAATGATGTCAGCTATAAAGGGGGCAGATTTTTCCACCACCAAAGAGTTTGAAATCACGCAAGCAACAATCAATGCTATTTTAGTAGGGTGGTTGGCTGATTCTAGACAAGAATTGCCTTCCACTATAATGAAAAACTACGTTGAAACTACCAGTCGAATGTTAGGATCTGAACCTGAAAGAGCTCAAAAAGGTGCTGCTAGTAAAATCTACACTTTATTGGCCGAGTTCTGCGAGAAACAAAGTAAATCACCAGAATTTAAAGCCCAGCTTCAAAAATTGGAACAACAGTTTACTTCCAAAAGAAAAGAGCTTGACGAACTAAAAGATCATTATAGCAAAGTTTCTGTTCCCTCGCAAGAGAAGCGGTCCGTACAAAAGTACTACGGTAAATTGAAAGCTCAGTATAACAATGATTTGAACGATTACAATAAAGCTAAACAAACACAAACAAATTTCTTTAATAAAGCAGTTGAATTTTATTTAAGAAGTGTCAACGTGTCTGGGTCAGATGAAAACATTGATAAATTTTTTGCCCTTTGGTTGGAAGATCCACGGTCAGATTCTTTGAACAAAATAGTGAAAGAGAACTTGTTGTCCATTCCCACATACAAATTAACTTCTTGGTGTTCTCAATTGATTTCAAGACTTTCAGATGAACTGAGCAGCTTTCAAGGTATACTTCAACTGTTGATCAAACGGATTTGTCTTGACCATCCGTACCATTCTTTGTATCACTTGTTTTCTCTTCAAAGGCATTTAGAATACGCTGAAGAAACCAACAACATGATGTTACTTTCTAAGGCCAAAGTTGCGTGTAGTATTTTTGATTCATTGAAAAAAAGTGATACCAGATATGTTGGTGAAATTCTAATACCAATTTGGAATTTTTGTGATGATGTTTTAGAACTTTCCCAACTTAAAGCTGCCAAAGGAAAAGTGTTGAGGTTGAACAAAATTGAAAATTTCAGATGGGGAATTAATGATAATCAAGCATTTAATATTCCACCACCAACAATTCATCTTAAATTATCTCCGCTGAAAAATTACGAAACTGTTCCTCGAATTGAATCTTTTGATCCTCTGGTTTCCATTGCAACATCTGGTTTGAGTTTACCAAAAATCGTTGGATTCCGTCTTACCAATGGAGAAGAACGTAAAGTTTTGGTTAAATATGGTACTGATGATTTGAGACAAGATGCTATTATGGAACAAGTTTTCGAAAAAGTAAATGAAATATTTCAAAACGACGTGGAATCCAGGAAAAGAAATCTCCAAGTAAGGACATATAAAATAACACCAGTTGGACCACAGTCAGGAATCATTGAGTTTGTGCCCAACTCTAAAGCCTTGATCGACATTCTCAAACCGTACCATCAAGATTCTTTCAATAATCGAGACTCTGTTGATATCAGTTCAGATTCTTTTCTGGTTGATTCATCATCTCGAAGAGTTAAGTCTCATGATACAATGACTATAGAGTCGGCTAGAGAAATGATGAAAATGTGTCAAACTGATGATAGGGCTGAGAGAATCAAAGTGTATGCTAAGATCACCAAGCAGATTCATCCAGTGTTGAGCAAGTTTTTTGTAGATAACTACTTGACAGCTAGTTCTTGGTTCAATAGCAGATTAACTTACTCAAGAGGATTGGCTACTTCTTCCATTGTGGGGTATATTCTAGGTCTAGGAGATAGACATTGTAATAACATTTTACTAGACAAAAATACTGGAGAACCTATTCATATAGATTTAGGAGTTGCGTTTGACCAGGGAACAAAGTTGCCAATTCCTGAAACCATTCCGTTTAGACTTACTAGAGATTTGGTGGATGGATTAGGAATTACCCAGGTTGAGGGGATATTCAGACGGAGTTGTGAACACACATTTAGGGTATTGAGAACTAACCAGGACCATATCCTTAGTATACTAGACATTTTGAGATGGGATCCTTTGTATTCTTGGGCTTTGTCACCTTTGAAAAAACAAAAGCTTCAAACAGAGGAAGATGGTATAATGAACCAGGAGATGAAACATGATGTTTCAGAAGCATCCCAAGCTATTACCACAGTGAACGACAAATTGGAAGCTAATGGGTTAAATGTTGAAGCTGTAGTTAGACAATTGATTAATACCGCAACCAATCCTGAGAATTTGGCTTTGGTTTATTGTGGATGGTGTCCTTTTTATTGACAATTGTGTAAATTGTGGAAGTGTGTATTTAAATTTCATCCTCATCTTCTCCAGATTTCGCACTTAGCTCGCAACCATGTTCATCATATCTATCCCTTTAAATATAGTTAATGCCGACGATAATATAATAAAGAACTCTGAAGTGTATCTTAGTATCAAAGGTGATCAGGCAAAGGTTAGCCGTTCCATTACAGCAATTGCGCCAGAAGGAAGTTTCCTGGTTGACTTGGACAAGAAGGAATGGAGCAAGTTGCAAAAAATCAAGGAGTACAGCGATGATCAGTGGCTTGAACAAATTAGCCAATTGTTTCCCATAGAGTCTTCTGAAGGCGGGGAGAGTGACTTGCAGCTTGTAGGGAAGCTTGTGAGTAGTGAAGATAATTATCTTGATGGAAGACTAAAGGAAGATTTTGAAGCTGTGGATGAATTTATCACCATTGATATTAAGAAGCCTGGAAAATTGGTTAAAACTTTGGGGAGTTTTCAGTTAAATGTACCAAATGAAGAGGAGGATATTGATTTGTTTGAATGGTTAAAGAGTTTGGTTGATAAAAATCTGGAATTGACCACTTCGGTGAAGAAGTATAGTGAGGAGCTTGAGTCTGTTAGAACGGAATTGGATGCATTTAAACAGGGATTTGAAGAAACACAGAAAAATCAAAACTTGATTGTTGAAGACTTGGAGAACCGATTTTATCAAGTGCTAGCAGCTAAGAAACTGAAAATTTTGGATCTTGAAAATAAACTCCATCCTACTGAAAAGTTGGAAAATTTGAACGAGGTTTATAATGAGAAGAATAAGAATAATTTGAATCATATGGTGGTGGACAAAGATAAAATTCCGGATAATCTTGATGAGGTTTATACTAGAAAAAGGACCCGAGGGTCCCCGAAAGGAAAACGGAAAAAAGCTAAAGTTGAAAAGGAGGAAGAGAAGGAAGAGGATGGAGATGAAAATGAGGAGGAAGAAGAAGATGGGGGAGAAGGTGCTGATGATAATGACAACTCCGACACAAATAAACAAGAACCCACTAAAATCAAACAAGAAACCGACCTGAATCTAGATGACTCCAAAGTCGATGACTCCGAAAAGGCTTCGACACCCTCGGACTCCGAAAATGAAAAAGCTATACCAAACATTTCGGACAAACAAATTACCGAAGAAATTCTCGATACCGAAGTTAGTGACCTGGAGGCTCTGGAAGGCTCTCAAACAGACTACAGTGACTAATGTTATTGATTTTATTAATAGCTTCGCCATAGTTGGTCATTTATAAGCTAAGTGTCTTAAATGAATACGCTTGTAAAAAGCAATTGGTCCCGAAAGTCGTGCGCGGTCCATCTATCTCATCAGATCAAACTTTTCATTTTTTTTAGAATTTTTCTATACATATAATTGATCTATAATAAGACTTTCGAGGTATTAGAAGGAGATTTATTACGTGTGATATTAAGAGGATTATTATAAGTAGGAGGGGTAATCAGCTTTGATTCTTATATTTTATTGACTTTGTTCCCTCGTTTATTTCACTTTTCAAGACGTTGGACCCCGTATAACTCAGTTATTAATAAGTCCCACCAAACAATTGACGTTTCAGCAATTTATTTTGCTGTAGTACATTCCATTTCCTGTTAATAGATTCATTTCTTGTTCATAGTTTTTCAAAGGGTTTAAAATCTAAAGGTTAGTCTTCGGCAATCTAAAATTAGATAAAGGTTATAAAAGTTCAAGTTTGTTAAGTTCAAGTTTGTTAAGTTCAAGTTTGTTAAAGTTCTAGTTCGTCAAGTTCTAGTTTGTTAAAAGTTCAAATTTAAATTCTTCCCAGTCCCGTTCAGTTTCTTTTTTGTTTTAATATGTCATATTATGGATATCAGGGTATCCCTCAACAATATATTGCACCAGGATATTATTCCAATCCATACTATCAAAACTCGAATGACAATTTTGTAGAAGCACAATACCAGCAGAATGAGTCTTATACAGGGTTTGCAGATGGATATCAACATCCAGAATACCAAAATCAAGAGTATCGCAACCCCGAAGGATACCAACATCCAGAATTATACCAAAATCCTCATGGTTATGCTCAGCATGGCCATGCTCAACAAGGTCAGCCACAGCACCACAATGTTCCTCAGATAGGATCTAATGGCCCTAGCTCAAGCTCGAATCAAGGTCAACCAGATTCTGCTGGTACCGGTTCGAACGGAAGTGTAGCGTTTAATGAGAACCAGGGTTCTTTATCTCCAACTGGTAATGAAGTTTATGGAGATGATGGGTCTTTTTTGAGTAGTAATGGAGTAAGCACGAACTCCAACTTGGTTTTCCCCTTTCCTTCTGCTACCAAGCAGCCTAATTTAGACTCGTTTAATCCTAACATGGGATATCCTGCTGATATTAGTGCTGTAGTACAACAGCAACAACCTCAAAATGTTGCTCCATCCAGAACAGTTTATCTTGGTAACATTCCAAATGATATTGAGCCTAATGAATTGTTGGATTACGTACGTTCTGGTATTTTGGAATCGGTGAAAATCTTACCCAGCAAAAACTGTGCTTTCATAAGCTTTGTTGACCACCAATCAGCGTTATTGTTCCACTCTGATTGTATTTTGAAAAAATTAAATATTAAAGGACATGATGTAAAAATTGGCTGGGGTAAAAACTCCCCAATTCTACCAGCTGTGTTAGAAAGTATTCAAAGAGATGGGGCCACCAGAAACGTTTATTTGGGAAATTTAAATAATCCTATTACCGGTAAATTAATAACCGAGCAAGAGTTAAGAGACGATTTATCTACTTATGGGATTATCGATTGTGTCAAGATCTTGCCTGAAAAGGGAATTGCGTTCATACATTTCTTATCTATCTTATCAGCTATTAGATGTGTTGCCAATTTACCTTTGAAAGAAAAGTATTTAGATAAAAAGTGTTTTTATGGTAAAGATAGATGTGCTTTTATCACCAAGACTCAACAACATAATGCTGCCCAATACTTAGGATTGGCCCCAGGAATGGAGCACATTGTCACTGCTGCCGACAGAGAATTCATCTCTTCAGCTTTAGTCCAACAATCCGCTGCCGCTGCTCAAATTGCCACTCACGCTGGTGGTGCTAACAATTTGGGGAACCGTACAGTTTACTTAGGAAACTTACACCAGGACTCTTCTGTGGAAGAAATCTGTAATGTTGTTAGAGGTGGTTTGCTACAAAGCATTAGGTTTTTAAAAGAAAGACATGTATGTTTTATTACATTTATTGACCCTATTGCTGCTGCCCAATTTTTTGCCATGTGTCAATTGCACGGATTGACCATCCATAACAGAAGAATCAAAGTTGGGTGGGGAAAGCATTCGGGTCCTTTGTCCAATGCTTTAAGTCTTGCAGTATCTAACGGTGCAAGCCGTAACATTTATGTTGGAAATATTGATAATTTCGGTTATTTTAATCAAAATAAATTGAGGGACGATTTCTCCACTTTTGGAGATATTGAACAGATCAATTATTTACAAGAGAAAAATTGTGCTTTCATTAATTTTGTCAACATTTCCAATGCCATCAAGGCTATTGATGGAATCAAATCTTTTGATGATTACAAAAAATTAAAGATTAATTTTGGTAAAGATAGATGTGGGAATTTACCCAGACAATTTCAACAAAATCAATCCCATAATCAATCTCATAGTCAATCACAACAGCATGAAAGAGCTCGGGATTATCTGCCTGAGTATCAACCTAAATACCAAGATGCAACTGAACAACTTGCCCAACAGTTGGGTCAAACAAATTTAAATAATGAGTCGTAACGATGAATATATATTTATGAAGCTTGGGGATCTGATGTTATTTGGATATCCTTTACTGATGTTTTCTTTTGTGTTTTAAAGGTTTTCCTTTTTTTTGGTCTTTCTTCATCCTTCTTTCTTCACATCTTAGGTAGTATCTTGATGATAATTATCATCACCAAAAACAACGTTAGTATACCAACCATCACCTTAAGTAGAAACCAGAAACTTATTTTCCCCCCTGACTTATTCATTACATAATGATTCAAGTTTGTTCCTACCACACTCATTAAGTTTTCGTTTCTATTCAAATTCTCACTTGCTTTCTCCAAAATCCTCCCATCATCAACAAGACGATATGATAAATTTATGGCTCCTTGCTTTAAATCGGCTGCCAAATTGCTTAAATCACTTATTAAGTCTTCCTGGACGTTTTCATGGTAGCTGTTCAAGTCTTTTGTGGGAAGCAACTTGGAATCATTCAATAGCCTCTTCCGCAACGATACAATATCATTTGCATGCTCTTCTTGTACGGGCTCCTCTTTTGTGTTTTGAACGGTTTCTGTTTCTTTTGATGCTGACTGCTTAGCTAATACTTTGCTAGTGGAATATTTCAACTGATCTACTGAAAATTGAAGCCCGTTGAGTTTATCGTTTAAAAGGGAATAATGCTTGTTTGATTTATGCTGATTCAATTGGAGTTTTAAAGTGACCAAGTCGTTGGAAATTTTGTCAACAGTAAGCTTAGTTATTACTGGTGGGCGTTGAATAGTAATGTCATGGCCGTATTGGTCCAACAAAGTGTCAATGTATTTAATTGACATGGTACTAGAATTGAGACGTATACGCACTCGTTATTTTGAGATAGAGTGAAAGAGAAGCTTTTTTAAAATTTTCTTAGAGAATGTTTGCCCAACTACTATCAAACAACGATTTATCTATATCTAATCGTGGTTAGCGAAAAGGGCAGTTTGTCTTGAACCCTCATATGAACAGGAATATAATAGTCATATTACTGAAAAAAACTAGAGAGTTCTAGTGAAAAAATGGTTGTGAAAATTTTTATATAGTGTGGGTCGTGTGGGGATAGGTTTAAGAGTATGACAGTATCTTTAACAAGTGGTTGGGTGGTATTTTCGGGTGAGGTGATGGGTTTGAGATTAATGATAAGTATAGTTCTAATACTTGTGATGTTTAAATTAATATGTAAAGTATCTATTTTATAATTTTTCAATTTTCAGTTTACATTGCCTTTGCTTCATAAACCATCTCATCAGACACTCACTATAATTCTCCTTGTAGCTTAGTTGGCTAAAGCGCGAGACTGTAATATTACCCAGGTAATCTTGAGATCGGGTGTTCGATTCACCCCGAGGAGATTTTTTTTACTTCGTCTAAATATTATTTCATTCTAAAATTAAAGGGGCTATAATCTCAATTCAATTCAAATTTCGAAAACTTTTAAATTGATATGTATGCTAATGTAGCCATTATTGATTTTTTTCTATCGTCCCACCACATGTTGAAGGATCTTTCGGTAAACTTTGTGGCAAAAACGGAGTTGGCTGGAGGTTAACCAAAGAAGTAAGTTCGGCCATCGATTTGGTGTGCGCACGCCCAATTAACCGTTGGCTCCAAATGCTCATCCAAAATAAATATCCATCTTACCCCCTAAGTAAAGAAAAGATCATTAAAAATGGATTCTGAAAAAATCATTGCTTGTATTATTGGTATGTAGATGATTACAATTGATTCTTGGAGAGGATTGTAGAAGAGAATGCTTCGAAGGGTAAAATTCATGACCCCAAGTTTCCCCAGGTATTTTTCAATAATACTAACATTAGCTCTCTTTTTACCACCATTGGCGGTATTCATGAAAGTCGGTGCTACCACTCCTTTGTGGATTAACATTGTTTGTTGTATTTTCTTCTGGTTCCCAGGTATTTTACATGCCTTATACGTCGTCTTAAAGGATTAAGCCTTTAGGACTAGTATATTAGAAAGTACAGGTGGAGGAAGGTATAGCAGGAATTACCCGAATTTTTCGTTTGAATTTATTATAAGCAAATTGAATTTTGTTCAGTTCGTTCTGTAATGAACTGTTTATTCAATGGTATATGATTTTTCATCATTTATGTAATATATTAATATATGAATAAATACGAGTTGGCCGAAGTGGCTGCCCACCAGTGACTGACCGGGTCCCTAAAAACTGACCGAGCCGGAAATAAGCGGGCTTTAAATAAATTAAAGATTATTAAAGATCTGACATATTTCTTTTGGTTTGGACATCTTAACCTTTATCTTCTTGTTAATGCTTTACAACTTCTTTTCTAACCTCATTAACTGATCCCTCTTCTTCACTATCACCTGTTGCTTCCTCTAATCTGCCAATGGTGTTTCAGGATTTTGTTGCAAATTAATATTTCGGAGCTGTATGCACTCCCAATCATAAGATAAGGGGTGTAAGCGAAATATTGGCCTTGACTATTTGCTAATAAACTAAGCTTGATATTGTTGAGTACTCTGAGTGTGTTCAGCTTGTGTCGTGGTATATCTAGACTTCAGTAGAGACCTTTGTCAAAGGTATAAATTTAGAATATAGAGAAAGCTTGTATAAAGAAAAGCTAATAAAGCAAATTTGTATATAAGCAGGTTCAATTATCAACCAAATCAGCAATTTTCAAATCAACAACTTTTTCCATCCCCTTCAAACCAACCAAGACAAAGTCCCGCCGCCTTCTAAATGACAGAGGAAACATTTGAACCGTTTTCATTCAAGAAAAAACCCATAGATCAATATGTTCCTATACATTCTACTATTTCAGATATTTTACCTCAGGATTTAAAGCCTCAGAACAATGAAGGGAATATAAATACAAGCTTGTTGAATAATATCAATTATGACGAGCAAATCAGAGCCCCCCGGATCAATTTTAAGAGTGAAAAAATAGGAAACGAAAGACTGAATGAAAGTGAAAAAAACGAAAGTGAAAAAAACGAAAGTGAAAATTCGGCACTTTCAAGTATAACTACCGAAGCCAGGAATGTTCAAGGTAGAGGTCTTCAGCTCGACCAAAACGCTAAATCCACTCAGAAAAGTTTTTCTGACATCAACACCCCACTCACTAGCAGTCCCTACATCCCGGCCAATTTTGATTTGAACCACTACAATAAAAACTATACCTATTCCACCAGTGATCTAGAAATTAATCCTCCCCAAATAAATGATAATGATAAAACGGATGCTATAAATAATTTAAACGACAATTTAACTTCGGAAGAAAGAATCAAATTTAACCCCATTTCCAGAAAAATTACTGACTTTCAAAACATACGGCCAGTATATGATTTCAAAAAACCTTTAAGTACTCCAGCAGTTTTAAGACCCAATGATAAAAATTTAGACACCAGTCCGACATCCTCTTTGGGATTCAAAATAGATGAAAGTAATAGCAGTGCTAACAGTAGTGAAAGTGATTTGGTGAATTTGAATTATGAACCTATAGAACCTACCCATAAGCACTGGAAACCTAATAACTTTACCAATAGTTGTATGAAATGTTTCAAAGGGTTTGGTACTACTTTGGGGACGATTTTTAACAATAGAAGAAGACATCATTGTCGGTTTTGTGGATTTATCATTTGTTCCAACTGTTTATTTTCTAACAGTGTGGAGTCTTTTAGCACGATATATTTGGATGCAGATTCCCGATTTGTGGTTCCGATCTTCAAGACGTTATCGTCGGCAAACATCTCGATTGAAACATTGGGAAATTATTTTAAGTTGTGCAAAATATGTAAAAATTGTGGGAATAATTATTTACAGATATTGTACAATGTCAATAATAGTAATCTGAAGATGAGTTTACCGTTTATATTTGTGGAAAATCCATTTTTAAACAACCAAGTTGAAGAGGTAAGTCCGGAGGTTCGGAAGAATTCGTTTGTGACAAGTAATAATGATTGGACCTGGAGTTCATTTTAATTAGACTGTAGAATATGTTAATAAAAAGGGTAATGTGTAGGTTTTGTGATATTTGTAAAAATTATTTATCACTAATTTTCAGTATTTTCATTATTTCTTTTCATCATTTCTATCTCTTCCTTGCTCTTCGTTTTCTTTCTAACCATCCGTATAACTTTTGTATGTGTATATGTAGCTAGAGTAAAAGCGAGTCGCGAGACCATAAACTTTCGAACTTAATCTTCGGTTTAACCTAATCAAAAATTGAAGGAAAAACTTGATCAAAAATTATATCCCATCATCACCAATCTAATCTCTAGATCATAACCGTATCTCTCACCATAGCCAATCTCATAATATTATTCTCTTGTCGTCTTGACTCAGGCTACTTCCCTTTTCATTTTAAATTCCACGTATTATGCAGGAACCGTGCTCCAACGACTTTTCCGCTAACTTCCCAAAACGGACATGGCTGCGATAAGATCCGATAAGGTGGAAAAGGGCAATACCATCCTTTGCACGTTCAAATTGACCGGGGTATATAAGAAACATAATCCAAGGATGGTCTTGGACAATTTGTTTTCAATTCCAAATTTTTAAATCATCATGAAATTTGCTCCCGATCAAGACGTTGTTCCAGGTACCGTTCATTTGGTGGATATTGCTGGTAATTTCCATGTTAAAAAGAATGGTAGTGGTAACGACAAGGTTATCTTAAGACCTCAACCTTCTTCTAATCCTAATGATCCTTTAAGATGGTCAAAACTGAAAAAATATAAGCAATTTTTCGTATTGTTCTGGTTAGCAGTATTCTTGGCTTTAACAGTTGCTTGGACATCGCCGGTTTGGTTATTATGGATTGAAATCTTTGACTGTACTATTGATCAGTTAAATAATGCTGTAGCCTTACTTTTCTGTTTCTTAGGTCTTGGATGTCTTTTCTTACAACCATTAGCTTTGAAATTGGGTAGAAGATTCGTCTACTTACTTTGTTGTGTATTAATGGTGGTAGGAAATGTTATTGGATCACAAGCAACTTCGATTAACCACATTTACGCTGTATTTATTATCACCGGATTTGCTGCTGCTCCATGTGATTCTTTGGTGGAAATTTCTACCACTGATGTTTTCTTCCAGCACGAAAGAGCCAGTTTCTTAGCCCTTTTCATTTTGGCCCTTTACTTCGGTAATTATTTGGGTCCAGCTATTTCTGGTTATATTGTTGACCGTTTAAGTTGGCAATGGTCTTACTACTTACAAGTGATTTTGTTTGGTGCTATGTTCTTTATTCTTTTCTTCTATATGGAAGATACCACTTTCAGAAGAGAAAGTGATGTTGAAACTGAAATCTTGGAACAAATCAAATCCAATCAAACTGGTCTTGATAGTTCTGGTAAAGAAAATACTAGATACGAAGTAAATGAAGCTGACAGTGATGATAGTGATTCTATTGATCACTCCATCAAAAAGAGAGGATACTGGCAAAAAATGAAAGTTTTCCAAACCGAGTATAACGATCCAAGATCTTACTTGTGTATTTGGTACCGTCCATTTTTATTAACCACATTCCCAGCTGTTGTTTGGGGAGGGTTAATCTACGGAGCCCAAATGATGTGGTTGTCACTTATTTCTACCACCCAAGCTTCCATCTATGGTGTTGCACCACACAATTTCAGTTCAGGACAAATTGGGTTAATCAATTTTTCTCCTTTAGTAGGTAACATTCTTGGAATGTTGTACGGGGGTAAATTTGTTGATTGGTTGACCGTTAAATTGGCCGAAAGAAACAATGGGGTTATGGAACCAGAATTCAGATTATACGCTATGATTCTTCCTACCATTTTAAATGCTGCTGGTTTATTGGCTTACGGTATTAGTAATGCTAACGGTACTACTTGGGAAGTGTCCGTTATTGTTGGTCTTGGATTCTTAGGTTTCTCCATGAGTTCCACTGGTGGAATTTGTTTAACCTACTCCATTGATTGTTACCACAAAATGGCCAGTGAATCAATGGTGCTTATGTTATTTATTAGAAATATGATTGGAATGGTATTTACCTTAGTCTTCCAATATTGGTTACAAGCATGTGGGTTATCACTTTTAACCTGGTTATTGTTCATGTTATCCCTTATAATTAACGGATCTTTTATTCTTATGATTATTTTTGGTAAGAAGTTAAGAAGATTTACTGAGGCCAGATATAATAAATACTCTGATCCAAACTACGGGGAAATCTTCAAGTCCAAAAACTGAACCTAAGTCCGTCCTTGGGGATTATATGTGAATAATATGTTCTAAAAGTGTAGCTAATATAAATACTGTTAAGTACCATACTCTTCTTAGCATCAGCCTCTTGCTGCAATTCTGGCTAGTTTTGCGGCAACTCCTGTGCAGGCGCCGTGAGGCTGTGCACCGATAAAGGCTCGCTTAGGTTTGAAAAAACAGAAGATTCAATTTTCTTAGCCCAGCTGAAGCTTGTGTTTTTGTAGTACTACAATGGCAGGAATAAGGCAAGGAAAGGAAAAGCCAGAATCTCTGTGTAAGACCTTGAACTAGAAATGGTTTTATTTATTCCCCTCGCGTGATTTGGGGGATAATTTTTCCCAATTGGATTGTTCCTTAAGTTTAAATTTCAAAGCTTACTTTTCTACAGTTTACAATCTAAGTTTACATTTCTGAAATGTTTTTTCACTTCTGATACTGTTTTGACTTTTTCAAACAACCCTTCAGTTCTTTCCTTCATTTTTTCCCATCAGTTCTTCCCTTCATTTCTGCCCTTTCTCCTATCCTTCATTTCCTTATTGACTTGTCTACATTGCTTCAAAGCAACCGCGAATGTATCATAACCTATCACTAAAAAAACGTTTCTATTTATAACATCCAGATCAATCGTCTAAACCCATCTATCAAACACCACCCATTCACCTATCACCACCACAATCTTTACCGTTTCTAGTAACAAACGCGGTCTAGGTCTTTTTTGCGCAAACACAATGGCTTTATTTTCTTTTATCCAAAAAAAAAAAGGAGTGCGCTCCGCAATTGTGGGTTCCGCACTACGGCTTTTTTTGATCACATTTCGTCAAATATCATTTATTATTGATATAACTACGTTTACAAAGTTAAAGAAGTTGTAGAGCATAAGTTTTGGATCTTTCAAAGTTCTTGTGTATCAGTCAAACCTCAAAATTCCCTTTGCAAGTTTCAGGTTTTTTTCTATAGAGACTCCCCCACTTGCTGTGTCAAATATTGAATCACGATTAGTAATTGAAGCGTTTTTTCGATTGTTAACCCTGATTTAATCAAGTAGAATTGTCATATACTGAACCCCATACCAGTGTATTACCCCCACAATCGCTTAGTTTATTCCAAACCCGTTTAAAACAACCCCGAACCCGTTATTAAAAAGAGTCCCCTTAAGTTATGTATCAGCAACCGCAACATACTTACAGCTCAGCGGAATCTGTCAGTAGGCGGTTATCCAGTAACAATCCATTTAGAGCCATTAATGGTGACAGAGTGAGCTCAGCATCTTCCAACTCGTCTTCCATAGTAAGATCACCCCACCAAAAAAACTTTGATAGTTGGGTTGAAAAAAATAAACAGTTGATGGAAGATGATTCAATGGATGAAAGTTACACCAATTACTTATTAATCGATGAACAAAGAGACGTTAAGAAACCTTCGCTTCCTCACCAACCTACCAGAACCAATTCTGATTCCTCCGTAAAGTATGTATAATTTTTCCCACCGTGTTATTGTTTCATAGTACTAACTTTTTTAGGCAAATGTCTTCGAACAATCCTTTTGCTTCTTCGTATGTTCATCATAGAGACCCACCCCCAGCTCCAGGAAAAACCAAAGAGAGAACAGCCACTCCACCAGCGCGTCCCCAAAAGGGCCATTTAGCTCCACCTTCGTATGAGGAAGCCGCTGGACCGGAAAAAACAAAAAAAGAATACCCTAGAGAAAAATCTGGTAGTTCCAGACCTAGTAGAAGTCACAGCGATAGTAGAGCTGATAGTAGAAACCATAGAAGTCATAGATCTCATAGTGACAAAGACAAGGATAGACACCATCGTCACAAATCTTCCAAAAAGTCACCATCTAGAAAACAATCAGAAGCAGTCAAATCTAAGAATTTGGACACAATCGATAAATTAGATGTTACTGCTTTCTTTGGAGGTGGTTTCCATCACGATGGACCCTTTGATGCTTGTAGACCTCACCGGAATAAGAATGTAAAGGCAGCACCTGTCATGGCATTCCCCGCTGATGGCCCCAACAATTCCATCAAGGGGTACGGTAATGTCGACAAGGATGAACAAATGAATTTGGCTTTTGGAAACTATCGTGATGAAAATAATTTAGTAGGAAGAAAGACAAGTATTAGACTTCACAGTTCTGGAAGTAAGCTGAGTGACGCTTTACCATTACCTAAAACGAATAGAGGACATAATGATATGATAGCAAGTATGGAACTCCCCAAAACCAACCCTTCGGTTATAAATTTCGATGCCAATGTTAAGAGTGAACCAATCCACGGTATTTCTACTGCAGGTTTGGGATCATCAACTTTCGTTGATGGTGCCCCTGCCCCTAAGAACGATGAAAATTTAAACAATGTAGGAATAGGCAGAAAGAAATCTTTAGTCCAAAGATTTAGAGGGAACAGTGGTAGTGAATTCAATACCAGAAGAAATTCCAATGAGAATTTGGAAGCTTCTCGTTCTCTCGATTCAGGAGAAGGTGGTAATTCATTAATAAGAAGAGTTAAGAGTTTAAAGGTAGGTAGAAGAGAAAGATGAGCAGCTTGAATATTTCGTATTGTTGTAGTGTATAGTAATGAATGGTGTATTATTTTTGATCAAATTTCTACACCTTTTTCGCGATTTAAAATTTTTCAAAATTTTCATTTTCAATGTTCAGGTTAAACAAGATAGTGACAAGGCAGTTGTCATATGGTTTACCTAGAATAGGGTTACTAGAGGACTTGAAAGTAAATAACCAGAATTTCCAAGGTCTTTTTACCAGAAAAACTGTGGACCAATTATGGCATCAAAGAGGTGAAAAATTAGTAGATAATTTAAACCATTCCGTAACAGAAAACCAAATCCAAGCTCCTGCTAATTTATACGAACTTATAAGTTTAACCATCAACAAACCTGAGCTTTATGGAATCTTCCAGAACGCTTCCAATTTATATAATCTTCAATTTTTCTTTGAAGGATTAAAGGAAGGACCTCAATATGAGTTCATCAAGAAAACCGAATCAGAATTATTGAAGTCTCCTGATATAAGTGACGATATTACCAATATTCCTCAGGATACAGAAGTTAAAAACTGGCTTATTTCATCTTTTGGTTCCATTCCAGAATTCCGGAACTTATTATTAAACTCTGCCAAAGCCATCAAAGGTGATGGAACTACCTGGTTAATAGCCCAACCTAATGTTTCTGAGTCATCTTTGAAGAATAACTTTTTTGGTAACTCTTTTGGAGATTCTACTGAAGCTAGATACACAAAGTTGAGTATTATAAATACCTATAACGCCGGAGTAGTGGATGATTCACTTAGATCAGGACAGTTATTAAAATTAAACCAACAAAAGAAAGCCAAAGAAGCTTTCAAAGCTCAAGAATCTAGTGAAGAACCGCAAGAAACTCAAGAGAAAAGCGATAACTTTCTTGGTTCTGTTGAAGATGCTGAACTCAACCATTTATTTTCTGACAAAAAGATCATTCCATTGTTGGCAATAGATGCTTCTTTGAGAAACTATTTATTGGACTATGGTATTTTTGGTAAACAACAATACTTGGACAATGTGTGGGAATGTATCAACTGGGATGTTGTGAAGGAAAGAGTTCCACCAAGATTTGTTGCTAACTTCACCATTGATTAATGTACATAGGATGCCCTAGAAACAGTATATGTATATACTACTGTAGAATGTAAATAAATAAACACTGTAGAAAACTGTATTAAACACTGGAAAGCTGAACGACGGTCAGCTGATGTAAATTACCTATACACTAATTATGTCTTCAATACCTCCTTAACAATCTCTTCAACTTCATCCATATCCTCAGTTGGAACTCTAGTCATCTCTATACCTTCACCAAAATGAGATTTAATAGCCATCAAAGTTTCATAAGATTTTTTATCGTGGATAAAAGAAATAGAAACCCCAGTTCTACCAAACCTACCAGTTCTTCCAATTCTATGTAAGTAGGTGGAAGGATCAGGCTTACCGAATTTATCTACTGGTAAGTCGTAGTTAACCACCATAGAAACTGTAGCAATATCAATACCTCTAGCCAAAACATTGGTGGTAATTAAAACCTTAGCTCTACCATCTCTAAAATCATCAATTAACTTGTCTCTTTCACTGTGTTCTAAATCCCCGTGTAAAACAGAGACGGTGTGGCCCTCTTGTTTCATCTTCCCGTACAATTTGTTGGCAGTTTGTTTGGTACCAACAAAAATGATGGAAGATCCAATAGTTAACAAACCGTATAATTCAGTCAATACGGTGAATTTGTGGTCTTCGGAGTTACAATCCATGTATAATTGTTTAATTGCAGAAACGTTCAATTCTTCTTGTTTCAATTCCAAAGAATTGGCATTTGGCACGAATTTTTCAGCAAATCTACGAACTTCTTGAGGGAAAGTGGCTGAAAAAAGAACCAATTGACAACTCTTTGGCAATACCTTTTTAACTCTTATACTTTGGTCAGCCATACCTTGAGCATCTAACATTTGATCGGCTTCATCTAATACAAACACTTTAACGTGCTTCATATCTAAAGCTCTCTTTTTAACCAAATTTAAAAAAATCCCAGGGGTACCGACCAAAATCTGGCCAGTAACTTTTTCACCTTGGGGGACAGATTCAGGAATAACCAACTGATTAGTAACCTTGGTGAACTTGGACATAGCCTGAATAACGTCCAAGGTTTGTCTAGCCAATTCTCTGGTTGGGGACAAACAAACACATTGAGGAGCTTGAAATGATTCGTCTACTCTTGAAAGCATAGTTAAAGAAAAAGCTGCTGTTTTACCAGTACCTGATTGGGATTGACCAATCATGTTGGTAGGTGGGTTCGAAAGAAGTAAAGGTAAGGCCTTTTCTTGAATTTTGGAAGGTTTGGTGAATTTCATAGAATATAACCCTTTCAATAACTCTTCAGATAATCCTAATTCTTCAAAAGATTTGACTGAATATAAAGGAGAGTTTGGATCGGCTTGTAAATCAGCCAATTTGACTTGAACTTCATAGTTTGATTTGATAAGGTTTGAATCGGACGCTACTTCTGATTCTTCTTTCTTTTCTTCTTTAGATTCTTCTTTTTTGGGTTCTTCTTTCTTTTCTGCTGGCGTTTCTTCCTTTTTTTCCACTGGTGTTTCTTCTACTGACTTTTCTTCTACTGGCTTTTCCTCTACTAGTTTCTCTTGTATTGGCTCTTCCACCTTTGTAACGTCATCCTTCTTATCTTTGGGTGCTTCGCTTCCCAACGATAATGATGAAAGCAATTCTGAGGCGTCGGTCTCTGGTTTTGGAGTAGACATGGTGAATAAAATTTTCAATTTCGCACTTTCATATTTTTCAATCACAATCGTGTTGAATCAAGTGACGAATAATCCCTGGTAGAATATGGCCAAGTCCAATGTTAAGGCCAATTCGCCGGCTCCTAAGTCAGGTTCTAAGAGCGTCAAATCTACGCCTAAAAACGAAACGCCCAGTGCCAAAGCTCCAGTTTCTATCTCAGAAAAGGCCCTGGAAAGAATAACAGATATTATAGTACCCAAAAAACATTCCTTGTTTAACATCTGGGTGATCTTTTTGTTTCTCAAAGTGTTATTATTTATTGGTTATTACTCCACTGATTTTGAAGTTCATCGGAACTGGTTGGCAATTACGTATAATCTTCCTTTAAAAGAGTGGTATATAGAGAACACATCTCAGTGGACATTGGATTATCCTCCATTTTTCGCTTATTTTGAATGGGTTTTATCCCATTTAGTTCCATCTGCTGTGAAGGCTGACGGATGTTTGGATTTGGTGGAACATGGTTCGTTTGGCTGGCCCACAATCTATTTCCAAAGGATTACTGTTGTTTTGAGTGAGATTGTTTTATTCTTAGCGTTACAATGGTATATAAACACATCCACTACCCATAGTGAATCCAGAAGAGCCTATGTTATAGCCTCTAGCTTGGTTTTGTCTCCGGGCTTGTTACTTATAGATCATATTCATTTCCAGTATAATGGAATGATGTATGGGATCTTGGTATTGGTGATTAACAGTGCTCGTTTAGAGAAGTATTTGATGTGTGGGTTTTGGTTTGCGGTGTTATTGTGTTTTAAGCACATCTATCTTTACTTGGCCCCAGCTGTGTTTGTATTTTTATTGAGAGGTTATTGCTTGAATTTGAAATATAACAGAAAAAAGAGTTTGGGGTACAATTTGATCAACTTCATAAACTGGAAAAATTCCATAAAACTAGGCTTAGTTGTCATTTCCACTTTTGTAGTGGCATTTGCTCCATTTATTTATTACAATCAAATCCCCCAAGTTTTGGCAAGATTATTCCCTTTTAGTCGAGGTTTGACCCATGCTTATTGGGCTCCTAACTTTTGGGCCATTTATTCATTTTTCGATAGAGTGTTGATCCAAGTGTACAATCACATTCCTTTATCAAGATTAACATTACAAAAGATCTTCCAATTCAATCCCAAGTTGTTGTCGGATCCAAAATACTTGAATACTTCCACTAGAGGCATAGTTGGTGACATTGAATTTTTAATTCTTCCTACCATAACTCCCAAATTGACGTTCTTTTTAACTTTGTTCTACCAAGTGATGGCTTTAATTCCTTTGTTTATCCAACCCAACTTTGCTCGTTTTGTTGGGGCCATGGCCTTGTGTGGATATTCATCCTTCTTGTTTGGTTGGCACGTTCATGAAAAAGCTGTGCTTCTTATAATCTTCCCCATCAGTTTCTTGGTCGTGCGCGATACCAGGCTTTTGACACCTTATAATTTATTGGTGAGTTGTGGGTACGTTTCTATTTTTCCGTTGATTTATACGAGTTCTGAATGGTTGATTAAGGTGTTGTATACGTTCTTATGGTACGTTGTATATGTTTTTAACTTTAGGAATGTGACTCAGATCCCCAAACATATATCGGGTCCAGAATTTCTACTCGACAGGTTCATCCATTTATATATTCTTGGATTGATTCCTATGGTGGGCATAACCAGTGCCATTGATCTTTTTGAAAACCAATTTGAGTTTTTGAAGAAATTGGCTTTTTTAAAACTTATTATAATAAGTGTATACTGTGGGATCGGAATAATAGGAAGTTGGAATGGATTCACCTGGTTGTACTTTGTAACCGATTCAATGTTTAAGTAGTGTGTATTTAGAAATGTGTGTTTGAGTAGTGTAAATAGTGAGTGAACGTTGTTGGAGTTGTAGAACTTAACTGGAAATTACTTAGAGTTAAAGAAGTTAGACATAGAAATCCAACGCTCAACAATGTGCCATCTGCACCCTTTCGGACTTTACAGACCGGACTTTGGATTTTTCGCAGCAACACCGATTGCCCGGACTATAAATATCCTATCCCCCCTGAAAAATTAACGTTTATTAATTCTTTTTAAAATGTCAGAAACTATCAGTTTAGGTGCCTATTTGTTTGAAAGACTTCACCAGGAGCCAATTGGGCTTAAATCAATCTTTGGTGTCCCCGGAGACTTCAATTTAACGCTTTTGGATAAGATCGATGAGGTTAAAGGGTTGAAATGGAGAGGGAATGCCAATGAATTGAACGCCGGTTATGCTGCCGATGGTTACAGTAGAGTCAAAGGAGGTGTCCTGGGTAATTCTGAAGAAAGTGGTGGTAGTGGATTTGCTGCTTTGGTCACTACCTTTGGTGTGGGGGAATTATCAGCCTTAAATGCTGTAGCTGGTGCTTATGCTGAACACGTTGGTTTGTTACATATAGTAGGTATTCCATCCATTGCCTCTCAGGCCAAACAATTGTTATTACATCATACTTTAGGAAATGGAGATTTCACTGTTTTCCATAGGATGTCTTCCAATATCAGTCAAACCACTGCGATTCTTAGAGATGAGTTTACAGCTGCTGCAGAGATTGATAGATGTATTAAGGAGGCCTATATTAACCAAAGACCTTCTTATCTTGCTTTCCCTTCAAACATGGTGGATGTTCAAGTCCCCAAAAAATTGTTGGACACCCCTTTGGATGTGTCTATTCCTAAAAATGAGGAGGCTGAGGAAGATGAAGTTGTTGATGCAGTTTTAGATTTAATTTCTAAGGCCAAAAACCCTACTGTTTTGATTGATGCTTGTTGTTCCAGACACAATTCGACTTTTGAAGCTAAAGAATTTATTAACAAAACCAATTTCAAGTTTGCCGTGACTCCTATGGCTAAAGGGTCTAAGTTTATCGACGAAAGCCACGAAAGATTTGCTGGTGTTTACGTGGGTTCTTTGTCTTATCCAAAAGTTAAAGAATCTGTTGAAAATTCGGATTTGATTTTGTCTTTAGGGGCCATGTTGAGTGATTTCAACACCGGTTCATTTTCTTACTCCTACCAAACTAAAAATGTGGTTGAGTTCCATTCCGACTATACCAAGATCAGAAGTGCCCAGTATCCTGGGGTTAGAATGAAACAGGTTTTAAGAAGAATCATTGATTCTCCTGAGTTAGATAAAGCCATTGAAAACTATACTCCAGAGCCAGTGGTTAAGGATCCATTCCCAGAAATGCACAAACAGAAGAGTTTACTTATTTCTCAAGAATGGTTATGGACTGGATTATCCAAATGGCTTAAAGAGGGAGATATCATTGTCACTGAAACTGGTACTTCTTCGTTTGGTATTTTACAAACCAGTTATCCCAAGAATGCTTTAGGGATCTCGCAAGTTTTGTGGGGGTCCATTGGATATTCCGTGGGGGCTTTGTTTGGAGCTGTCACTGCTGCTGAAGAGTTGGACCCCTCTAGAAGAGTTATGTTGTTTGTAGGAGATGGATCTTTACAGTTGACTGTTCAGGAGATTTCTTCTATGGTTAGAAATGGAAACAAACCATATATTTTTGTTTTGAACAATGATGGATATACCATTGAAAGATTGATCCATGGTGAAACTGCTGAATACAACGATATTCAATCTTGGGACCATCAAAAGTTGTTGGACACTTTCAAGGCAGAGAATTTTGAATCCCATCAAGTCAGTACTATTCCTGAACTTACAGGATTGTTTGAAGATGAAGCATTCTGTAAGAATGATAAGATTCGGTTGATTGAAATCATGTTGGATAAAATGGATGCTCCAGTAAATTTGGTTAAACAAGCAGAGTTGAGTGCAACTGCTAACAAAAGTTAAAGTTTTAACTGGTTAAATATACATATAATACATAGTGGTACATAGTCTGATACAAAGGTTGGTTTTTACTATTGATTCTTCTCGTTGAATATATAATCCGGAAACAACAGTTCCCAATCCTGATTGAATAAATCAGATGTCATCAACACTGGTGGCCCACCAAAAAATTCCAAATTCTCTCCGTTGATTGGAATATTATTAAAAGTTTCTGGAATTTCGTCTTCTTTTGTCTCTTCTTCAGGATACATAGGAGTAATGCTCTTTTTTCTTTGCAGTTGATCATCATCTATCTGAGTAATATCAAAATCAATATCTTCATATGTAGATAATCTTGAAGTGATTGAGTTGAAGGACTTTTCGGCCAACTTCCAAGTTCTTGAACTTTGTTTTAAAACGTATAGGAAAAATTTCAATTTCACGTTTTTATCGTTTCCCAAGTCTTTGGACGTGTTTAACAAAAGGATAATGGAAATTGATAAAATAGAACAATAAACTATGAATATGGATACTTTCTTAAGTCCGTGGACTTGTTTGAATCTGTTTATAGCATGATATAAATCTTCAATGGCATTTCTACTGATCACTTTCGGGATAATTTTGGTGTTGTTGAAGTTTGAACTTGAAAGACCAATAAATGGACGATTCAAACAAAGCACTAAAACATAGTAATAGTACCGTATACTTGATAACGTTGGATTGTCAGCTGTTTTCATCAATGACTCTTTATCGAATCTCAAGTCTACTGGTAGGTTTAATCTCCAATTCAAGATTTTCTCATTATACTCGTTTAGCTTATCTAAGGTGGACAATAAGTTATTACTATTATTATTGAACTCCTGGTTGAAGTTCTTATTAAAAATGTCATTCAACATGTTATCACTAATGTTTATAAGGTTGATAACATTTTTCAAAGGACTGGAAATGTTGGAGATTTTTTTATTCTTTTTATTTCTTTCAGATTCATCCAAATATCGATACTCATCAATCCATTGTAATTCGGGTAAGTCATCAGTTTCCGGAATAGTAGCATCATTTAGCTTTAAAAGTGAAGGTCTTCCTAATAGTAAACTAATGAAATGATCTGCCATGTAGGAGCCCCAATAAATCCGCAGTTTAATTTCATTATCAATTTCTTTACTATAGCTAGAAGGAGCTTTCAGTTTCAAAAACCAAGAATTTGGATTCAACTGGAACCCTAAATCAAAACCCATTCTGATGGCGTTCCCTGACAACATCCAGCCACTGGAATTTGACCCATTAAAAATGTCGTAAAATGAAAGTAAAAGGAAACTTTGTAACGATGTGATGGAAGGGTTATTCAATTTGTTTAAAAGAAGGTTCTTAGCTTCATTGTAATAATTAATAGAATTCAAATAGATTCTCTCGTCATCAGACATCTTAGATCCTAAAGCACAAATACTTAACACTAAAATTTTGGAACAATAGGTGTTGGAATATTTGGGTTTGAAAAACTCCTGTAAAAACGCTTCTCGGAATATAAACATATTAAGATCAGGGTACTGCCACACGAAAAACAATTTCAAACAATGAAGAATGTCAGCGTCCTTGTTCAATTGACTGATAATATGAAACTCATCGTTAGAAACTTTGGAGTTCTTCCCTACCAATTCATCGATATCGTATATAGACGTCGGACCGTACACTGAGACATCATTGTGGTTATCATTATCATGATCATGAGGAGTGGTGTAATCGTTTTCAGGACCATTGGAAAGGAAATCCGACAAATCTACAGACTTCAAATATGTTGATTTTTGATCCACATTGTCTAAATTATTAAAGTGTTTGAATATATCGATCAAATTGGAGTATTTTTTCTCCAAACTTTCCACGTAATTTGCAGTGGGCCGCTTTTTCCTCATGTCGTTCATGACTTGGATGCATTCATATTCTCCTTTGACACAGTTCAGACAGGGATATTCGTAGTTACATTTGATTTTTTTAACCCTACACCTTTGGCAGGAGAGAAGCCTTGGTTTTTTAGACATGGTTGAAGTCCGTAGCGAGCGTAAAAAAGATAAGGTGTGAGAAGATGAGAAGGCTGAGATTGAGAAGGTTAAAATTGAGAAGGTTAAACTTGAGAAGGTTGAAATTGAGAAGGCTGAGTAGAGGATAGATAAATTATAGATAGTTATCAAATGTATAAATATATTAAGTATTCTAGTTTTTAAGAATTCTGTTTTAAAAATTCCTGTTTAAATATTTTTGTTTTTTAGATATAGGCTGAATCAATGACTGACTCATATTCATCCTTCATCTAATTCAAAAATAGTATCTGATATGTACAATAAACAACAACAATTATCCCCACAATAACCATAAACCCATCTAATCCCTTATAAATCTTATCCTTGTGACTATTCCCTAAAGTCTTACTATGAATCAATGGTGGATAAATATATACCAAAGGTATACAAGCAAAACATCCATTGAAACTAACAAACTTATCAATGTGATTAAAGTTCATATATGCAACGAAACAAACAACGGCAATAAATACAATCCTAAATAAATTCTTTAACCATTTAATTCTAGGACTATACTTTCCTGAATTATATAATCTTCCATTCTTAAAGAACATGGAAGAATTGAATATAATATTCTCCAAGATTTTGATAGCTGGGAATAATTGTAATGGAGCTGTCAAAAACACGGCTAAAGAATAAAGGATCAAAATTAACTTGATGGAGAAATTCTTGTACGGTAAATTTAGTAAAATAATAGATTCCACATCTTCTCCAAATGTTAAGTATCCAATGACTCCGATGGAGGTGAATAATAAAGTGATTAAAACCATAGAAATTGCCAACACCTTAGGGAATTGTTTAGGGTTTGTCATGGCTGATTCAATGGGTAAAATTAATCCAATTCCTTCAAACGATGTGACGGCCACACCGATTAACATGGACCAACTCTTGGAATTGAATTGAATGATATTAGGACCAATTCCATCTTCAATGAGATCACTTATGGAATAGTAGAAAATAATCACCAACCCTATCAAAATGAAAAAACTACTAATTAAAGATATCACTGATAATTTAGAAATCTTCCGGATTAAAATCAATGGGATTAATAATAAAAACTGGAGGATAACTAAACTGAACTCGTCTATCCTAAATAAGTTAGCAAAATTGGTGGTACTGAATAAAATGTATGTGGAAACAAACCCAATTTGACTTATAAGAATAGAGATCAAAATTAAGATTCTTAAAAACGTCCCGTGAGTTTTGTAACCTAATTCCCCAAAAGAACTCATGTTAAAATAGTTTTTCAGGGAAATTAAAAGCATATAACATATAAATGTCAATAATCCAAACATATTCAATGTCACAATGGAGAATAATAATCCACCTTTAGAAAACGCATTGGGTAAGAATAAAATCCCTGATCCCACCAAGGCTTTAAAAACAAGAAAATACGTTTTCAAATTGGAAGATTTGGGTTTTTGGTACTTTACTGGGTTTTCTGGAGGTAAAAGTAAACTCTCTTCATCATCTACCAGTACTTCTTCGTCACTATCAAGATCTTCCCCAGCAAAGTTGGAATAGATATTTAAAAACTCAATCAAGTTGTTGGTTAAGAATTTGGGTGCTGGTCGATTGTGTTTTACGGACTGGTTGATCAAAAACTGTCTTCTGAACCCACCAGGTATATTTATATCACTGGCCATAGACCCTCTTCTTTCGTCCAAAAAATTGGAAAACGAAGAAGACCGAGTTCTTAGCTTGGGATTACCATTCTGTTGATTGTGATCTTTCAAATTTCTAGTAATATCAGCACCTTGACTGGAAATGTCTGGTAATATCTTAGCTATAGATGGGTCTAGATCTTTGGTCTGACTGAGCTCTTGGTAGCTGGAAGGTGGACTGGCATCATCAGGTGACTCCTGTTTAATCTGAACGCCTCTAGACATACTATAATACTTGTCTACTCCGCTATTATCGTCCACGGGTTGTCGTATCTGCGTATAGTGTCTGTCCTCCACTGTGGAAAGTCGCATCCTCTGAGTGACTGGCACTCATCGCTAAAAAAGTTATGTGCAGGAGAGCTCATGCCACATAAAAAAAGGTGAACTGAGAAATGTTAGGGTGACACTTCCCCAGGAATTGCGCTTGGCCAAGGAAAGGGGAAGCAAAGACGGTGGTACCACCAAAAGGAAGGGATCATAATTAGAGCAAGTTGAGAGTAAGAAGCAAACTGTAAGCAAACTGTAAGCAAACTGTAAGCAAACTGTAAGCATTGGTCTTAGAAATGTAAGCATGTTCTAGACCAGGATCTGGCAGAAAGACTTTGGGCCTTACAAAGTTTAAAATTAGATATCTAAAATCCCTAAACACCTTGTTGTGAATTTGATAACCTAGCCTCGCCTTTTTCTTCCCCCGTCGCTTATCCTCCACTCTTCTCTTACTCGTTTAGTAAATGCGAAACTCCTCAATTCGGCGATGGAAACTCCGGTCCCCACGAAAATTGTTACGCATTTCTTCGGCAGAACTTCCACGCATTCCCACGGCGGGAGCGAGGGCGAGGATTGCCAGTAATTTCCGGTATGTCCATTAAGTCCAGTATGTCTATTATATCCATTATGTCCATTAAGTCCACTACATCCTACCACATCCCCATCTATGATATCTATACCCCATTCTCCATCCATTCTCCATCTACTCTCAAACAGGCCATTTTTTAAACACGCTTTACCCCATCCACCTCGATACCCAAAAAGAAAGTCGATACGGTATCCCCTATTGTCTCTGTTGAGCCAAAATTTCACTCCACGCTAAATATTTCCCATCTTATATACACACCGGGGAAGGACTTTTAGCCATATTTGAAACGGAGACTGGGGAGAGGTTGTAACGTTACAGTGGGCGCAAAAAGTATCACCCATTTGGTATAGGCCCAACTGTGATTCCTTGGCTATGAAATTCCCATATGATGGGTTTTTTCACCAGGTCATGCCATCTTATGCTTTTCATCCCTACCCTATTCAAACCACGGATATAAGCATTCTCTTGTGGCCACTAGCATGCTATCTTTTGTAAACCAAGTTATTTTTGTCATATGATTTGTGGGCGGTCGCCCGGTTGCCTCCAATTTTTCAGTCCCCTCTGTGAAATTTACTCGGAATTTCGTATCAACGGAAATCTTTGGATTTTTTCCCCATGTCAAAATCCTGCAGCGGGTAAACTGTGATATTATATAAATATCCAATGCCTCTCCGAAAAAAAACCCTTTATCAATTTTTCTGTAAATATAGAGGTATAAAAGTAAGAGCTTGAAATTATTCATCATGAATTGTTTTGATGATATGTACATCAATAATCTTGAATCCTATGGATTTGATCAAAATATAGATTATTTGTCCAATGATATCTATATATCTAACAGTGTATTAATAAAGTGTTGGAAACAATCTAAGTTTGATATATCAATTTTAATACCCTCTACAGCTTCTAAAAGACTTGAAAATATATCATGGAGAAGATTATATAAAAATTTAAATAGTTTAAAGGAAATTAATCCTAAAAGCATTAACTGGTATAAAGACCATGACATAAATTGGTGTTATGGACCTAAATATGAAGATGAAGATTTAATTAAAATAAAAGAACAAGAAGAACTCACTTCATCTAATTCATTTAGTACTGATAGCTTAGATAGTTTAATTGATGAATCAGATTCTGATTCACTCATGGATTCAGCTTATACATATTCAGATAATGAAAGTGACATATCAGTTTATTCAGCACCAAAAACAAAGAAGAGAGTTAAATTTAATTTTGTCATTAATTCTAGAGAGATAATCAATGGCATATCGATTGATTATGATTTTTTAGACAGTACGATATTAAATGATTAATGATAATAGCTAAGGATAGCAGGACATTAGGGTAGGATACGGGTAGAATTGTAATAGTATAGCATAATAAAATAGTAATAATAGTAGTAATAGTCATCTTGCCATATTGTCTAAAGCCTAATTTCTGATGAGATGAGCCAATTCACATGGATTTCCTTTTATCCAGTCGATTTTCAATTTTGCTCTTTGCTCTCAACCAAAAAGAGCAATAATTAGTATCCATTAATCCTTACTAAACTCCCTAAAGGTTCACATGAATAGACTCGATATTATTTAGACAAATATGGTAAGTTCTTGTCTAGGTTTGACTTTGACGATATCCCACTGGGGAAATGCCGGAATGGGCATCCGCCCACCTAAAATTTCATTTCTTCTGTGCATATGTAATACATTGTTGCTTATGTAATCCGGGGGACCATGGTCCTTAAAGACAATGAACCCCAACTTTCAGGGACAAGTTTAGACGGGAGCCAGCGTGGAGAAGAGGCTTGACCAATTGGAGTGGGTGGTGGTATTAATGTTATTATGGATAGGTATCCAATGTATAACTCTCCAGTCGTTTCTCGGGTTAACTTCGGATTTCGCAATTGCGGCTGAATTGGGACACAGTCACCCTAGGGAAGGTTATCCCGAGGCAAGGCTCAATTTTAAACCGAGCATACATTGAGGTCTGGATTTCATATGTAAGGGACTGTCTATTGACATGTCATGTTGGCGTATGTGTTGTGTATGTTGTGTTGTGTATGTTGTGTTGTCATATGACTATGCTGTAATTAGGTGTCATATGTCTATGCTGTTCCTATTTTACCCGTAGTCTTTTAGGGTTGGCTAGCCTCGCAAACCGGCTCCAGATTAAATTAAAGTTTACAATAAGGTTGGAATGGGAGATTGTGTATTTGTGTATATGTAGGTGTTTTCAATGCTTGTGTCAGGCAAACATAAGCACACGATTATGCTAAAGTATGTGGGAGGAACTATGAATTAACCCTATAATTTGGCAGGTAGAAAATGGGGTCTTGTGTACAGGATCTAAGATGAACAGCATAAATGGTGATTTATTTGTGTATGGGTGTTTGTTAGGTGGCATTTGTTTGAGTGATAACTTTGTGTGACATTTGTGTATGTCGTATGTTTTCGTCTGTTCTATTCTTTCTGTATTAATGTTGTTCATTCACTGTTTTACACTCATATTTCGACCTTCATACTAGCCTACTATCCTAATACCCTTCATACTACCCTTACATCTAAATTTATATCCCATTTATATTACTGAATTCTTATGTTCACATATTACTTTCTCATGGTCCTAGTAAACATATACCTAACCTCCTGCTCTCGTCACCTTACCCTTTCCCTATCCTCATTCATACTCTTCTGAATTGCCAGATTAAAAGTGTTCAAATGTTTCACATTATTAAGTATTCGTAAATTCTGTGCCATCAATTCATCATGACTACCTAACAACTCCCCCAAAGGCTCATTTAGTCTCTTTAACGACTCTGTCAATAATTTATATGGATCACTCATAGTGAAATTTCGCGTCGCGTTTATCAAACATGTCTGATGACTTCGATGATGATTTGGATGTGTATTTGACACTGTTGCTGAAACCGGAGGATGCAGTGGCAGCAGCAGTTAAAGCTGCCGCTGATAGTCTGAACCAAAGGAATTTACAAAAACATCAACCACAAATTAGTCAACCACAAAAAAACCCCCACAAGAATCAACCACAAAAACCTCTATCAAGTCAATCACTGCTTCAATTCAAATCCAGTCAACCTACAACTCAACTTAAATCTAGTCAATCTGGACAATCTGGACAATCCCCTTCAATTAGATCAATACTGTCGAAATCAAATCAATTTTCTAGTCAATCAACCCAAAAGTCTGGTCGGGGCCAATCTGATCTATTTGGTAATATCATCTCCTCCAGCTCCCCTAAAGAAACCAATACCGTTCCAGAACAACCCACGCATCATGATATTGACTATGAAAACCTTCAAACTTATATTTATCCAATTAACTATGAAATCAGAGACTATCAATTCAATATCATCGAGAGATCTTTCTACCATAACATGCTAGTGGCTCTTCCTACAGGGTTGGGTAAGACATTTATAGCTGCCACGGTGATTCTAAACTACTGGCGATGGTTTCCTAATTCCAAAATCATTTTCATGGCTCCTACAAAACCATTGGTGGCCCAACAGATTAAAGCTTGTTTCAGTATCATTGGACTTCAGGACCAATTTGCTATTCTTCTAGACAAATCTAAACGGAACCGGCAGGAAATTTGGGACAATTCGAAGATTTTCTTTACCACTCCGCAAGTTGTTGAAAATGACCTCTGTAGTGGTTTGGTAGATCCTAAAACCATTAGTTTGTTAATTATAGATGAAGCTCACAAAGCCAAGGGGAATTATGCTTATAATAATGTAGTGAAATTTTTGGATCGGTTCAACCGAAGTTATCGGATTTTAGCCCTTACTGCTACACCTTCTTCCACTGTTGAAGGAATCAAAGAGATCATTGGTAATTTAAGTATCACCAAGATTGAAATTAGAACTGAAAATTCCATTGATATTATCAAATACTTTAAAAACAAACGAATTGATAAAATTGATATCAACTTCGAATCTAATCAAGACATTTCCACCTATATGATCTACCTTTCCAATGCTTGTGAACCGTTACTTAAATTGGCCAATGAAAAACACATTATTAACGTTACCAATCCCACCCTGTTGAATTCATTTCGATTGCTAGAAATGTCCAAACGGAATCTTGGGAACAAAAATTTAAACGAAGGTATTAAATGGTCGAATCATTTTCTTATTAAGATTTTGATGTTCATCAGTACATGTTTCAAAAAACTTAAAATCTACGGGCTTAAGAATTTCATGGCCTATTTTGAAGAAAATAGAGTGAAAAATCAAAAGTCCAAGAATAAGCTTATGAACGATTTCTACGGTAACGAGAATATTCTTAAATTGAATGAACTTATAAGGAACTATAGTGATGAGGGTAGTCATCCTAAGATAGATACGTTGATAGAGTATATGATAAATTTTTTCAAAACCTCCACCTATGATAATTCCAAGATTATCATTTTCACAGAGTATAGAGACTCAGCTTTGGAAATTGTCACGGCAATAGAAAAGCTTAAAAATGACGGTTTAAAACCTCATATATTTATCGGTCAAGCTAGTGATGATAAGAAAGGGTCCGATTTGAGCTCTGAGGTTGGTGATTCTGCAAAGCTGACCTTAACATCTTCGGAATCCGCTAAACTCAAAGGAATGAACCAGAAGGTACAAAAGCAATTGATCAAAGATTTCAAGACTGACAAGTACAACATCCTTGTAGCTACATCTATTGGAGAAGAAGGGTTGGATATAGGAGAAGTTGATTTGATTATTTGCTATGACTCTACCAGTTCACCCATTAAAAATGTACAAAGACTAGGTAGGACTGGAAGAAAGAGAGATGGTAATATTTTGATGTTGTTTTCAGACAATGAGCGGAAGAAGTTTGAAAAGGCTATGGACAATTATGAATGGATTCAAAAGTTCATCATGAAGAATGAAAAGGATTTAGTTAAAGAATCTCCCAAAAATAGAATCCTTCCTAAACAGTATAAACCTGCTTTAGAAAAGAAGTTTATTGAGCCTAATAAAGATATGGATGACGAAGAAGACAATGATGAGATTATTAAGATTGCCATGAATTATATGAAAGGTAGGGGACAGAAAACTCAGAAGACAAAGACTAAAGGGAAGGTGAGTAAAAAACCACCACCAATACAAAAAAGGTTTTTCATGCCTGATAATGTTGAGACTGGGTTTAGAAATGTATCTGAGATGTTGAAGGGACAAACTGATGTGGCCGTGGAAAAGTCAGACCCTCCATCTCTGCCGGATTTGATTGATACTGATGGAATTAGTTTTATGGATTCGCTGATGGAGGTGCAAGATCAAAGAAATGCGTCGAAAGAAACGAAAGGAATAGAGGCTTCAAAAGCAATAGAGGCCCCAAAAGCAATAGAGGCCCCGAAAGCAATAGAAGTCCCTAAAGTTTCTAAAACAATTCCAAAATATTCAAACCAACCCCCCCTTGCTGAAAAATCCGCAAACACACCTTCTGTAAAATCTTTAAACTACCCCGAAAAACTGGCTGCGAAAAAACGATTAGGTGTTAAACGGACATTCCCCACTGAAAAAGTGCCAGAACCAGTGAAGAAAATGTTATCTGTTGATTCTTCAGATACGCTAGCCACTAACAAATTCAACCCTGATGACGGTTTCCTTTCATCCCAGGAAAAAATGCAACTCTTCACCAACTATTATAACCCCAGTCCAACAGAAACTCAATTCTACGAACCTATAATCACCCAGGCTTATCTGTTAAATAGTAGACGAACCAAACTATTGAACGAATGCATTGAACTGACAAAAATGAGTTCTGAAGAAGCAGAAAGACTTATTGACAGTTATAAACAATAGAAATAAATACCTAATTTTGCAACATTTACTCGCACTTTTTTCATCCCTGGTTACCCGGATTTTTCACCATTTAAATATCACCAGAATCTCATCAATTTTTTCTTCTTTTCTTTATCTTTATGCAGGGGCATTACGTGTATCAGTGAGGATTCGTCCGAGATCATGTTTTTGCTAGTTGAAAACTATACCTGACAACTCTTTAGTGTGTGGTAGTCATTGAGCTACTGATGCTAAAGGAATTTTTGGAATCTCATTATTTGATAATTCTTTGAATATCAAATCAAAACTTTTTTATCTTGAATAGAACGAGGCCGTTATGTTTGAGATAGGAGGCTTTTGTTAGATGGACAGAGATAAGATGATTAGTTGAATAGATTAGTTGAATAGATTAGTTGAATAGATTAGTTGAATAGATTAGTTGAATAGATTAGTTGAATGGATTAGTTGAATGGATTGGTTGAATAGGATAAATAGTCTGGTTACTGGTTAATAACCTTAAGGTAAATGTTGCCTGCCCTCTGCCTCGCTCGATTTAACCCATGTTAAGTCTTGAGCTGGATACGTCTTGTACGTAATGGGCTAAATGAACTAGGTTTCTTTTGAGTGCGATACCATCAGATGAGTGGTGTTATTGTAATTATAAACCTGTACAGATGAAATGTTTCTCTTCTTCTCTGGTCGAAAAATGAGTCCCCTGGATGGACGCACAGAATAGTTCTAAGTTTGGGTCCAGTGGACCTAGCCGATGGACCTACCTCTTTTGTCGCACTTTATCGATCTCGGTTTTGAAAATTTTGTGCAACTATGTTTAGGAAGTTTACCAAAGAAGAGATCCACTCCAGATCTAATATCAAATCATCTGCCCAAAGAGGTTTGAAAACCAAGTTTGTTTCCCAGTTTGAACCTTTGGAAGAGGTTATCGACGAAATAATACCAAAAAAATCTCAAGCAATTTTAATCAAATGTGAAGACAAGATCCAATTATACTCTATAGATGACGAAGTAGTTGTATTTCAACATTTTGATGATTTAGTTCCAACTCTTAGAGTTGTTCACAAATATCCCCAATGCTTTCCAAAAGTCCAAGTTGATAGAGGAGCTATAAAATTCGTGTTATCTGGTGCTAATATTATGTGTCCAGGTTTAACCAGTACAGGAGGAAAGTTACCCGAAGAAAATTTGGAAGAAGGATCTATAGTTACTGTTTATGCTGAAGGTAAAGAACATGCTATGGCCATTGGAAAGTTGTTGATGAGTACAGATGATATTAAATCTAAGAATAAAGGGCATGGAATAGAGTTGGTTCATTATTTAGGAGATGGGTTGTGGAACATGCAAGATTTGTAGAGGTGTAGATATAAAAGTACATTTTAGATATTCTATGCTCTGTGATGTATTGATTATATTTTCCATATATTCTATGTTCTCATCTATATCGTCGTCTCAACATAAACTAGCTGGTTATTAGCCAAACTAAAATCTTGAATCTTATAAATCTCTTCATCCAAATACTGTTTAACACTTTCTGTTACATAATAATACAATTTAAACCCAAGTATGGACATTCCTATCTTCTTACCAATTATACCTTTCATTTTCAAAATCGAATTATCATGTAAAAACACCCGGTTCAAAATAATGTCACCTTTTAAAGAAAACCGAAGCAGAATTTTCTTTTCAACAAAATCATTCAAAAACTTAAGTTTAGGTTGAATCACTTCTACGGAGTATTTTTCCCTCAAAAGCAACCAATTTGGCAGGTTTTGGTCTATAGAATATTCCCCGTTTTTTACTTTGGCTATGAAATATAATTCTGCATTGATAATATCTTCTTTGGTAAGAAAGGATCCATTGAGTTTGTATAAGCCAGTTTGGCCTGTGGATTCTTCTTTGCTTATACAATTAAGTCGGGCTATAATGTTTATGGTGGTTACTTCTTCTTCCATACTAAAAGGATTTCCATTTATTCTGAGATCTTGAAGGTAAGGGAAGCTTTGATATATTTGATCTATAAAGTCAAAGCTGGTGATCCTGTTGTTTCTAAGATCTAAGGATTTAAGGGAAACTAGATTTTGAATATTCTTGTCAATTCTGTCAATTTGATTATCAGATAAATTTATACTTTCTACATTCACCCTTGGAAACACGGTCAAATTATTAAATGAAAGATCAATGTATGGAACGTTTTCACTAAACAGCGTCAAATCTTTATCACTGTATCCATTTGAAGCAATTACAAGTTCTTTTAAGTTTTCAAATTTTGGTAAAATAAACCGTCGTATTTGATCAATAGAAATTTTTGTATCTGAAATTTTTAAAATTTGTAGACTAGGAAATTTTCTATGTGACCTTCGTTCATCGTTTGAAAACTCCGTGATTCTATTGCCATTGATATTCAACTCTTTTAAAAACGGCAATTGATTCAATAAACTCCATATCTCTTCCATATCAGTAAATAAATTGTAACTTAAATCCAAACGGTGTAAATTAGGAGTCTTGAAAACCAGTTTATTCGTCAGTTTTATCGCTTGTTTATCCAAAGAAACTGACAAAAGTTCACTGTAGCGGGAATTGATCGAATCTAACTTATCAAATCCATAGTTTTCAGCCACTTTATTCCCAAATCGAATCACTTGTTCTTGATTGATCAGTCCATATTGTTTCTCTAAAGCTTGTTCAAATGCGATTGAAGGTACAATTTTCTTATTGGAACTCTTTATAAATGATCCAGCGTTATTTTGAAAAGTTTTGAAATATTCTACTCCACCAATAGTCCCGTTATGTTTACCTTTTTCAATGTCATCGTACTCTATTCCTAGTGCGGTAACATTATCTCCCCATTCTTTGATACTTCCCACAAATCTTACCGTGCAGAATGTTCCATCTACAAACTGAAGTCTGTCTCCTACACGGAACCTGTTACCTTCATAGATCCTGTCGCCTGGAACCTCGTCCATATCATTGAAGTGTAATTACAAGTAGTACTAAAACGTAGATATATTTATACATGCGCGAAACTTAAACTAATACCCTTCAAGTAACCCATCAAGATCGAACTCCTTGGCCCAAGTACTAACAATGGTGGTTTGTTCAACTTTCTCAGGTTCTTTGTCACCTCTCAAGGAGCTCTTGGGTCCTTCACTTTCAACCTTAGGCTTAGAGGCTTTAGGAAGTGTCCAGCCTACAATTCTACCGTCTCTCCAATCGTTCAAAACTGCAGTTGCAGCTGATTCCAAATTAGGTATACCACCTTTTCCGAGTCTTCCTTTTGTTCTAGCAATGTGGATTAAGAACTGCTTACTAAATTCGTTAAAGTCAGCAGCGGGTAAGGCTGGTAATTTGTAGTATTGTTTAACTCCTTCTGCCATTTCATTGTCTTGAGAAAGCTTCTTTAAAAGCAAGTTGAAAGGTTGGATTGGATCAACAATTTGTTTAGGAGGTAATGCTGATAATAATGCTAACTTGGCGTCTTGGGAGGATTTATTGGCCTTCTTCCCGGATAATTCATCAGGGAAAACTATACCAGGAGAATCCAAAATCTTTAATTTACTGTCAATCTTGACTTCTCTCATAGAAGTGGTTACCCCAGCTTGATTCCCAACAGGACAAGCTTTGGAACTGTTCCCATGTCTGTTGGTCAATGAATTTATTATGGAAGATTTTCCAACATTAGGATACCCAATGACTCCTACCACTATAGATCTTTTCAAGTTTGATTTGGAAGCATAACTCTTCAAGGCTTGTAATAATGAATTTGCTGTTAAGGTGGAAGTCAAATTTTTGTTGAAAGTGGCAGAACTGGTGGTTGGTGACGCTTTGACCGGAACAGTGGGGAAGAAAGTTTTGAGGAAACTTACCCATTGGTTTAAAGCATCGGTCGGAATTAAATCCACTTTGTTAAGCACCAAAATTAATCTTTTGTTTGGGTTTTGTAAAACGGCTTCTTCAACTTTTCTGGACCGGGTAGCCTCTGGATCTCTTGCGTCCAATACGTACAAAACCACATCGGCAGCATCTACCACAGTTTTGAAAATTTTGTCGTACTGTTTACGAGACTTATCGATTTCAGCTTTATTTTCGTCTTCATCTTCACTTATATCGTACTCTATGTCTTCGTCGGAATCAACCATTTCATCGTCTTGTTCATCTTCACTTCCATCGTACTCTTTGGCAGCTTGTTGGGCAGATTCCAAAAGAGCAGCTAATCCTCCTTCCTCTTCTTCTTCGTCTTCTTCCATTTCGTCTTCTACTTCTTCACCTCTGGCTAAGGCTTCTTCTCTTTCTTGTTGTCTTTGTAACTTCAACTGTTCTTTTCTTTCCTTTTCTATTCTTCTGTTTTCTTCCAATTCAGCGATGATCTTATCTTTGTACGGGAAGTTGGCAGGAATACCAGGATCTTTGTTCACTCTTGATCTCCAGGTTACATCTTTTTTGGCAAGCTTTCTGTCCTTTCTTCTTTTGGCAGCGGACTTCTTTTTGATCCCTTCCCTCATACGGGTGGAAACTCTTTTGGAGGTATGTTTCTTAGCTCTCATGGTAGGATCTGAAAAATTGAGATGCGAAGAGAAGAGCGAAGAGCTTAAGAAGAGCTTGAAGCTGCAAAAATTTAATTGGTGCGCGCACTATGGAAAATGGCAAGACGGGATATTATTGTTTGTAGTTTGGTTCTGGTTGTTGATTTAGTGTTGTATATATAATATATTAAGTATAATTTATTAGTCAAACAAGTTTCAATCCTCAAAAGAATCAAATTGTTCTTCAGGTTTCTCATACTTGAAATCTTTTACTCCTAAGTCTTTGAAGTTCGATCTTATATAAGAAGGTCTATTAGGTTTCTCTGTTTCTTCAAATTCTTCTTGTTTGCTTTCTGTAATAGCTTTAATTTTATCATCTAAAGAATCAATCAAGCCAGCATTAACCAAAGCATGTCTATCTTGAGAAGTAACATCATCCGACAATCTGTTCACAATCTTTTGTTTTAAAGACTTTTTCAAGTTACTGGCAACTTCAGGAATTTTCTTTTTGGCATATTTAGCAGCATTGGCAATATCTTCACCTCCAAGTACTATTTCCACTGAATCTCGGGCAACCAACGCATGTCTCTGATTTTGTAATTCCTGGCTTTGTATTTCTTGACCGTGTCTTTCAACGGGAAATGCAATACACAAATACAACAATAAAAAGTAAGCAATCTTCATCTAGCTTGTTATCGTAAAGTCTAGGGGTATATATTCTAGGTATTACTGTGAATTAAACTGTGCAATTGTAAGTGTACAAAATGCGACTGCGAAATGGCTGCGAAAATTTACGCATTTCGAGATTTCTGAACCGACAGACTGCTAACTGACCTTGTTAAGTTTTCCATACTATTGTTTTGTGAATGGAAAAACACTGGACTTCTTTTAGGAGGTAAAAATGGTTTACTCATAAAGTTAGTTACGTTAGGTCCATAGTCTCCTTGAATGTCATTGGGGTCACTAAGATTAATGGCCGACCGGGTTCTGATTTGGGTTAAATTTGGACTTGATTGAGAAGACGATAACGTTCCTTCTTCCATGCTAATATCAAATTCATTTTGATTGATGGTGTTGTATCTTCCTTGCGCATCAATGACCTTGTTAATACCTGGAATCTGTGAAATGGCTTCAAAACAATATTTCTTTACATTTCTAATTTTCCGACTTTTAAATTTAGTTTTCCCAAAAAAATAGATTCCTGCAACCAACAAAATAAACACAAATAGTGGGAACACAATACTTTCATGATCATCTTCATCGTCAGTATCGTATCCTGAACTATCTCCTGGAAGTATTCCCCCACCAGCGACAAACTTCTTGTTGGAAATAGCACTGGGGTAGACCCCCACTTTCAAATCTTTGTTGTGCGAGGGTGGGATTTCCGATGATGCGTATAACAAAATCTTCCCCAAAGTCCAAGACAATTCATTCCCGTCTATGGAATCAGTAGATTTGAATGGTACGTGTTCTTTGGTGACATCTTTATCGTCTCCTTCCTCTTTTTCAGGAACTTCAAACCCCAATCTGGGCAATTCAAATCCTTCATGAAGAACATTTATTACCCAACCAGCCTTAAAACAAGCGTCTTTTAGAAACTGTTCCGGGTCCAAATTGGAATAAGATCCTTTTTCGGCATTGGTTAAAATAGCTGACCAGTTGCTTTCACAGTACTCTTTCACCCTCTCGTTAAAAATCCGATAATTGTACTCCCCTCCACTGTGAAAAACATCATTCGCAGTGTACCAGTACTCCGAGATCCCCACAAATTTATCGTGTTCAAAGTTTAATTTGGGTCCGTGCACTCCGTTAAAAAGACAAGGTTCTTCTTTACACGGCACATTTTTCATCAACAACGGGTAAATTGTTTTTATGCACATTTCGTAGTTCCCTATCCCCTTAATCTCGTATGACTTCCCCTCGTGTTCGTAGGTTATCTCCGCGTCTGTGGGTAAACAGGGGTCATTGATATGTTGGCCAATATCGGGGTTTACTATTGAAAGGTTTATAAGTTGCGTAAGGTACCGTCTTCGAGCCTCATTGGCCCCAAACCCAAGCCAAGTTTCTACAAAAACGTCCCAGTTTTGAGTCACTCCGTTGACATTTCTCAACGCTACCTGGCCAATATCCTCTCTGTGTTTTTCTATATCTGAAGTGGAAGATGGCACAAACGCAATCTGGGTCGAAGCTCCTCCCATATCCATAAACCCTATCGACTCATGTTGCTTCTGAGGGTCATAGTTATTCAATTGGTCCATAAGGTAATTCAACCCTAACCACCCATAGGTTCCCTCTGTAGCTCCGTCTATGATCTGCACGTGATCCTTACAGTTATTAATCCAAAATTTGGAATTCTTCTGCAACACTGAACAGGTTTCTTTCAAGATCTTCTTCTGATCCTTCTCTGGTAACAATCTCATTCCTGCGGTTGCTAACACAAAAATAGGTGTTTCACTGTGTTTCTCTTGGGGGATGATTTCTTCGGCAAATTTTATCAAGCTAGAAAAATGATCGGTCCAGATCTTATTGGTTTTGGTTCCATACTTGGAGATTCCTGGGGTGGTTTTCTTAGTCCAATTTTCCTCCTGGGAAATCTTGGGTGGTGATTGTAAAACACTTTGATCTTCAATGTTTTGGACAACATAAGCAGGATCTGGCCATTTATAGATCTGGATCCTTGATCCAGATGATCCAGAATCCACCACTATCCCGTACTTGTACGCTGACTGGGGTATATCCATAATTTTCAGGGTTCGATTTTTCAGCTATTTTTAAAACGCGATACTTTATCACCAAAATGATAATCTTACCAAACACACCCCCCACTCCCACGCTAGCCCCATCGGATCTGGAAGCTCTCAGTCCACTGTTAGCATCTACCAGGGCGTCGCTATGCAATTCCCCCACAGAAACGTATAACGATCTTGTCAGATATGTGGTGAATTTGGAGCAATATGTTGAGGATTTGTTTCAGTTTATTAGTGTTAAGAAGGGTCTAGACCTAGAAAGTGCTGTGAAGTTTGCCAAAACATATGAAGTAAGTGGAGATGTATCTAAGAGTATTCCCTGGAAACAATTGAAAGTCAAGAGTGAAAAAAGAGAGCCCATGAAAGCCTTGAAAGGTGAAAGTCTAAAGATATTCAATAAAGAGAAGAAGGAGAAAGATGAAACCCCCTGGTTACTTTTGAATGAACTTGAAGTTTCCATAGTGGCAATTGCTTTGATATACACCCGTTTAGGTAGTGAGCTAATTAATGAACTCATTGAATTGGATCAAAATGAAGAGGTTACCGAGAAGTGGAAACAAGTAGTTACTTTGTACAAGAAAAGTATAGCATATATTCAATTTGGAATCACTATCACAAATATGTGTGGAGGGATACCAGATCGTTTAAACAGTACATTGTTTCATTTTTTGACCAAAATCAACGCCATAGGCATTCAAATGTCCATACTATCTAAATCTTCTTGGATCAACAGAAACAGTTACAATGAGAATGAATCATTTAAAACCAGCAACAATGGAACTTTATGTCGCGTAGCTGTGTATGTTGTGGATGAACTTAAAAACTGTAAGAATTTATTGGGAGATCTTGAAAACAACGATACGTTTACCATGAAACTTAACTATACCAATTGGGGAGAATATTTGAATATTATTGATAAGTATGCCAATGCATACGCTGGGTTGTTTCTTGCTATAGAAACGTATCAGAACAATAAATTGGGTCAAGCTCTTGGGCTTTTAAATTTCAGTTTACTTAATCTTCAAAGTAAACGGGATTTATCGGTGAAGAAGTCAAAATTGGGGCAATTAAAATCGAAATTTTCCAGTAAAAAAAATGAAAAGTATATTCGAAATCTTGAATCCATTACATCATTGAACCTTAAAAGCTCTTTGTTTAATGAAAAGTCGGGGATTGTATTAAAGGATATAACTTATTTGTTTGATCAGTTGATTCAATTACATCTTAAGTTCACAAAGGAAAATGATAATTTGGGGTTTGAGACCGTGGCTGATTATCAGGATATTCATAAGGACAACAAATGGCCTTTGGGAAGTAAGATACCGATGTCGGAGGTGGAGGAGTATTGTCCTAGGGTGTTTAAGGGAGAGGCAAAGGTAGAAAGGGGGGCATATTATTAGTACTGTTCAGCCTATATCCTAAATATTCTGATCTAAATATAAATCTAAATAAACGTTCACAAGGCTCTATAAACTTCATACCGCTTATCCCAAGGACCTAGAAGCTTCATACCGCTCATCCCAATGATCTGAATATAGAATGGATCTCTTGCTTGGTAATCCTATAATCAATATCTCCAAACTCTGTAAGTATCTTATCCAATCTAGCAAAATAATTAACAAATTGTTTCTCCATATCTCCCCAGAGTTTATCCAACAAATCTTTTTCAAACATATTACTTCCGGAAGCAAAATGTTTTTCAAGTTTCCTTCGAATTTCTCCTGCTCTTACCGCTAAATCTTTAGTGGTGTAACCTGACAAAATGGACCTAACGGTTTTCTTGTTGAACTTCTTAGCCCGAGCACTGGTGTCGGTTAAAGATTCATAAGAATTGATAAAGTCGGCGATTTTACCGATATTTTGGTGAAGAAGTTTCTGGAAGTAAACGCTTTGGGTTTTCTTAAACACAGCGTCAAGTTGACCTCTTACTTTGGCAGTTCTTTCATTGTTGAATAATGCTAATTGTTCGGTGATACTGAACACATTCTGTAAAACACTAACATTTCTATAGTTTCTTTCCTTCTCATCAAACTCACTGTTCTTCAATAATGGATCATCTTTACCAAATAAATGAATACATGCCTCGGTAATTTCCTTATACGACTCACTCAAGACTTCTTTAACGTTGGTATCTTCCAAATCACCAAAATTACTATGAGGTTTATCGAGCAAAGATTCTGTCATATGGAAAAACTGGTTAATGTTCTTAATGGCAGGTATAATTCCACTTTTCGTACTAATGGAAGCTCTATTGATCATTTCCACATGATTCTTGACGAATTTGTTCCAAAGTGATTTGAATTTATCAAGAAGTTTCTTCAAAAAGTTAAAGGCAAAGAAATCCTGGTTGGTTTTGTGGGCATCCTTAGATAAGTTATCCAAAAAAATTAGAAGAATAGGAACGTTGTATTCAACAGGAATGACTTTTTTCATGAAAAGATTGGTATAGTTACCAAACAAAGTATTGAGGGTGGAGATTAAGTCGTTTGAATAATTCATATCATCTTCTTCAAACGAGGTTTTGTCTAGATTGGAAATTCTGCTTTCAAACGGATAGTGGTTAACGTATTCTCCTAAATCATAGAGATTTGTATCATAGTGGAAAACATGGCCAATGAAATTTTGAAGAATAGATGCTAATCCGCGAGTGTCTAATACCAAATCGGCCACAGTCTTGGTATCTTCTATTCCATCGGAAACCATAAATGCCGGTTTAGCTTCATTTGGTTTGGGCGAGGAAGCTCCAATTTGGGGCGAAGAAGGTTCAGATCTGTCATCGTCCAGGAATCCCAATTTTCCAATCAACTTATCTTTTCTAGCAGATAACCTTAACGTACGAGATTTCTTCAAGGTCATGGTGTCTGAAGTATCAAAAGTTCCAACATGAGGAATTGAAGGAGTAGAATATTTGATAGATTTCAAGCGAAGTTTCAACAATTTCTCTAAGAACTCACTTAATGTTTGGTTGATAAACAACTTCAATTCCTCAAAGTCTGGTGGTGACATTTCCTTAACAAACAACGACATGGGAGAATAAATAGTAAGGGCATTTAATTCAATAAATACACTTTTTGGATAAACTCTGTCTAATCCGTTCAATTGGTTCATTCTGACACCAAGTTGATTTTTAAAGTAGCTGACAAAATGCTTAACAAACTTATTGGCAACATATTCATAGTTAGATTGATACTGTTTCAAAGCATTCATGGATTTCAAATCATTGTTGGTGTTTTCTTCTTCCCGAATAGTACTTAAAGCGTTGTATAAATTGACGAGTTGGGCTTCCAATTTGGGTAATTTGTTCAACCGATCAAACTCCTTAAAAGTTTCAACATTGGACAAATCATCAGCAGTCATACTCACTCTGTCCAAAATGGATTTCAAATCGTTATACAATAGCTTCTTGTTAACTGATTTAACTTGAAGACCTTTAGAATCATTTTCGATTGAACTGATTTCTGGTCCTAAATGTTTAAAATCCAATTCCATTTTCCGGAAAATATGACTTAGATTTTCAATTTCATTTAATGATACATTTAAATCCTCTTTCATAGAGTCTCCACTGAAATCCAAATCTATCAATTGTTTAACATTGTTATACTTTAATCTGTTCAATTCTCCTGTAAGTTTCCGGACTAAATCGTCAGTAGTACAGTTTATGTCCCATCGTATTTCTTCCATTAACTCATCTACCTCGGCATCTTTTTCAAACTCTTCTGGGTTCTTTCTAACATTTAATTCAGCTTCGGTTTCGGTGAATTCCTGGGTTAAAACCGTTTCATTATCGGCCATAGAAAAACTCTTATCGTCCAGAATATCAGCGTCCAGAGAATCTATAGCAATTGGATTAAGGGAACTGTTTCCTTTGACGCTTTTTTTAGAACCAAAGTTCAATTGGGAATCCATGTAATCATTGATTTCTTGAATGGACGAGTCAATAGTGTGTTTTTCTGTTTTCTTGGGAGTAACAATGTTGGAAGATTCTTCAATAATGTCTTCTGACGCATCCGCGGGATCTTGAAATACAAATCGTTTACTCTCATCTGTTTGGTCTCTGGTGTCGTTTTCATTATCATCTGTATCATCCAACTCTTCAATACCAAAATCTGAATTGTTTGCGAACGGCTGACTTAAACGGTGCTCCAACTGGGCACCTAAAGCAGCGTTTTGTGCAAAATTGTCAGAAACTTGTCTGTTCTGGCCCTGGGGCTCGCCTTCATTAGCAAATATGAAACTGTGGGAATCATTGGTGGCTTCCACACTTTTGTGAGGATACGCACTGGAAGCCTCCTGGGTCAAATCTACACTGGATTGGGAGATTGATCGGTCCATCACCTTCATTGGCTTCATGGGTAACTTTCCATTGGCAGTGAAATCAATGTCTTTGTATAAATCAGATTCTAATGAAGATTGACTTTGTAACCCTTGAGTTTGTAAATTTTGGATTTGGGGAATGGGAGGACTTTGTGAACTTTGCGGTTGCACTGGTAATACTGGATTAGGTAAATTTTTTCGTTTCAAAGATTTGGACTTCAAAAGTTGATTATCGGGTTGAGGGTTTAATACTTCCTGAGACCCTGGGCCGGATGTAAATGACTTCTTCTGAGGTACTTCAGGCAATTCAAACTCCTCAATACTAAATCCTCTAAGCTCAGGATACTTACCGGTGAAATTTCCGTAAGTTTTAATCAAATGTCTAATGAATCTATTAATCCTTTCTTGTCCCTCAGCTGATTGCCAGAAATATTCTTTGTTCAACTTCAACACAAACCCTTCATTTCCTGCTCGGCTTATTTCCTTCAATTCATCAAGATCCCAAGTTCTTCCAATTTGATACTGACCCTTTTGATCGTTAAATTTCCCTTTTTGAAGTAAAACACGTCCAGAATACTTCCCACATAAAACTAAAATACGGTCCTTTACACTACCCAACTGACTGGCACGTAAATTTTCCGGAGGTGGTGATGCTGAAAATTGAGAAAACTCTTTGATGGTAATATGGGTGAAGTACTGTGTTTCTCGAACATTGGCTCCATTATCTTTAATGAACTTATTATAACAATCTTCTCTGATTTTAGCCGCCGTATTGTTGCGGGCTGTATCGGAGGAGTTAGGGGTGAATTGTCTTTGTTGTAAATTAGGCGATCTCTGTTGTAAATTTGGTGATCTTTGTTGTTGATGGTACTGAGGGTTTGGCATAGGTGGTGGTATTCCTGACATTCCTCCAGCTCCTGGGCCAGACATGGAATTTGGCCCTGAAAAAGAGCCAGACTTAGGTCCTGACATTCCAGGTCCGGGGCCAGGCATTCCAGGTCCCATGCCAGGGATGTTTGCTGGTCTCATTTGTTTGGTTCCTGGTTTATTGGTAGGATACCCAGGCATTGAGCCGGGCATACCACCTGGCATTCCTCCCGGTCCTGGCATACCACCAGGTCCAAATCCGGATGTGGGAGCAGAACGTGGAGGCCCTTGAGGATAGTTTTGCTGCTGTTGTCGCAGGTAATTGTTTGGCCTTGGGTAGTTCATATTGATCTGAAATGTTTATGCTGAAAAGTGCGATTTAGAGAAAGGGTCATGTGATATGGCACGTGATAAAAAATTTTAAATGATAGATTTATTCAAGGTAGAGACTTATAGATTAGGGACCTACATCCTAAAAACCAATGGGCAGCGTTCTGAATATTAAATTATATAATGAAAGGTTCTCTTTATTTATATTACAGGGTGACTCACTTCTTTCTATTCTTAATACTCTTACTTTCAACCCCAGTAGCTCCACTACCTTCCTTTATAACCTCGGCTTGTTCAATCTTTTCCACAGGCTTCTCAGACTCCTTCACATAGTATTGCCATAAAGATTCCAAATCTTTGGTTCTTGTATCTATAGCTTGTAATCTTCTTCTTAATGCTTCATTAAAACAAATCTCTTGTGCCACTTTAAAAAACAGTTGGGACCATCCTTTTTTATATTCTTCACAGTCTTGAGCAATTTCCTTTATTTCTAATTCTTGAAATTTAACTTGAATTGTGAATTGTTGGAAAATATCATCTCCAATTAATCCATGCTCATATAATTGTTTATAACATGGTTCAGTCTCCTTTAACTTTAATGATCTTCTGATAGCTTCTACGCCTCTTCTTAACAAGGCAGCCTTCATGACTCTATCGTGAGGTTTGGATTCCTTTGGAATTTGAGGATCATTCACCTGGCTCTTTAAAAAGCTATATATATTGGCAGCATGGTTTTCTTCAAAAATGGGTTCAACTTTGGCAAGATTCTTGACTTTTCTACGTCTATAAATAGCTGAGAATGCTAAGAAACATGTCACTAGCAATCCCAAGTATATAAAGGGCGTAAACACCGAGACGTCAAGCTGTTGGGGAGGGGTTTGTTCTTCTTCCATGGTATACTTGTCATTTTTCAAAACGCGAGAGATATAGTTGGTGGTAGGGGCACTATAATGAATTATATATAAGACCGTTAGAGGTTTATTAATTTATATACTACTACTCTACATCATAGGTAAGACCTAAGAACCTTAACAAATCTTCTTTCAACACCTTCAAGTCTTCCTCGGTATAATTTTTCACTCTAGTTTCTAAATCAGTGTTTAAAGTCTTTTGAGCTTGTTCAATAGATTTCAGGCTTTCATCATTCAAGAACTCCGTCAATTTCTCTTGGTCAAGACTGACTAGTTCATAGAATTCACCCAACTTCACTATATCGAATTTATCTAACTTGGAAAGTTTGTTGATAGTCAATGGTAAGTAGTCTTGAGGAAATTCACCATCTTTGTTTGAAATTGGAGCAATTTCTTTATCACCATTTGTGTTTGTAAACTTGGAATTGTAGATTCTATTAATAGTTCTGTCTTCTAGGTGATCCAATTGGGATTGTAATTCACCAACTAACTGAACAATATCTTCATTTGTCACGTAATCAGATAAGTCTACATTAGCAGGTTTGCCATCCATATCATTCATTTTACCTTTAACATTTTTGATTTGTAGTTCAATAAGCTGTTGACCGGTTTTACTTATCAAAGCTGATTGCTTCTCTACTATGGCGTTTAAGCTTGAAATTTTGCCATTGAGGCTTTCTAGGGTTAGGTCAGACATGATTTGAGATTGCGAGAATTTGAGAATGGAATGTGAATTGGCCACCTGACACGATTAGGTCGAGGCTAGGTCGATTCGACCTATTTGCGACCCAGGCCCATTTGCTACTTTCTTGCTAATTCCAGTCTCACCTTAAACCTTAAACTTACCAACTTGCTTATCTACATCGTATCTCTAGCCCTCTGGCTTTATTCTCTGCTTAGCTCCTAAACTCTTTGTTTCCGTGGCAGTGCTCAGTGCCTGATTGCGCTGACTAGCAACGTTTTAGCAAGACCAAGCCGTCCGCACCCCAGATGACGGAGAATTACGTCATACCGCAATATCTGAAATCACTTATCAGGTCTCACATTTATATTTATTCGAGCTACTTTTACTACATAAGTTATTTACTACCATAAGTTATATAGCACTATCACTACAAATGGACAAAGTTGAAATAATGACACAGCCTGAGGGCCAAGTAAACGAAGATACGATCAATAAACTTAAAGAGCTTGTCAGTGAAAATCCTCCCCCTGATTCTGCCCCACCTGACAAAAAAGCCAACAAAGACGTCGAATATGATGAAGATGGTTTTGAAATACCCCAGGGAAAAATTCCTTTGGATGGCCATTTTTCTACCAACGAAATCAAAGAGTTAGTTGATCTTGCTAAAAATGAGGGGTTGCTCAAAGATGATATTGAAGTTAAGATAATGGAGGAAAGTGACACTGTGGGGGACAAAGTGGCTATTGTGGAAAGTAGCGATGGAGACGAAAAAGACGATGTTGATGAAGAAACAAAGGAATAGTTGGAGTTTTATTTATTGTCAGATAGTTTTTATTCTTACTGGCACCTTGTTAGTTGGTCTATGAGGTGTATTTGGTCTGAAATTCCTGGGTCCATGTGGACCTAGGAGTTTACCACCAGCTGCCGCACTAAGAAGATGAGTTGATTTTTTAGCGATTTTGGTATATCCACTACCATCAAGATATATTCTACCAAATTAGCTTTTTAAAATATTGTGCCAGCTTTTAGATTCCCCAGAAAACCGTGAATGTTGGTCTAGCTATGACAGTTTCAGTCTTGACAGTTTTCACAAACTTTTTGAATATTGTAGCTTTCTGAAAACTGTATGCGATAACTCCAAGGCTTTACTCATTGCATTCATAGAAGACTCGATAACATTATTCCTGTTGATGGTTTTTGCAGTCGGATAAGATGAATGAAAACCTTAGATGATGGTCGGGAATTTCCTAAAAGGTCTGGATGTGGTTGAGAGAATAAAGACAAATTTACTGCAAACAAGAGTTTATTTGAATTATGTGTGTAGAGTAATAACCTTAAAGGCTAATTCTATCAAATTTTGCGATTTATCGGAAAACTCGTTTGTTGCCCTCCTCTTAAGTTGCGCTCTAACAAAGTTGTAAGTATGGGGTCCGTAAACTCTTCCACTTTAAAGTGGTACCTTTTGGCTTTTTTTTGGTCTGGGGTTCGAATATGGCGAGATTCTGTGGAGTTCGATCAGGGACATCAATGGAATTGAGAAATCTCTGATAGCTGAAAGCCTGTAGCCCTCTAGAAATACTAAGCATTGAAACAATTCAAAAACCTTCATTGATATGATCGTATCTTGACAGGATTTACCATGCCAAAAGATACGAAGGTACCCTTTCGCCTAGATTAAACTTTAAATGTGTAAATGCCAACTCGAATAAAAGCCAGACCATAAATCTGTAGTTTTCCGAATCGATAGATCACTAAAAGACCACATCAAACTTTGTTTGGCTTACAAAAAGCAATTTCAGATGCTGGAACTGCGTTAAGGGTTATTTAAAAATAGATGTTAACCTTGTGGCTAGCCGTGATAACCTTAAGTATTTGATCGTTTCTCGGGCAGCTCTTCAGCCTCCAGCCTCCAGCAGTCATTTTGGTAGCGCTCCAATCTGAAAAAAGCCATACAATCTAGTGATTTCTGTTGCAATTTTAAAACTAGATATGTTTAGGCTATGTTCTAGCTTGGTGAAAATTGATTTTGAATTCTTTGCCTGTTGGCTCGAAAAAATCCTGTTGGCTCTAAAGTTTAATTTGGCTGCAAATACTTTTTACGAGAAAATCAAAGCCTGTTCTTCCATCCGCCTGTTAACCGATAATTATGCTGGAGTAAAGCCTAATATATAAGCTGGTAAAGATTCATCGAAAAAACATAAAATGTTTCCGAATGTCATCGCAGCATTCACGAGCTTTTTATTGTTAGTTAGCGTCCAAGCGTCTCTCTTCCCAGTCAAAGATTTTACCAAGGGCCTAAGCATCATTCCTGATCTTAAGACTTCCAAGTGTGATAAATGGGATATTTATACAACAGGCAAACCCCAGAACAAAAAGGGCCTGGATCTTGGAGATTGGGGAATATTGGTTCCAGTGGCAGGTTTGGTTGTCACTGATGTCAAGAATGTTGGTAACGGTCTCTTCAGTGTGGTTGCCAATTTCAAAATTGACCCGGGTAAAAACCTGAAACAAAAATTGATAAATCAAATTGAACAAATGACTATTGTTGGAACGGGGATTCTTGATGGTAAGGTGAAGCTTGTTGAAAACAAGAAGAAAAATATTGATAATCCTCTTGAATGGGCAGTTGAAATTATCATTAAACCTTCATATCACATGAACAAATGTTGTATGCCTGATAATTTTGGAATTGACTTGGTATGGGTCGACTATGTTATTCTAGATTTTCTCAACATTTTCAGAGAAAAGGTTGAATATAGGGTGGACACCATCCAAGAATTTTTGGAAAAGTTTGAACCTAGAAATTTGCTTGATGGAATTTTTGATCCCATGTCCCAGGGTATGTCCAAGAGGCAAGACGGTGACATTGAAAAAAGAGCCATTACTGATATATTTTCTAGATTTGGGACTGACTCGTATACCCTTTCTAACTTTTGTTGGCCGTGTCTGTGTGAGACAACTTCGAGTGTATCTTCTTCGAGTGTCCAGACTTCTTCAAGTGTACCTTCTTCAAGTGTACCTTCTTCAAGTGTACGGACATCTTCGGTTGTATCATCCTCAACTCGGACTTCGATGAGCGCTTCGTCCTCAAGAGTACAGACTTTGTCAACTGTGTCGCCTTCAAGAATGCAGAGCTCATCGAGTGTATCATCCTCAAAGGTGCTGACCTCGTCAAGCGTATCTTGGTCAAGCGTATCTTCCTCAAATGTGCACAGTTCATCAAGGGTACGGGCTTCTTCGGGTGTCCAACCATCTTCAATTGTGAGTTCTTCGAGCATAAAGTCCTCAAGTTTTCCATCCTCAAGTGTTCAATCCTCAAGTGTTCCATCCTCAAGTGTTCTCTCTAGCACTTTAGCTTCTTCGGGTAGTGTTTCTTCAGGTGATTTAGCTTCTTCAAGTGTCCCACCGAGTACTTTAGCTTCCTCGAGTGTTGCATCGAGTGCTCTACCAATTAGTGTGGTTTCTTCAAGCGTATCACCAAATAGTGTAGCAGCTTCGTCAAGTTTTCCACCAAGTAGCGTGGATTCCTCGACAACTATACAAAGTACTTTAGCTCCTTCAAGTGTTTCACCATCAATAAGTATAACATCAATAAGTATAACATCAAGTGTTCAATCATCAAGTATCCCACTATCTTATTCGAGTGGCCCACCAAGTAGCGTTGCTTCGTCGGAGGCTCCACCTTCAAGCAGCGTTGCAATTAGTACTTTAGTTTCTTCAAGGGCCCCGCCCTTAAGCGCTTCACAAAGTACTTTAGCTCCTTCAAGTGTTTCACCGAATATTGTGACTTCTTCAAATGCTCCCCCAAGTAGCGTGGCTTCCGCAAGTATTTGGTCAAATAGAGTAGCTTCATCAAGTCCTCCATCATGGAATACATCTTATTCTAGTGTTCCATCAAGCAGCATGGCTTCCTCGAGCATCCTATCGAATAGTGGAACTTCATTGAGTTTGTCACCAATTAGTTTAACTTCCTCAAGTGCCCCACAAAGTAGCATTGATTCTTCGGGTATTTTACAAAGTAGTGAAGCCTCTTCAAGTTTTGCACTTAGTAGCGATGCCTTGTCTAGTGCTTTAGCTTCTTCGAGTGTCTTGGCTTACTCGAGCATCCCACCACCGAGTAGTGCTCCACCAAGCACTTTAGCTTCCTCGAGTATCCCACCAAACAGTGCATCTTCTTCAAGTGCTCCATCATCTAGTGTTTCACCGAGCAGTGGTGCTTCTTCAAGTACTTTAGAAGCTTCGAGCGTTTTAACAAATAGTGGAGATTCGTTAAGTCTTTCAACAAATACTTTAGCCTCCTCGACTGTTCAATCTGATAGCACCGTCTCATCGGATAGCATAGCTTTTTCAGGTGTCCTATCAATCAGTGTGAGTTTGTCAAGTTCACAAAGTGGTGATGCTTCCTCGAATGCTCCAACGAGTCCTCCAACGAGTTCCTTTGTTTCCTCCAATATTTCACCAAGTGATATAGCTTCCTTGAGTATTTCATCAACCAGTGTAACCTCCTTGAGCATTTCACCAAGTGGTTCAGCTTCTTCCGGAGCTCCACCATCAAGTGACGTTTCAATAAGTAGCTTAGCATCTTCAGGTGTTTCGCTAAGTACTTTAGTTTCATCGAGTAGTTCAGCTTCTTCAAGTTTTTCACCAAGCGTTTCGTCCTCGGGTATTTTATTATCAAGTGCATCTTATTCGAGAGCTTCCTCAAGTGTTTCGCTCAGTAGCGAAGCTACTTCAAGTACTCCACCAAGTAGTATAGCTTCATCGAGTGAACCACGTATAAGTAGTGTTCCACCGAATAGTGTCACTTCTTCAAGTCTTTCACAAAGTGATTTAACTTCCTCGAGTGTTGCACCAAGTAGTGAAGCTTCTTCAAGTGTTTTACCAAATAGTGGAACTTCTTCAAGTGTACCACCTAGTACTTTAGCTTCTTCAAGCAATCCACCAAGTAGCTTAGCTTCTTCTGTGCCACCAAATATTTTGATTTCTTCAACTATTCCACCTTATAGCAGTGTAAAACCTGATACCAGTATTACAGTTGATAGCATAGCTTCTTCAAATGCTTCACCAAGAATAGAACCAGCTTCATCGAGTCTTCCACCTAGTACCAGTGTTCCATCATCAAGTGTCCTGCCAAGCAGTGAAGCCTTTTCAAGAGCTCCGTCCTTGAGTCATACACCAAGTCGTTCAACTACTTCGAGTGCTCAGCCAAATACATTGACATCATCAAGCGGGTCAAATATTTTAATTTCGTCAACCACTTCATTAAATACCTTGGCTTCTTCGGGCGTTTCATCAAGCAGTGTTGTTTCTTCAATTGTTTCTCCAAGCAATGTAGCTCCATCAAGTACTCCACCAACTGATTCAACTACTTCACATGTACAACCAGCTACACGCTCTTTTTCAAGCCTTTCGCTAAATGGTTCAGCTTCAGCCAGTGCACAACAATCAACAAGTGCTTCGCAAAGTAGCATAGCTTCGTCAAGTGTCACAATGAGGATTTCAGCTTCTTCACTTGTTCCACCAAGCAGTGTAGCTTCGTCGAGCGCTTCACAAGGAAGTGAAGCTTACTCAAGTTTAATTGTTAGTAGTGTTGTCTCGCCCAGTGATTTGGTTTCAAGCAGTTTAGCTTCAAGCACTTTAGCTTTCGATAGTTTAACTTCCGATACTATAGCTTCGAGTACTTCAGCTTCTGATACTATAGCTTCGAGTACTTTAGCTTCCGATAGTTTAGCTTCAAGTACTCCAGCTTCAGACTCTTTAGCTTCGAGTACTTCAGCTTCAGGCACTTTAACTTCCGATACTTTAGCTTCCGATACTATAGCTTCCGACACTATAGCTTCAAGCACTTTAGCGTCAAATAGTTTAACTTCAAGTACTTCAGCTTCCGGTACTTCAGCTTCCAATACTTTAGCTTCAAGCACTTTAGCTTCAAATACTTTAGCTTCAGGCACTATGGCTTCTGATACTATAGCTTCGAGTACTTTAGCTTCCGATAGTTTAACTTCCAATACTATAGCTTCAGGCATTTTAGCTTCGAGTACTTCAGCTTCAGGCACTTTAACTTCCGATACTTTAGCTTCCAACACTATAGCTTCCGACACTATAGCTTCAAGCACTTTGGCTTCAAATAGTTTAGGTTCAGGTACTTTAGCTTCCAATACTATCGCTTCTTTAAGTGCCCCAACAAAAGTTCGGCCCTCGAGTGTTCCATCAGTAAGCGCCCCACAAACTATTAAAGCTCCCTCAAGTGTTCCAACAAGTACTTTAGCTTCATCAAATGTTTCAGCTTCTTCGAGTGTTCCACCTAGTAGTATGCCTTCTTCAAGTGTCCCAAGTACTTTAAGTTTTTCTAGTATCCCACCAAGTAGCATGCTATTAAATGGGGTTCCACCCAGTTCACCATCAAGTACATCACCAAGTAACAGGTTACATTCAAGCGTTGCTCGTTCAAGTAAATCAGAACAGCCTGGTCCTAGCACTACAAATGATCATACCAGAGCTCCATCCCAAACACTTGCTGCTCCTGGGACTTCTGCTTGGGGAAATCCAACCACCGGTAAAGCCTCCAGCTCAGGAATTCCTACATCACAAGACACCTCATCCTTGGAAGACGCAGGCCATAAAATCACAAGTCACATTTCCATCGCTCTTTTGGCTTTAGTCGCTATGATTTAAATCTAAAGGTTTTATCATAACCAGAAATCATACCAAAAACTTCCTTCTCCACGCCCATGATCTTTATTTTTCGCTTTACATATTAAACTCTCTCAAGAGTGTTGCTCCAACTAGATTTTATAATTCGTAACAGTATTTCATCTTCAATGTACGATATTCGTTTTTAATACATTCTGATTACCTTGGGAATCGCGCTTAATATTTTCGCACTCTAAACCACTAACTAATCTATGGCTCGTCACACCAAACTGGCCATACTAGCTCTAGGGCTGGTACTATGGCTTTTGTTTGCCTGGTTATACACCGTGCAACTAGGGGGCTCCGATTCCCCCGGTTGTCGACTGGTTAAAATGGGTCCCAGCTACGCTCGATTGTTTGGATTTGACGAATCCTATACTAAGTTTGCTTCCAAATATTCATTGTATCTATACAGAGAACAAGGAAGGGATCCTCGACCTAGCAAAGAGAATGACTACAAGTTTGATGGAATTCCCGTGCTATTTATACCAGGAAATGCTGGGAGCTACCGTCAAGCTAGGTCCATAGCATCTAAATCTTCCTGTCTATATTTCCCTCAACAAGGTGAAACCAAATATATTCCTAAACTACCGGGAACAAGAAACTTAGACTTTTTCACCGCTGATTTCAACGAAGATTTCACTGCCTTCCACGGTAGAACCATGTTGGACCAGGCAGAATACTTAAACGAGGCCATTCGATTTATCCTCAATCTATACGACGAGAATGAAGACAACGTAAAACCTTCGTCGGTAATAATAATAGCCCATTCCATGGGGGGAATTGTGGGTCGAGTGATGCTCACGCTACCCAACTACGTTGACAATTCCATTAATACTATCATCACACTTTCATCGCCCCATTCTAAGGCCCCATTGACATTTGATCGCGATATCATGCAAATCTACAGAGCCATAAACGACTTTTGGATTGAAGGTTACTACCATCCTAGCACAGAGTTGGGTCAAATAGCCCACAGAAGGTTAGAAGATTTATCTATTGTGTCTATAACAGGGGGGATGTTGGATAATGTACTTCCTGCTGATTATACGTCTATGAATGGAATCGTACCGTTGACTCACGGATTCACGGTTTTTACCACGGGGATTCAAGGAGTTTGGTCAACAATAGATCATTTGGCTATTGTCTGGTGTGACCAACTCAGGGAGAAAATTCTGACTACACTTTTTGATATCATCGACCCATCTGTGCCAAAAAAAGTGTATCCTTTGGAGGATAGAATGGGAATTTTCAAGGAGAACTTTTTAACGGGGTTTGAAGAGTACTCCAAATCTGAAATTGTTTTCATTGGTGAAAAGATTTATTTTAGTGGTGTAGGGGTGGTGGACAGTTTAAGAGCATCTGGTAAAAACATAGCATCTGGAAAATCTTACAGTTTTCCAATAGAAGGTTCTCAAACCTTCCAGTTAATTACAAACATGAGCGTGAAGTTATTTTTGTGCAAGGATAGTATGTGTAAGAATATTAGTTCCCGTCTTGTGATGGTACCACTGCCGGCAGGAAAGACATTGAAGGAATCTAGTCTTGGAGGCGAAATCTCACCGTATTATGCTATAAAATTAGACCCTATTGTTCTCAGTAATTACACCCAGGTTTATCTAGAATGTTCCGAAGGGGATGATAATAGTTTTGTAAACGCTGAATTCAGTGACACTGATGTGGTGGTTGAAAATATGGGCTTAACTTATAGTGGAAAGATTAAAGGGTTAAGAACTAACGTCAAATTTAAAAACATCAATAATAGTTTGGTGGCTTACAGAGCGTATATTTCTCTGGAAACCCCAGGAAGCATTCTTGTTCGTCAATGGATTGATGTGTTTGAAACGAAATGGCATATAACCGATCTGCTTGTAATCAACTACCATGGTAATTCTCCGTATATCAATAATAACCGAGAAGACCAAGACGTTGAGTTGAATTTAGAAATTTGGAGTGATCAAGAAGTATCACTTACTCTTCGTATAGATTTACTAACCAGTTTGAAGTTGCTTATCATCCGTTACAGATTGACCATAGTCTCTTATGGGTTAATAGTGGTACTTTTTGTACTCATCAAGCAATTTTATGATTTTGAGAAAACCCATAAATTCCCCAGTTTTAACAAAACTATCACTGATCTTTTGAAAGCGAAGCACTTGGGGATTTTGTTGGGTGGCAGCATTTTGGTAAACCTTCTTATCAACAACAGTTTGTTTCTAAAACTTGTAAATATTATCAACTTTGAAGATGAGAAGTTTACCATTCTTGGTGTGAAAAATTTCCAACTAGTGAATGTAATTTTTTTCCTTTTGGCCACAAGTTTGAACATTTGTATTGGTTATGTCATTGATTTGTACTTGAAGTTTGCAACCTGGAAGTTACCTAGTTCAAATAACAAGATTCGGTACGGTGTTATGGGGATGTTAGTTGTTTTAACTATAGTGTATTTACCATACCAGGTAGTTTATTTGGTGTGTGTGATTGTTCAATTTTTAAAGTTGAACAAACTTAAAGGAAATGAATTGAACTTTGCTGTTAGTTTGTTGATGATGATGTTGTGGATATTACCAGTCAATATCCCAATCTTGATAGTGTTGGTTCATAATCTCACAATAAACTGGAAAACTACATTTTCATCACACCATAACATATTACTGATTTTACCGATTTTGATAATGGTGAACGTGAACAAGGTTAATTTCAAGATGAATAAGATAACCATGGGATTTTTGGTATATTTTATAAATTATTGTTTTATGTTTGGAACAGTCAATACGTTTTGGTTGCATCACTTATTTAACTATATGTGTGTGTTATTGATAGTTACAGGGTATGTAGAAGATAGAGTAGCATAGGAATTTACGTAATTTTATTATAGAGATAAACTTTACCACAAAATTATTTTATTTATTTGTTTATTTATTTATTTATTTATTTAATCCTAACATTTCATAGTTATTATCATTATATTTCCAGGATTTGTGAATTTTGCAACCAATAAAAAAAAAATAAAAAAAATCTATTTGTACTAATTATGATACAAATACATTATAACCAACTTACTTAACTCTTTCAATACCTTAAATCTTCTTTTAAACCTTCTTATACCTGTCTTTACGTCTTTATGGTTATTCTTGCCATCGCGCTTAACCCCGTTATTCCCGAGATCAACTCCACAAAATTTAAAACCACTGGAATTTCCTCAAGTAAACAACCAGTCTTAACCTCTGGAAAATCTAAAGTGCTTGTAGACAATTGAAAATTAAAATACTTCAAATCAAAGAGAACATTCATATAATAACATTCATTAATATTTACTAATATACATATTATTCATAACACCTAGTTAGCAGCAGAAGAGTATTTAGTAACAGCTCTAGTACCTTCAGAAACAGCGTGTTTAGCTAATTCACCTGGTAAAATTAATCTAACAGCAGTTTGAATTTCTCTGGCAGAAATGGTAGATTTCTTGTTGTAAGCAGCTAATTTAGAAGCTTCACCAGCAATTCTTTCAAAAATATCATTAACAAAAGAGTTCATGATGGACATAGCCTTTTGAGAAATACCAGTGTCTGGGTGAGTTTGTTTCAAAACTTTATAGATATAAGATGAGTAAGTCTCTTTTCTAGTCTTAGTTCTCTTCTTGGTATCAGTAGAAGCAGTTTTTTTAGCAGCTGGTTTCTTTTCAGCTGGAGCTTTGGAAGCAGGTTTCTTTTCAGCTTTTGGGGCCATTTTTTCTAATTGATTAACTTAATTTAATAAAATAAATATAAAGAAAAGTTAGTTAAAACAATTTCAAAACAAGGGATATTACAGTTATTAAATACTCACAAAAGTCAGGAGGGCGCACGACCCGCGATAGGTTGATTTTTTGTTTTTGTTTTGAATTCTACGCCTGCTGGCACCAATTTCGCGGTACTGGATTATTATGGTACCAATTGTCGCGGTCATGGAAGTTAAGGACAAGGTTTACGCACTTGCCTGGTAAATAAAGTCCCAGCGCGCACCATTAGTAAAAAATAAACTGCTAGCGTAAATTGAATCCTGAGGTGCGATTTGCCTCACTAAAACAAAGAAGCATAAATATCCCTTGAAAAACAAACAAGGATAGAGAAATATATATAAATCAATCCGTCCTTCAAAAACGATTTTTCTTTTGATCATATAAATTAATTTGTATTAAATAGAAATGTCCGGTAAAGGTAAAGCCAGTTCAAGTGAAAAAGCTTCCACTTCAAGATCTGCTAAAGCAGGTTTAACTTTCCCAGTTGGTAGAGTCCATAGATTATTGAGAAAAGGTAACTACGCTCAAAGAGTTGGTTCTGGTGCTCCAGTCTACTTAACTTCAGTTTTGGAATATTTATCTGCTGAAATTTTAGAATTGGCTGGTAACGCTGCTAGAGATAACAAGAAATCCAGAATTATCCCAAGACATTTACAATTGGCCATCAGAAATGATGAAGAATTAAACAAATTATTGGGTGATGTTACTATTGCTCAAGGTGGTGTCTTACCAAACATTCACCAATCCTTATTGCCAACCAAGAAAGCTAAAGATAAGGCTTCTCAAGAATTATAAGAGTGTATATTAGTTATGTTTAATGGATTTGTATTTATCTGATTTTCTATCATCTGGTTTTCTATCATCATCTATCCTGAACAATTGATTGCTATTCTCTGTCTTGTAGTTTCCTAACTTTTTATTCACATGCTGGTTATGTAACTTCATGTTAGGTGGTGAATATTTCGCATCGCCAACTTATGGCCAATTTCTATCGGTCTTTAGGTTTTGTTATTTTGTTTGGATACTTTTTTAATTAAGGTTCATAGTCAACCAATCACCTGTTAATAGTTCACCCACACTTCATCCTTTTAGTATGGAAAAATTCTCCAAATGGAGAGATAAAGGTACTGGTATCTCCCCCTTCATTCCAACTCCATACCCCAAAACTACGTTTACCTTACCATTGAAAATCATTATAGCGTTGATTAAACTTCCCTTTTTACTTTTAACCCTTCCATTGATCTTTTTTGATATTTCTGCCGTTAAACAATTTTCATTACAGTTTTTATTCAACTTCAAAGTTAGCCATTCTATCAACGTGAAGAAAAATGATTTTGTTATCGTCAATTTTTCGTCTCCTTTGTTAGCATATTTGTTGTCTGATATAATTTTGATTCCAGATGAAAACGGTGACTTGTATCAGTACTCGTTGTTTCAATTTTTTACCTATTCATTCAATTCCCTCACTCCAGGAGGTTTCAAAGTAGATGATTTATCTAAACTAGAAGGAAAGATTGTTTTCTGTTTAATAGAAGGAACAAGTTCTAACAATAAGGCAATACTAAAATTTGTTAAACTTAATCCAAAATATGATTTTTCAGGGTTCAATTTAAAATCTTTGGTAATCAAAATCAACCCTAATTTCTTTAACCTTCCATTACCGTCTTCAATTTTAGCATTTTTTTTCCATTTATTGACAAACATGCCTTCAGCTATAAATGTGAAAATATTCAAACATGAAAAGTTTGATTTGGAATTGAGTAGAACGTGTTTTAGAAATTCTAATTTACAGGGAGTGAACTTTTCTATCAAAGAGAAACGAGAGTTTTTGGAGTATTATGTAAAGAGTATTCAGGGGTGAAAAGTGGTAGTTTGAGGTTATAGGAGTGGTAGAGTTTAGAATTATAAGAGGAATAATACAGTAAATAAAAGAGTAATAATACAGTAAATAAAAGAGGAATAATACAGTAAATAAAAGAGTACAGTTGAATAGTTCGTATCGTTCATTAATCTTTGTGATTTTCTCTATGTCTTCTTTTGTCTTTATGATGCCTGTGACCCAGACTTCTTTTTTTCAGTAAAAATTCTGCCATTGGATCTTTAAATTCATCGTCATCAGCAAGAGCCTGTGTATCACCATGGTTTATTTTATCTTCTTTTATCTCGTTTACCCCGTTTGTCTCCTCCTTTATCTCATTATTTAGTTTCTTCACCTCCTCCTTTATACCCCCCTTATTCCTAACCCCTTTATCCATTATCTTCTTAGGTTCCACTTCCTCATAATCAACCTTATACTCATCCTCTCTCTCTCCTTCTCTCAACTTAAACCAACAATGATCCACCTTCAACACCTTATCAAAAACTGTAACTCCATTCAAATTATCCACAGCAAGAACACACGATCTAAAATCATCGTACTTCAAATACCCAAACCCTTTGTTCCCGTTCTCATCCTTCATAAGCTTAACATGCGTAGGTACCCCATACTGAGAAAAAATCACCAACAAATCTTTTTCCTTCAAACTCAGATGAAGCCCCCCAATATAAACATATAGCGTGTCCTTGTAGTCCATGTGCCAGGACTCCACGTCCGACACGTTGTTTTCCAATTCCTGTTGGTTCAATCGGTTGATTCTCTGGATGCTGTTCATTTATCTTGGTGCACACACGGAGATGAGCATCGCAAAAAAAAGCTCTGAAAAATTCAGTTCCAGCATTATGAAGAGAGACAAAAGAGACATAGAAAGTGACGATGAGTTTGAAGTGAAGGGGTTGATAGATGGAAGTGATGATGCCGATGAGACTGTTTACTTTTCTGCTGACGACAGAAGTCATATTCAGGCTGAGGATTCTGAAGAGGATTCTGAAGAATCTCAATCCAAAGCATCTGAGTCTGAGTCTGACAGCTCTGACGAATTTAATAGTCTTCTTGGAGAAGAAGACGATGTCAGTGTGAACTCATCGGATTTTGATGAACCCGAAGAATTTATTAACAACAAATTATCCAAAGTAAGCGATGATATTCACACCCAGTTTTCAGATGGAAGACCTAGAATTATCAAACCTGAGATTGAACCTAAATACGATAGTGATGATAGTGATAATGAAGCATTTAATACCATTGGAAACATCCCCATTTCTGCCTACGACGAAATGCCTCACATTGGATATGATATTAACGGAAAAAGAATCATGAGACCTGCTAAGGGTTCAGCCTTGGACCAGTTATTAGAATCTATAGAATTACCTGAAGGTTGGACTGGATTGTTGGATCAAAACACTGGAAGTGCCTTGAAGTTGACCAAGGAAGAATTAGAATTGATCAAGAAGATTGAAAATCACGAAAATGTTGATGATTCTTTGAACCCCTATGAACCTTTGGTAGAATGGTTTACTAGTGAACAAGAAATAATGCCTTTGACTGCTGTGCCTGAACCAAAGAGAAGATTTGTGCTTTCCAAGCATGAAGCTAAGAGAATCATGAAGATTGTAAGAGCCATCAGAGATGGTAGAATTGTTCCTCCAGAAAAACTTAAGGAAATGAAAGAATCTGAGGATAATGACGAACAGAATTTCGATTTATGGGAAGATGAAATGGAAGTCCAGGATCATGTGATGAACTTGAGAGCTCCTAAATTATTACCACCTACAAATGAAGAGAGTTACAACCCTCCAGCAGAATATTTGTTTGATGAAGAAGAATTGAAACAATGGAACGAAGACCCTGAGTCTAGAACCACCAATTTTGTTCCTCAGAAATATTCTTCTTTGAGAAAGGTGCCAGCTTATCAAGAAAACATCAGAGAAAGATTTGAAAGATCTTTGGACTTGTACTTGGCCCCCAGAGTCCGTCATAATAAATTAAACATTGATCCTGAGTCTTTGATTCCCGAATTACCATCACCTAAAGATTTGAGACCTTTCCCCATCAAATGTTCTACCATTTTTGAAGGTCACACCTCCAGAATAAGAACTTTGTCTATCCATCCAAGTGGGTTGTGGCTTGCTACAGGTTCCGATGACGGAAGTGTACGGGTATGGGAAATTTTAACCGGTAGAGAAGTTTACAAAGTTGAAATCGAAAAAGATGAAGATGATAATGTGGAAAGTTTGGAATGGAATCCTGACGTTACTTTAGGGTTATTGTTGGTTTCTGTTGGAGAAAAAGTTTACCTTGTGGTTCCTCCTGTGTTTGGATTTGATATTGAAAATTTAAGTAAGTTGAAAATTGAAAGTGGATGGGGTTATGATACTTTTGGAAACAAAAAAGATACTAAACTTGATTTAGCCGAGGATGTTGAAGAAGACAAGACGGTTAAAAAGAAGGAAGTGGCCAAATGGTACCCACCAACAGATGTTCAGAAGCAACAAGGTATAACGGTAATGATCAATTGTAATAAGACAGTAAAGAAAGTTTCATGGCATAGAAAGGGAGACTATTTTGTGACTGTTTCACCCGAAGGAAGAAATTCTGCCGTTATCATTCATCAAATTTCTAAGCATTTATCCCAATCACCTTTCAGAAAGTCTAAGGGAATTGTCATGGATTGTAAATTCCATCCATTCAAACCTCAATTATTTGTAGCATACCAAAGAACCATCAAAATCTACGATTTGAGTCAACAAGTGTTGATCAAGAAGTTAATGCCAGGTTCGAGATGGTTATCTAACATTGATATTCATCCTAGAGGAGACAATCTTTTGGCATCTTCATACGATAAAAGAGTTTTGTGGCATGATTTGGATTTAAGTAACACTCCCTACAAGACTTTAAGATACCACGATAAAGCTGTGAGAAAGATTGTGTTCCATAAAGCCAACTTGCCTTTGTTTGCCAGTGGTTCAGATGATGGAAATATTCATGTTTTCCATGGTACTGTGTATGATGATTTAATGACGAATCCTTTGTTGGTACCTTTGAAGAGATTAAGTGGACACAAGGTTGTTAATAGTATAGGGGTATTGGATTTGGTATGGCATCCGAAGGAGCCATGGTTATTTAGTGCTGGAGCCGATGGGACTGCCCGTTTGTGGACGACATGATATTGTATATATTCTATTTACAGTATATTATAAATATGTATAGACAAAGTAAGTGGTAAAATATGTATTGGTATTAACTAATTGGTATTTTGCAACCGTCGTGCGCTGGAGAATTATGGCTAAAAGTGCAACACCAAGCCATGACTGAATTTTCACCATGACTGACAGTTCCACATTGTTATTACTGTTCGTGAAAGGAGTTGATTTGGGAAGTATGTTTCTTAATGCTGCCCAGATTGAAGGTAAAGTTTTGACCAAAGTTTCTCCAAGAGATGAGACTGAAAAAGATTTGGTGCTAATTCACTTGGGAAAGTTTTTTAAAGGTTGAAAAAAAACAATCCCCAGTTACTGAAAACAGCGTTTAGGGTGTTAGATTCCATTCCTGTTCCAACCGAAATGGAAGACTTCACTTTAGTTTCACATTTTCTTTTTCTTAAAACTTGACTGTTAATATTTTGGATATCATTGGAAGTGCTTGAGTTTAGAGGTGTCTTGAAAGTTCCTTTAAAGTACAGAGTAATCAATAACTTTTCAGTAGCTCCTGCATTGTTAGAGACGTTTATGGCTTTTTTGTATAGGCTGTATAAGTCTTGGGTGGAGGATGGAGAGTTCTACAAAAGTTTAATTAAACTTACGAAAAGATGGTTTCTGGGAGAAAAAGTGAAAGGGATCAATTAATTTGGAGCTTGTCCTTGACTATCCCATTTCAGAAACCCTAGCTGTTCAATTCGGTGAAGAGTACAAGTCTCAAGTATTTTTTTTAGGGGCAGGATTCTTTCAAGACTTTTCATTAGAAAAAGTAGAAGATAAAAAGATTGTTGTAAAGATAACCTGTGGAAGCAAATGGTTTTCTGAAGAGCAGAAGGAGGAGCTTAATTCCTGTTATAGTAGAGAGAGAAAGGCAATAGAAATATTGCATCACGATTCCCACTATAATAATTGTTATTTGCAGCAAAAGGAATGTCATTTTGAACATGACCCTTTTTCCCACTGAGCTTGCTGAACAGGATTTACAATTCAATGGAAAGGTGTATGTGATTGGTTTACTGAAGTTAAATTTGTGGAAGATAAAAATGGGCAACTGGAAGAAATGATTTAAAAAGGTTGTTTGGGTTTTTTTGTTTCTTTTTCTATTTTAGTATGTTAATATATTCAATAAAAAAATATAATGGTCGCAAATTTTGCAACCATTAAAAAAGAGAGAACGATGAAAAAAAAACAACCAAAAAAGCCAAATAAAAACAACCCATCAATTGACCAACAAAAACTAAATCACATAAAAATTTGAATAAGCTCTTAAATAACTTCTAAACAAGGTCTTTCAAAAGGTCTTTCAAAAGGTATATCGAGCTCTATATTTAAAGTTTAGTCACATGCTCAACACGTGAACACATAGAATAATCCACGCTTCCACAATCCACAATCCACATCAATCCCTCACAACCCCTCCAGTCACATCACCCAGTCATACCCCCCTCCAGTCACACCCAGCCACATCCTTTTCCAGTCACCCACGTCACTCCCCCTCCCTAACTCGGCTGACCACCCCGACCGGTCACCTCGCCCAACATTCTCCCAGCCAATCAAATCTCCGCCTGCACACAACCCCAACCTTTCCCAACCACGATTATTTAATTAATCTTTTTGTTTACTACAACAAACATGTCCATTCCATTCAGCGATATCCAAAAGTCCACCAACGATTTATTAGGTAAAGATTTCTACCACTTGGCCCCTGGCTCAATTGATGTCAAATCAGTTGCTCCAAACGGTGTTGCCTTCACTGTTAAAGGTAAAACCACCAAAGACAATGCCATCAATGCCTCCATTGAATCTAAATATTCCGATAAATCTAGTGGTTTAACTTTAACCCAAGGTTGGAACAACGCCAATTCTTTGGACTCCAAAATTGAGATCTCCGAATTGTTGACCCCCGGCTTAAAAACCGAATTGATCACCAATTTGATTCCTAACGGATCTAGAAACGCCAAATTGAATTTCTACTACCAACACTCAATTATTAACACTAGAGTGTTTTTTGATTTGTTGAAAGGTCCTTTGACCACTGCTGATTTGACTGTTAACAATGATGGATTCATTGTTGGTGGTGAATTAGGTTACGATATTGCTAGTGCTAAAGTTAACAAGTACAATGTTGGTTTGGGATACAAAAACCCATTATATTCTATTGGTTTAACTGCTACTTCCAACTTGTCTGTTTTCTCTGCTGCTTACTACCATAAGGTTTCTCCATTGGTTGAAGCTGGTGCTAAAGCTACTTGGGATTCCGTTAAATCTTCCAATGTTAACGTTGAATTTGCTACCAAGTATAAGTTAGATTCTTCATCTTTCATTAAGGCTAAGATTTCTGATTCTGGATTAACTGCTTTATCTTATTCTCAACAATTAAGACCAGGTGTTACTTTAGGATTAGGAGCTTCATTTGATGCTTTGAAATTATCTGAACCAGTTCATAAGTTAGGATTCTCTTTATCTTTTGCTGCTTAGGTGTAATAAATAAACGTAATCTTTGAAGAGTGAGTAAAAAAAGAAAGAAGAGGTTGAAGTTTATAGAAATGGGGTTTGTGGTTAATGGGTTTACAAAAAATGAATGAGAGGGTTTTTTTTGTGGTACGTAAAACCCAACACTTTCCTTCTCTTAAAACCGATTCCCTGGTCTTCTTAACATCCATAACTTCCACTCAATTATCGTCATCACCTTTGAACTTTCACCTCAATTGTTCATTTCTCAGTTTCATCTCTTCGCACTTTTCATCACCATGGAGAAACCTTCCCTCCTTCAAATATCAAGACCGTTCCTAACGGCTAAAGAAATCTCTTATCTTCATGCCCAAACCATAGCTGATGATCGGAAGATTCTTTACAATCAAAGAAAACACCAAGTTTTTCAGTACCTGTTTCAAATTATCAAAAGTTTGAAATTTCCATTACGAGTTTTAAACACCGCCATGATATATTACCAGAAATACTATTTATTTAACGAGTTTAAAGATGAATCTGAAGATTTCACTGACTTGGAGAAGAACATGGAAAACGACCCTTACATTATTGGCGTTACCTGTGTTTTTTTGGCCAGTAAAAGTGAAGATTGTATCAAAAAATTACGTGATATACAAACGGTAGCCAACAAATTAAGAGATATAAGTGAAGACAACAACTATTTGGATCTTCAAAGAAAAGTTATAATGGCTATAGAGTTTAAAATGCTTCAACTGTTGAAGTTTAATTTCAATAATAACTCGTTAAATCTTCCTTCCATAGATAATCTTATATTACATTTTGCAAAGAAGTTGGGGTTAAACTATGTCAACACGTATTTTGCCTGGCTTGTTTGTTTTGATTTAATGTCTACGCCCATTTTTCTAATGGATCCTCCCCATTGTATAGCGTTGGCAATCATAATTCTCACGCTTAACATTAATCCAACAGATTTGATGGTGAAGTATAACAAGGAAGATGTAAGTAATGAAGATATTTTGGGCACTATAAATGCTCGGGAGTTCAATTGCCCGGAACTGTTGGTGAATGATGCGTTGATATACATACTAGATTTCTATATTCATCAGTATAGTTATTCTATATTGAATAACTATTTACCACCAGTGAATATGGAAACAGGAAAAGAACAGATATTTAAATTTATGGAATTGAAATCGAGGTATAATCAATTGAAAGTGGTAGAGGATAGGTCGGTTAGTAAGGTGCTTTTGGCGCAAGATGGATATTTAAAACCGTGGGATTATAGTGTAGGGGTGAAGGGGTCAGCTAGGTTTATGTTGGGGAATAAGCGGAGGAGGTTTAATAAGGAGATGGTAGAGGAGAGGTGAGTGAAGGAGCGAGGAAGAGTGAGTGATTGAGTGGAGGAGAAATAGAAGAAAGAAAAGAGGTAGTAGATAGAAAATATATCTGTATTTATTAATGTATTTTTTATGGAACTTGGACTTTGGGTTTGTGGACTTTGGGTTTGTGGACCTTTGGGTTTGTGGACTTTGGGTTTGTGGACTTTGAGTTTGTGGACTTTGGATTTGTGGACTTTGGGTTTGTGGACTTTGGATTTGTGGACCTTGGGTTTGTGGACTTTGGGTTTGTGGACTTTGGGTTTGTGGACCTTTGGGTTTGTGGACCTTGGGTTTGTGGACCTTTTCCTGAACATTTCCATGTTTATATCATTCCACCCCCTTCCAACTACCAAAATTTCCTGCCTACTCAACCCTATACCTAACCCTCGTACCCACACTATGCATTCTCGTACTAAACGAACTGAAATCAACACTCTCTAAATCCTCTCCCTTCTCATCCTTCGTATCACACCATTCCTTCGGTATTTGACTTGTGGTTTGCTCAGTGTAAACCAAAATATTAAAGGTATACTCAATTCCTTTCAATACCGGTAAATATGCTGCACTGCTGGTAATTTGTCTTATAATACCTTGAATCTCTTTCTTTATGGTATCTTTCAGTTTTTCTTCCAGATCTTCACCTCCAATTATTTCCAAATTAAACTCCCACCGTTCAACGGTTTCTCCCGTATCCTTTTCTACAATCACCAAGATAAGTTTTTGAAGCTTTGTTCCGTACACCCACTTTTTTATCTGGGAAAGGAAACGGTCTATATATGTTTTGATATCTTGATCGATGGATAAAAGGAGTGGTAGATCATATTTTTTAACGGTTTGAAAGTCTTCTGCCGGGTAAATACCTCTTTGAAATAGGATATTATTGATGGCAAACTCAAAGTAATCACAAACGGTTTTACTTGAGCCTTTTAGGGCAAGTTTAGATGGATCCATAAAGACGCGATTGAGAATTTGAGAATTATAAATGAGAGGAAGACACAAATAGGTTGTTACAAATAGGTTGTTACAAATAGGTTGAACTACAATGCCCCAAATAAGTTGAAATACAATGTCACAAATAAGTTGAAATACAATGTCACAAATAAGTTGAAATACAATGTCACAAATACAAAACCATAAATATCCTTTTCAAATGTCTTCAATTATTCTGAACTTTACTACCAGAAAACTATTTACCTTGTGAAACATTTAGAGGTAATTGTACTTGAGTAAACTACATGATCTTTCAAAAAGGGTTCGAGGGCTATAAACTTAAAGCTCTACTTTTTTTCATTCAGTTTTTTAATTCTTCACCAATTTCTGCTTTTGTACCCTTCAATCACAAAAAAACTAAAAGTGCGACTGAATCAAATCTTAACTATGGTATGTCTCTTAATATATTCATTGAATTGGAATACATTCCACAACTACTTATACTAACCCCAGTTCCACGGGATTAAACGTGAAAAACTCACTCAAGATGCACAAACCGCCAAACTCGAAAAAGATAAAGCCAAAATCACCCACTATAAATCTCTTGTTCAACAGATTTATATCGCCAGAGATGATGAGAACTATACCGTAGAAAGTTTAAATAAATTAACTGATCTTCTTCTACTCAACCCTGAGTTTTATACTATGTGGAATATTAGAAGAGAAATATTTACCCACCTTTTCAAGTCTAATCAATTAGGTAAGCAGAAGACTTTACAAGATGAACTCAAATTTATCATGGCCCTTCTTAAACGATTCCCTAAATGTTACTGGATATGGAACCATCGTATCTGGTGCCTCGAAACGTTGGGGACGGACGCCAATTGGGAGTATGAGTTTGCTATAGTGTCTAAATTGTTAACTATGGACGCGAGAAATTACCACGGATGGCACTACCGAAGAATTGTGGTGGAGAATTTGGAGAAGAATAAACTGGCGGAAGAGAAATTAGTGATAAATGTTAAGGAATTTGAATTTACCACCTCGAAAGTGAATAATAATATTTCAAATTTCTCTGCTTGGCATAATAGATCTAAATTGATTCCTAAGATTTTTGAACTTTTTAAACAGGTACAAAAACATGAGATTGTGGATGATGAAGGTTACAAAACCCAAGAATTTTTTGTGGATGATAAAGTTTACAAAACCCAGGAATTTTTTGTGGATGATAAAGTTTACAAAACTCAAGAAATTTTCACATCTTTGGAAAAATTACTTCGACATGAAATAAATTTAATCAATACGGGAATGTATGTAGATGCTGATGATTCTTCCGTATGGTTTTATCTTCAATGGTTACTTAGTGATAAGTTTTTCAGTGGTATAGATCACCCCACATATGTGAATATTTTGGAAGAGCAGTTGAAGGTTATAGGAGAGCTTAATGAGTTGGAAAAGTCTGATAATGGGAAGGATAATGCATGGTGTTTAAAGACGGAGATATTTATTGAGGAGATGTTAAAGAAGGAAGGATATGAGGAGGCAGTGAAGAGGAAACTTGAGGTGTTGCAGGAGATTGATGGGATGAGAAGAGGAAGGTATGAGGCGGAAGCGGGAGGTTTGTAGTTGGGTGAGTTAGGGGAATATTAGTGTAAATATATATGATTACATAAAAGAAGATGAAGTTGGGTAGAAGGGTTTGAAGGACAAGGGTGAAAGGACAAGGGTGAAAGGACAAGGGTGAAAGGACAAGGGTGAAAGGACAAGGGTGAAAGGACAAGGGTGAAAGGACAAGTTTACAAAAACCACAAGTGTACACAAAACCACAAATGTTTACAAAAACCACAAGTTTACAAACACAAAGTTCACAAGTTTACAAACACAAAGTTCACAAACACCAAGTTCACAAACACCACAAGTTTACAAACCCAAAGTTCACAAACACCAAGTTTACAAAAACCACAAAGTGTACAAACACAAAGTTCACAAACACCACAAGTGTACAAACACCTTCAAATCAATTACCTGACTGTCGCTTCGCTCCAGTCAGCTAATGCTCACACAAAGAAAACTCCCTCTCATACGGCAACATCCCATCATCATCCTCCGGTGCACTTCTTTCCTTCATCAACTTTTCCCGTACCTCTTTAGCCGTTTCCAAACTCAAAGGCCAATTTTTTGCCACCTTTAAAATATCTTCCTGGCGTCTTAAATAATGAGCCATGGTTTCATCTTCCCACCATTCCTTCTGTTGAGGAGGAACTTCAGCAGTGGTAACCACCTTTTCATTATGAGGATCCACAAGGAAGAAACATACTATCTTTCTATATCCCTTTTTAGTCTTATCCTTCAATTCAAACGCGTCGACGTGATGTTGGTACGCATTGGGAAAGATCAACACCCGGTTCTCGGACGCAGAAACCGACCCGAGGGTATGCACCATAGAATCCTCATCGCTCAAACCAAAAATCTCTTTACAATAAACGGTATCGTTTTGTTCATAAGGAGGATCTTCAAATGAACATCTGAATGAAAGCTTGGATTCAGTAATATTGTCAAAATCATAATAGTACAAAACTGTAGCCACAATGTCTTCGTTAATGGTTCCTTCCAAATGCCACGACCCACCCTCGTATTTGGGGTTTTCCGGGGTAAGTTCGATGGTGGCCACTTTCGGAATTACTTTGATTTCCGAGAAATTCCGAAGATCGAAATCGATGGTTTCGGGATCTTTAGTATACGTCAAATCAAGGGGTTTTAAATATTCTCCTTTGGTTTGTTCGAACTCTTCAATGGCGTCATAGTTATAATCACCCCCATTGGCTTCTTCTTCTAATTTTGCTTCTAATGCCGCCAATTTCTTATGATACTCTTCGGTATAGCAACTACTGAATTCGTCGTATTCTATACGACGGACCTCGGGTGATGCATACCTGGCCAAGCAGTAATTAATTCCGGGGATGGTTTGGTTAAAGACATCTGCAAGAGTTGCATAAAGCAGCTCGTATTTAATGGGATGCAAGTTATTGATGTACGATGCAAACAGGTACTTCCGGTCGTCTCCGAGTTGCATGATACTTGGAAGCCACTGGTAGGTCTTAGATGACCCCCAATCATCAACACCTTTCTTGACCCCGGAAATAGACTTGTCCCATTCAGCGATCTTGATTTCCTTTCCGTCTAAAATAGGAGTTACCCCATATTGTAACGGGAACAACGAGGGATGGACTAAATCAATCACCTGGTGCTTGGAGCCCGGATGATAATCCAATGCATCTCCATACAGCTCGTATAAAATATCAATCTGATCCACGACATTTTGCCGTGTGTCTGCATTAATTGCCGTATCTGAAGTAACAATTTTATCATCACATTGAATTTCATACCCCCCGTCTTTCAATCCGGGGAATTCTTCCTGCAACTTGACGTACCATTCCAACTCTCTGAATGCATAGGCAATGACTTCATCGGCTCGGGGAGTTTCCTGTTTAAGTTGTTCCGAAATTTCGGCTTTCCATTTGGCCAGAATTACGGGGTCTTTGTACTTGGTTTGCCATTGAGGTTTTTGACGGATGGTTTTGGAAATCTCAATAATACTCCATTCTAGGGTGGGTTTAGGCTTGGGAGCGTTGTTGGTGGAAAATGGGTACCACCATGGGTGGGAAAAAATGGATTTACTGGACATGAGGAAAAGAGGAATTGGGGAGGTATTTATAGTGCGAGAAATTCGTAAAGGGGGCGGGGCTGCTTTGCGGTGCGTGCGGTGCGTGCACCGCATGCAGAGCATGCAACGCATGCACTGCAAAAAAGATACTGCACACCGGGACACCAGATGCACAATTCCGCTTCAAGCCACCGGGACACCAGATGCACAATTCCGCTTCAAGCCACCAGTACACCAGCTGCACAATTCCCCACAGACGCATGGCTGCAAAAGTGCGTATATATTAATGTTCACACAAGGAAAAGCTCCTACTAAATGGCGGCGCCATATCATCGTCCTCAAAATCCATTGATCTCTCTGCCATCAATTCCTTCCTTATTTCCTTCATATTCTCCATCAGAATCGGCCAATTGGGTAATTTGTGCGTCTTGCGTCTGATTTCCGGTTCCACTAAATCTTGCCAGTCAGGCTGCTGCGGAGGTACTGCATCAGACGCAATTACAGAGGTATTGAAAGGATCGACGATAAAGAAGCATAAGATTTTCCTATGCCCTCGCTTAGACTTGTCGGCTAATTCAAACGCGTCTACGCGATGTTGGAAAATATTGGGGAAGATCAACACGCGATCCTCCACGCTTTCCACACTACCAATCACCCGATTTAATGGAGCCTCATCTTTAAGTCCAAAAAAATGGTCACAGTAAAAATCATCGTCTTGTTCATAACATGGTTCTTCAAAAGTACACCGGAAGGATAAATTCGATTCAGTGATATTTTCACTATCATAATAATACAAAATAGTGGCGACAATGTCTTCATTAATGGTACCCTCCACATGCCAGGACCCCCCACGGTACGTGGGGGATTCGGGATTTAATTCGATGTTGGCTAATTTAACGATTACCTTTAAGTGGGGGAAATCGGCAATACTAAACGGGTTGGTAAGTGGGGGGGTGGTATAATTAGGGAGGTATTGTTTAACGTATTCGGATTTCCTGTCGGTAAAGTGTTTGAATTTTTCAAAATATTCTTGAGGAGGAAGGGGGGTATTTAAAGTTCTATCAATATTTCTGATACCTTCTTTGTAGTCATCGGTATAAACTTCCTCATAGGGAGGGATGTCGATCCTGATGTACTGATCGGATGCATAACGTGCAAGAACAAGATTTAATCCGGGTAAGGCAGCGTTGAAGATGGATTGGATGGAGTGATAGAGAGGGTTGAATTTGTGAGGGTGAAGATTGTTGATGTAGGAAGTGATGGTGTATGCAGCTGCAGTTGCGTTAGCAGCTGCAGCTGCATTAACACTTGCATTAACACTTGCATTAACACTTGCATTAACACTTGCATTAACACTTGCATTAACACTTGCATTAACAGCTGCATTAACACCTTCATTAACACCTTCATTAACACTTGCATTAACACTTGCATCTGCACCAACACCTGCATCTGCACTAACACTTTCTGCACTAACACTTTCTGCACTAACACCTGCACCCGCACTGAACACGCATGGTAACCACTGAAACTTCTTCCCCGTCAAATATTTTGAAACCCCTCTCTTAAACTCCCAAATTTCTTCATCAAATTCCGGGGTTTTCATTTCCCCATTTTTCACCACCGGTGTAATCCCATACTGAAAGGGATATAATGAAGGATGAACTAAATCCACCACCTGATTATTAGACCCCGGATGATAATCTAAACCTCCTTCAAACAGATTCGACAACTCTTCCACCTCTTTTAAAAATTTCAGTTTAATCGTCTTATCTATGGCTCTATCACTAGCCACAATTTTATCATCACATTGAATGTCAAAGCCTCGGGCAAGAAATCCGGGGGAATCTTGCATTAAATCCACGTACCATTGTAATTCGGCCACTGCATAATCGAAAAGTATGTCTATGTGGGGGTTATGCAGTAATTGCAGACATACTTCTTGTTTCCATTTTTGGACGATATCGGGTTGAGTTCTTTTCTGTTGCCAATTGGGTTTTTGGCGGATAGTGTTGGAAATTTCAATGATTATCCATTCGTCTTTACTTAATGGTTTAGGCCCGATATCTGCGTATGCCATATACCAAGGATGCGGGAAGGGAGAAATTGAGGGAGAAGTCATGATGATGGAAAATGGGGAAATGGAAGAATTTTATACTGGGGATTTACGAAAAATTCGTATGTACCTGGTGCGGCATTCATTGGCACTGCAAGTTAGATATGCAGATGTAGTGTCCCTTGAAAATCAGGATAAACGCTTATGCAATGTGGATTCGTATATGCATTATATATGTATATGTAATGCTCTATGCAATGTTAACGCACCATGCCATATTAATTCATGGGGGTTATCACAAGCCGTCAATTAACCCGCGATGGTTTATACACAGGTCTCGGTCTGATAAAATTTCGCGACCTCTGCGATGAGCATTTTTCATTATGAAAGTAAGAGGTAGAAGACACCAGAAAAAGGAGAAAGGTGTTGACTTTGTTATTGATGAGCCAGAGGGTTTATCTGTGCCTGGTGCAGATGGACTTGCAGATGGACTTGCATTTGCATCTGCAAATGCAAATGCAAATGCACCTGTCCCTGCCCCTGCACCTGTCCCTGCCCCTGCCCCTGCAACCTTTTTTGGGCTTGTAGATGCAAATGAAATCGATTATTTCAAGCAAGCAGAGTCAACCCTTAACGTTAATGCATTTGATTCCGACGAAGAAAGAGTCAGCTTTGTTACCTCCGTGTTGGAAGAATCCCAAGGGAAAGAATTAAAATTAGTTACCAACCAAATTTGTTCCAAATTGATGGAAAGATTGATTTTAATTGGAGAAGATGATCAAGTTAAGCGGATCTTCCGCCTGTTTGAGAATCATTTTGTGGCCTTAGCTCATCATAAATATTCTTCCCATGTGTTGGAAACTTTATTGGTTAGGTTTACTGTTATTGTGGAAAAGGAAATAATTGGCGAGGCAAGTGATGCAGATGATGCAGATGCATCATCTGTATCTGCAAATGCATCTGCATCTGCAGAAACCTCATTCCTCCGGATGTTGCAGGAACTTACCCCCCATTTTGGATCCATGGTTGATCATCAATATGCATCTCATGTCTTAAGACTTATCATTCTTATCATTTCTGGAAAAGAACTCCCTTCCACTACCATGTCCAATTCTACATTAAGATCTAAGAAATCCAAAATTGCTCGTAAAATGATTGAAATCAAAGATAGTGATATTTTTAATCGAGCTTTTCAAGTCCCCCCACTGTTCAAACCCCACATCGCCGATATTTGCAGCCTGATATGCGGGTCCCGCAATATGACGCAGATGAGACAGATTGCCGTGCATAAAGTGGCGTCGCCGGTGATCCAGCTTTTGGTGCAGGTTGAAGGAATTGTTGATCGGGATAGGAAAGTATGGCATTTACTTTTCTTGAAAGATTCTGAAGGTAAGGATAGTCAAGAAGAAGCATTTGTGGAATATTTACTTTCTGATTCCGTCGGATCTCATTTTTTCGAATCCCTTATTAAAAATGGTGGGGCTAGAATGAAATATATTGAAAGATTATATCAATTATACATGAAGGATCGGGTCTTGAAGTTGACCAAAAGGGCAACTACCGGAGCATTTGTCATGCAGGCGTTACTTTTTAAGTTAAAGCCGAGCGAGGTGCAGTTTGTGCTTGATCAGGTAATTCCCGAATTACCGGATTTAATCTCCATCACTGACAATCAAAATTTGGAATTAAGTTCTAATGTTATCGATGCCTCTATCCAAAAGAAGAATTATAGACGAGAAGAAATCATCACCAATTTATTCGGTAAATTTGCTCCTAGTTATAATTATCGTGAACCGGAAGATGCAGGTGATGCAGAATTGTTAGAAAATATCTTGCAGTTGAACCTGTCCACATTAGGAAATACCCGAGATGACTGGCCCACAGTGGAAGAAAGAAGACGGGCATTATTCCTTGAAAAATTGATGGAATATGATTACGCTTTTGTCATTTGTGTATGGTACAATCTTTTAGAACTTCCTCAAGACCGGTTTTTACAAATGTGTAAACATGGGGTATTTTCTCATGTGATAGAACATGCATTGGTGGTGAAGCCTGATGAATCTAAGGATGTTTCCCTTTTAAGAAAACGGGTGTTGAATATTTTCCAAAACCAGATAGCTGCATTGGCCTGCAACTCTTATGCGTCGCATATCGTCGATAAGCTTTGGGATTTTACAATCTTGCATAATATGTACAAGGACCGGATAGCCTCGGAATTAGCTGCAGAGTCTAAGACGGTTAAGGATAGTACATATGGAAGATTAGTTTGGAAGAATTGGACGATGGAACTTTTCCTCAGAAAGAAATTTGATTGGAAATCTTTAGTTAAACAACAAGAACAAGAATTTTTCAGTCAAGAGGAAAGAGTTAAAAGACCTATTGAAATGAAAATGGAAGAGTTGCATGGGAAACGTGCAGCTGAGGAAGATACGCGAGATAAGAAGAAGCATAGGGGCCGTAATAGGTAGGTGCCGTAATAGGTAGGGGCCGTAATAGGTAGGGGCCGTAATAGGTAGGTGCATGATGCATGCAAATTATACATATCTTTAATTCTATTTACACCTATTTACATGTTTCTATATAATACTCTGCCAATGTTTTATCAGGCACTTGGCTAGGACTTTCTACCACTGGATCAACTCCAGATTGGTTTTTGGGGAAGGCAATAACATCTTTAATTGAGGCACTGCCAATCAACATGGCGCACATTCGATCAAATCCAAGGGCCAAACCTGCATGCGGAGGACACCCCATGCTTAATGCATGCAATAAGTGTCCGAAAAGGGAATTATAGTTGCTGATCTTAAGTACCTCTTCAAACACATACTGTTGAAGGGCGGAATCATGAATTCTTCGAGATCCTCCACCCACTTCAACTCCATTGATGACAAGATCATAATGTTCTCCTCGAGCCTGTAACGGATCGGATGCCAAAAATTCATAATCTTCCGTTTTCACCATTGTAAACGGGTGATGAGTGGATGTGAACCTGGTAAAGTCATATTGCGGATAGTCCGCTTCGGGACTGCCGCCGTCTTGAGGACTGAAAAGCGGGAATTCCGTCACCCATGAACCTACAAAAACTTTGGCAGCATCATACTCGGTTACCAAACTACCATCCTCTTGCTCAATAGGTCTATTCCATTTCCCGGGAAATTCTTGGACCGCTAACTGTCTAAATTTACCCAATGGGGTTGGGTTTTCGTATGGTAATTCAGCTCGGTCCCCAATTGCGACAATGTCTCCTGGTTGCAAAAGAAGAATGTCGCGAAGTTTAGGGCCATCGAAATTTTTGGTGGGGGTAAGTATTTGTTTTTCAACAAACTTAGCGTACCAATTGTTAACGTCATCATCGTTTTTGATGGCAAGCACTATAGGTTTCCTTCTAGAATAGTTTTCTAGAAGATTCTTTGGGACTTTGTATTTTTTGGTGGGGTCAAATGCTCCTTTCAAGACACAAACTTCAGTGACAGGGAACTGGGGGTTTCTGGAAAAAGTGAAAAAGGAGGATAAGTCGGTGAATTGGATATTCGAACGAAGATCGGGTTTATCAATACCGTATTTGGAAAGGGCTTGGATGTAAGGAAGCTTGGAGAAAGTGAGCTGACCCCCACTACCCCCACTACCCCCACCACGAGAACCGGTGGGGGGCTTTACCTTATTAAGTTGCAAATTCCCCCTTTCATTGACAAAATACATCGTCCCCCCCACCTCTTCCCAAATACTTTTCACCACATCCTCCACCACAACCCCCACCTGGTCGGAATTATTCACAAAACTCATTTCCAAATCTATCTGGGTGAATTCCGGTTGTCTATCCGACCGCAAATCTTCATCTCTAAAGCATTTGGCTAACTGAAAGTACCGGGTGAATCCGGAACTCATAAGAATTTGCTTGTACTGTTGTGGGGACTGAGGTAACGCGTAGAAGCTTCCAGAAGTTCTGGTAGGCACCAAAAATTCTCTAGCACCCTCGGGAGTTGATTTGAATAATAAAGGAGTTTCAATCTCCACAAATCCGTGCTTGTTGATGAAAACATCTCGTGCTACATGTGCCGCCCGACTCCTCACCCGTAATGCCCGCTGGTAGTAAGGTGTACGAAGCTGGAGGTACCGAAATTGGGGCGGTAATTGACTTGGTGATGTATGCTTTAAAGTCTCAAGTCGTGCGCCGTCCAAATTCCCCGAATTTAGCCGCTGGTAGTTTTCCACTACAAGTTCCCACTCTTTGGCCCCTGTACGAGATTGTTTAAGTTTGACATGACCCGTTACACTAAGGGACTCTTCTGTAGTTGAATCCAGTACTAACTGAACAAATTTTTCTGGCGTTTCTGGGGTAAAAATGAGTTGAATGGTGTTCCCTTTAGAATCTCTCATTTCTGCAAAAGCATTTTTGGCCATAATTCGAGGTTTTCTATTAAGATGACCGTTAAGGGTGATGGATTGGTTTGTTCCAAGATAATGGTCCAAGTTGGCCGTAATTTGATCGATGGTGTGGGAAGCTAGAGGGAAATTAAATTTTGCCAAAGTTGAAGATTGGGCGGGTAAATTGAGATTTCTTTTGAAGATTGGTAATGAATGATTAAAGGAATGTCGAAAGGATAAATTTAGCTGTGGGGCAAGTCGCTTGATGTCAAAGACTATGCCTTGGAAAGCTTGCCGGGTGGAAAGCATGGTTAAAGTGAAGGTGAAGTTGAAGCGAAGTGAGATTGAAAGTGAGTGCGAAGAGATATCAGGTGATAAAAAAAGTTAGGTCCAGTGGCGGTAGAATTAGTGCGAGTGGCGGTAGAGATTTTGCAGCTAGAAATTCGCGGTTGCAAAATATTTATTTTATTGAACAACATAATAATACAAACAGAGCAAAGTAAACAGAGCAAAGTAAACAGAGCAAAGTAAACAGAGCAAAGTAAACACAAACAACCTTTTCAAATCACATCATAAAACTCATCTTTTCCTCCTTCCACAAATTTAGCTTCAGTAAAATCAATCACATACACCTCTCCATCTTTACTAAGAATATTTCTCTTTTCAAGATCATTGTGCTGAATACCATTTCGATTAATCACTTTAATTTGCTCTTTGATTTTTTCACTTGTTGCTTCATTTTTAACCAACTCTTCACCTTCAATATACCGTGATAAAATCACTCTTCCATTAAATTCCAAATCCTGTTCAGCAACCTCAGTAGGGAAAAGGGTCAAGTTCAAATAACATTCTTTATGCTGCAAATAACAATTATTGTAGTCAGAATCGTGATGCAATATTTCTATTGCCTTTCGTTCCCTTTTGTAAGAGAAATCCAATTTTTCCTTTTGTTCTTCAGAAAACCATTTGCTTTCACAGGTAATCTTTACAACAATCTTTTCATCTTCTACTTTTTCTAACAAAAAGTCTTGAAAGTATTCTGCTCCTAATAAAAATACTTGAGATTTATACTCTTCGCCAAACTGAAGAGCTAGGGTCTCTGAAATGGGATAGTCAAGGACAAGCTCCAAATTAACACCATCAGGATCCGACAGAAAATTAAGAACGGCATATTCGTATTCAGGTGAAAGTGGAGGCAGAATATCAATGGCCGAAAGAGCGTCACTAAGAAACGTTTCACTGTTAAAAGCTTCACTTTCGGTTTTATTGTAAGCTTCGCTCACAGTTCCAGCTTCATTAGTCCCAATACCAGTTCCAACATTGTATGCTTCACCGAGATCTACATCCAAATACGTTTGCTTACGGTAAGGATATCTAGGCTCACGCTTTAAAATACCTGTCGAGTCATTATAATAATTCCAAACCGGATCATCAATTTTCTCTTTCTCCTCAAATAAATCATCAAGCTTTTGCTGAAACAAGGCAGTTTGAAAAGAAGGAAAATGTTCCTTCAACAAATGCATAAACATAAATCTTAATTCCTCATGCCCCCTTTCACTCACTCTCTTAGAAATCATCTTTTCATAGTGCCTAAACAAGTACTTGTAGAAGTCTCCTTCCTCCACCCATGACTTATACAGCCTATATAAAAAAGCCAAAAAAGTTTCTAACAATGCAGGAGCTACTGAAAAGTTATTGATTACTCTGTACTTTAAAGGAATCTGACCACAATTAGCAAACTTGAGCATTTCCCAATGATAACCAATGTACTCAAAGTCAATTTCCAAAAACACTGCAGAAAAAGAATCCCCCAATACACCGAACCTAATACCAAAAAAAAGAAGATACGACAACAATTGGGGCATGATATTTTTAAGAGGGGCCTTTCCAAAGGTTTTACTGTTAACTTTTTCTGGATGATAAACTAGGTCTTTAGGAATTATTGAAAACTTCTTCATTTCAATCACACAAAATGGTTTTTTTTGGTCTATCTCTACAAAAGAAATATCCGGTTCACAAGAGTACCTCAGGAAATAAGTGGTACAAGGATCTTTGAACTTTTGGAATGGTTGATGAGTCCAGGAATTGAACGTTTTATTTGTTAAATATTCAAAAGTTTCCTTCAATGTGTAGAGAATCTGCACACAAAATGTGGTCAAGTAGGTGCCTTCTACTCGTCCTTGTTTCCCAGAAGTTTTTAACAAATGAACACCACCTAAACATTCAGCTGCCTCTTGAATACAAGAACAGTCACCTAAACTCAACAATTCATTAAGATCTTGAATAATTTCAGTATCTGAAATCAACTTGGTATTTTGTTCTAAAAATGTAAATTTAAATCTCTCATTATAATCATTTTTGGTGCCAACAGGTACGTCTAAAAAAAGGTTTTTCATTTCTGTTGGAACAGGAAGGGAGGCTATGGCTCGAAATGCAGCTCTTAGTAAATGGGGATTATCAGTTAATAGATTTTCTAAAAACAGTGTCAAGGAAACATTTATCAAATGTCTTTCTCTGGTAGGACCAACATCTTGTAGAAGAACTTTGGTCAAAACTTTTCCTTTAATCTGGGCAGGATCAACATTATGAAATATACGATAATCAACAGGAAGGATATTTTCTGACTCAACTGCTCTTATGAACTGTAATAGTAAAGTTTCATCATTTGAATTATCTGAATTATTTGCCATGTTAAGGGTGTATCACTATACTTGCACTTTTTGCATCCAAGCAACCTACGTTGTCCACACACGACCTTGGACCTAATCTCTTTAATTGGTTTTCACACACGTAATCTACCAAGTAGTTTGCAAGAAAGACGGTTAATAGCAAAGACTTTTGGAAATAGTCATTCCGAATACTAACAGCCTCATGGATAACGGCCACAGAGAGACAGTTTTATAACTAATTTATAGAAAGCAGGGATCATGTAAATCTTCTTGTAAACATTTATGGAACTGTTTAGACTGGAAATTTAAGCAAAACTACTCCGTGCTTAATAGCATGATTGCATTGTCGTTAACCGGGCCGTACAAGAATCATGAGAATAGCATTACAAGTTGCTATGAATTGAGTATTCGAGTGAAGCTAGTATTAGTGGTATATAGTATTCACTTTTATAGAATCCTGAATCCTCTTACTGACGGTGTTTTTGTATTCAAGCCCTTTTACTAAAAACCACTTTTTGAGGTTGAAGTCTTTTCTTTAGTGTTCAAGCCTTGTGGGTCAAGCCTTTTGTGCTTCAAGCCCTTTAATACTCCCAGGCCTCTACTAGAAATTCGCAATCGCGCAATTGCTTCGCTATGATCTCAGCACTCAACCTAAGGCTATCAAAAGCCTTGATCCTTCTCATACTTATAGCGAATATCATAATCATATCCTTCTTTATCACATACACTAACATTCCCCTGTCTGTGCCCTTGAAAAATATCCACTCAACCTTCAAAGATTGGAAACAAACTTGGACCCCAAATTTCAACGGTTTTGAATACCTAACCCAAAAAAATAGAACTCATATAGATTACACCGGCTACCAAATAAAGCCCAATGACGTCAAGTTCAAATTTGTCAATCTGAAGAATAAAAAAGGTAACCCCAAGACCATTTTAAGCCAAAACGAACGGACGTACAATGAGCTTTTTGAAGAGGAGATCACAGAACCAAAAGATTTCGACATAGATTCTATTCGCCCACCAGCTCCCAACGAACTTGATTCATACGAAAAAGCTAATGCCACAATAATATCATTAGTGAGAAACTCAGAGGCCACTAAAATTGGTAAATCCATCCGTCAATTTGAAAAACGGTTCAATCAAAAATTTCAATATCCCTACACATTTATAAACGATCAACCTTTCAGCGAACGGTTCATCAAAAGAGTTAGAAAATTGTCAGATGCACCTATGGAGTTTGTGGTCATACCGCCTCATTTGTGGGATAAACCCACAAACATTGATGTTCAAAAAGAAAGTGAAGCCATGAACAAAATGTTTCATGATAATATAGCCTATGCGAAAAAGGAGTCTTACCACAATATGTGCCGGTTTTATCTGGGGAATTTTTACAACGTTCCAGAACTTCAAAAGTACAAATACTACTGGAGAATCGAACCGGATGTTAGTTTTTACACCGACATAGAATATGATGTGTTTAAATATTTACAAGGCACAGAAAAAGTGTATGGGTTTACAATCAATTTGTACGATATTGACCAAACTGTTGCTAGTTTGTGGCCAGAAACTCTCAAGTTTTTGAACCAAGGCGATAACTATAAATATGTGAATGCCAATGGAGCATTTCAGTGGTTGTTGGAAAATCAACAGAATCCAGAAAAGAATAAAAAGACCGGAGGATATTCAACATGTCATTTTTGGTCAAATTTTGAAATTGGTGATATGGATTTTTTCCGTTCTGAAGCTTACACAGAATGGTTTAAACATTTAGATTCTACAGGGAACTTTTACTACGAGCGATGGGGAGATGCCCCAGTCCATTCTGTGGGGTTGGCTCTTTTCGCTGATAGTTTCAAGATCCATTGGTTTCGAGATATTGGATATTTTCATGACCCTTACGTAAATTGTCCTAATAACAAGTTAACATCTGGATGTGTTACGGGACAGTTTAGTAGATGGGGGCATTTACAAGATCAGAATTGTATGGGAAATTGGATTGATTATGGGATGGAGAATCCGTATGATGTTTATTAGGGGAAATCTAATTTCGATTTGGGGATTTCTGGTACAGGAGGTACAAAAAGACCTAAATACCAAAATTTAATTTCCATTTTGTGAATTTTGAGTAAAAGAAGATCTAAATACCAATACAAAATAAAGATTTTTCAACCCTTTCATTACACCCTCAAAACTATACATTTATTAATATACACTCATTATTCATTTTCTCATCCTCGTCATCTCCTGTTGCATTATAAAATCATTCACTTTTGAATCCATTAAATCCGTCACTTTTATATAAAGTGGATGGTTAGCTATTCTATCACTCCAAGCAGCTAAATGGGGATAACTTTTGAACAAATTTCTCTTCTCTCCTGTAACTTCTCGTACTCCCGCTTCATTATCAAACACATTTTCATAGATAGGGAATGTCAAAATCACATCAGCAGCCGTTAATTTGTTCCCCACAAAATATCCAGTATCTTCTTCAATCAATTTCCGTTCTAAAAATTCCATATTTAATTTCCATTCGTGAACATAGTATCCATTGTTTAACCCTTTGGTAACCAATTTAGCCAAACTTTTAAAACCAACTGGAGCTACACTTTTAGCCACACTGTTGATTAACATGGAAATCATTAAATGTTGTAAAGTTCCTTCAGAATAGTGTAAATAATAGTCCACCTGTAATTTTTCTTCCTCAGAAGTAGGATTTAAAATGTTATCAGGGTCATAATTCTTCAATAAGTATTGCATTATTAAACCGCTTTCAGCTAATTTCAAAGAAGGTCTTCCATCAGCAAAGAAAACTTCCAAAATAGGTGCTTTTCCTGAAGGATGGACTTGGAAAAGCTCCAGGGGGCCCCTCCATGTGCTAGGGTGACGCAAATAAACCTCAACGTCATAATCTAACCCTAATAATTCTAGCATAAAAACTATTCTGTGAGATCTTGATTGATCTAACCAGTGTAATAAGAACTTGTCTCCGTTGTCTCCCATGTTGATTCCTTTGATTACCAGGATAGTTGGAAATCAGCTTCTCTTATAGTGAAAAATGTGTGGAGAAGTCTTTCCCCGATTAGGAAATGGTTGCAAGGCCGCAAATCAGAGACTTTACCCAAAACGGAAAGATTGAGATTTGACGAGCGTACAGTTTAAAGGGACATTAGAGGGATGCCTTTACGGGATAGGACTAGTCATTGTCATTTCCTTTATAGGCAATTCGTAGTGGCAACAAACCCGAAGGAGATTAGACAAAAACTACAAGGGGAAAGAGATTGGGTTGGAAAAGAGGTGTAGGCTAGAAATGGAAATTGCAACCAGGTTTAAACCTAAACTTGAACAAAGTAAGGTATGTCTTTTAAAGGAAATGGCACAAATAGGGTTATTAAGTTAATAACCACAAATAGAATTTAATTTGAATTGACAAAAAATATCAAACATTTAGATTATTTTAATTAAATGATCTACGTTCTAGTTTCTAATTCTTATAATTGAAATTATGAAATCATACATGATTGTCTATCAATTTATGAATTTTATAATCAAATTGTATTTTAATATAATTCCGTTTCAAAAAATAAAACAATGTAATCAAAATTTGTGGCAACTATTTACAAATAGAATCAAGCACAAAGAGTCAAATCTCTAAAACAATCTTTATTCATCTACACATTACAACTTAGACCCAATAATATCCTCGGTCTTTTGGAAATCACTATTGTTTAATATCAATTGAGACCATTTGTACAAGTATGGATACTTTTTAACTGGATCAGTTCCAAATGGTACTCGGTACATATCTTGAAACACGGTTTCGGCAATAGGATAAGATAAAATAACATCTGCTCCAGTTAACTTACCGTCAACAAAATAACTTCCTCCATTTTCTTTTGCAATACTTTCCAAATAATCAAGATTTTTCAATGCTTCACTTCCGTAGAAAGCGTGGTTGATTTGATTGGTAATAAATCCTACCAACAGCTTAGCACCAAAAGGAGCTCTATCTTTAGCTTTAAGGTTTACCATATAACCAGTTAAGAAAGGTTGCAAAGTTCCTTCGGTATAGTGCAAATAATAGCTAACCAAACCCTTACCTTCGTCAGTGCTTGGGGCCAACTTCTTTTCGTGATCAAAGTTGTCAATCAAATATTCGATGATTCTTCCAGTTTCAGCAATAACCTCGGGTTTCTTTCCATCCTTAATAACTTCAATAACAGGAGACTTCCCTAAAGGGTGGATTTTGGTCAATTCGGGAGGAGCTCTAAATTGAGAGTCTCTTTTGTACACCTTTATTTCATATTTGACTTTCAAAAGTTCTAATAACCAAAGAATTCTGTTTGCTCTAGAAAGGTCGAGCCTGATGTTAGTATGGGGCTAACTTTCGCACCCAAAGGGCAATTGAGAAAATTCCGTACCAATGGAGGATGATTTTAGTTTCTGCCATGTTTAGCCTAACTGTTGATAGATGAGGTGAGAAGATAATTCTGTAAAAGCAAAGACTGTGATAGATTTGTTGAATATTAGAAAATGAAAACAAAAGAAGGAATATTTATGTGTTGAACAACCTTAGAAAACCCATAGAATTGAATGATTACAAAACTGACAACAAAATAACAATACCATCGGCTCTAAATCAAAAATCCTATTAGGACAGTGGTTTGCATTCTTATAAAACAAACCCTACAACGAACTACAGCCAACCTAATTAATACATCCAACGTTTTTCCATCCAATCTGAGTATCCCCTTGTCTTGCTTTTCAGTTCAAGTAAAATCAGTATACTAATTCCCCTTAAAAACACTAACGTTCAGTTTAACCAGCTTCGGCGAGAAACATTTTCGCCTGATACAAAGTTAAAATCTTCTATCGCCCCGCTACCTAAATTATAAACAGCAACCCTTGTCTACCCATAGTAAACTCTCCTCCTATAACACTGCCCGTAACTTCGTATCTAAATCTATAAATATCCAAACCCAATGATAACCTGTTCACCATTTTAGTACCAAATATGTCTCTTTTAGGACACCCTGTGCGACATGGGTCCAATTTTTTAGGAAGTTTACAGGTTATCGCGACCTAACCTGCATTTACGCCTACTGCCCCTTTGCCTGAAAATAAAATATTAAAAAACCTTCAAACATCTTTTTTAGGTTTACAATAATCTTTTGATAGTCATTCGTTTTCTTACTTATCACCAGATATTGCATCACCCCACGCTTCCAACATACCCTGCGTGTTCACTGGTGAACCAATCTCAAATTAACAGAATTAACCCATCGTACACGGGTTTTTCGCCTATCCAACAACAAAAAATACATTATAGACATTGAGGTTCTTAAAAAAAGACATTAATTCCCACCATGTTTGAGCCGGGTTCTTCACGAAAGAACTCCATTTCCTCGATCTCCACCGCCAACTCCAACATGTCCAATATGACCAACCAGCCCAAACGGCCCTCTGGTGGTGTGAGAAATTTATCAACAAATCAACTCATGGGCTTTGACAACCAATTTGCCAGGAAGCCTGCAAAGAAATCTTCAGGAAATGACATGAACTTCCATAAGGCTCAAGGTACGTACTACTTCCCCAATGGAGAGATTTTCCGCCCAAGAGTTAGTCCTGCCAAAAGAAATAAACCCACTAAGGTGGTAAATAAAAATGGTTATTATCACTATATACCCAACGGCCAACCTGTTCCAGGCCAGCCAGTTCCACCACAAGGCCCAATGTATCATGGTAAAACCCCCTCAGCACCACAAATGGTTTCAGCACCTCAAATGGGTCCCAACCAACACATGGCTCCAGGTCCAGGTCCACTGTATGCTCAACAACACATGGTAAGATCTTATTCCAGCGATCCATCGATGAGGCCCAATGATTCCAGATCCCATTCCATAAAATCACAAACGAACAATCCATATATGCCACAAAGCAACCATGGTATCCCTCGAACGGCTTCCATGGAATCAATGGCTTCCAACCATTCTAATGTTGTACCACGTTCATACTCATCGTCGAATTTGAGAAGTCACAGCAAGAACAATCTTGCTCAATCTTTGAGATCAAACAGAGTAGATACTCCCACCAACATTGTAATTTTCCAACAGCATTTAAGCCAACAACACCAACAGAATCAACCGGGACAAATACCCCTGCAATATTCCCTGCAATATCAACAGTTCCAACAGTTACAAACGCAACAGCAAATGCAGCAGCAGCAAGCACAGCAACAGCAACAAATGCAACAAGCGCAACAACAACAGATGCAAAAACAGCCTCGTCCTCAACAATCGCCCATCCAAAGAGCTGACCACCTGCCCCAGCCTCAACAGTATGCTACCATGCAACCATATCAAGCTTATCAGCAGCAACATTCGAACAATTCCTCCTCCACGAGTCTCAAAAACTTACAGTCCAGTAACTTGTTGAAAAGTCTAGTCACTTTCAGTAACAGTTCCGATAACTCCATCGAGAATCATCTTAAATCTGATTCAAATGCTTCGACTTCTTCAAACTATACCCTTAACAGATCTACTTCCAACACACCACAGACATCGGTTGCCGCTTCAGCGGAAGATGAAAAGGCCGAAGTAAGTTCTGGTGATGAAAATGCTGTGCCTTTGAAAGTCATTGAAGAGTCTTCCCCTTCAGATGAAAAGTTTGAAAGACTTTCCAAAGCTAGGCAACAATCGAATGAAACGTATGTTCCTGAACGGGCTGGATCTGTGGCACATGTTTCTAAGACTCCTGAACCTACTACGGTGGAAGAGTTTTCCACCCCAATGGGCACTATGACTCCAGCTCAAGAGTTTTCTACTCCCATGGGTACTATTACTCCAGCCCAAGAGTTTACCACGCCAATGACTTCCCCAGCGGAAGAAATGGTGGAGGTTTTTGCGGATACCATTTTGAGTTCGGACAGTGAACAAAGTGATAAGGAGCAAAGTGATAAGGATGATGTTAGTGCCACTGAGATTATAAAGGAAGATGTAGTCCCAAGGATTAATGAAACCAGTCAAGTAAATAACCATTTAAGTGTCAACACCGCCGACCAGACAGAATTTTCAGCCGCTTCTTCGGTATATTCTACCCAGCCTAGTTCTCCAGATAAACCACAACTGTCGGACAAATTGGATGTTAGTTCGAGTCTGAGTGAGCAAGTTGGAAGAAGTAGAGATAATTTCAGTGCAAATGGACAAAATGTATCTGCAGATATTAGTGGACAGAACAATGCCATCGAAGATAGTGAAAATCATAGTGCAACCAGCGCCAGCGAACCTGCCGAAGATACCATAGACGTAGCTTCAGAAATTGACTACAGTCATTTAACCGGTACAGTTCCTATTGATTCCAGTTTTGAAAAGGACTCCACTCAGTCTTTTTCTCCGTCAGGATCCGCCCAAAGAAGTTTCCTGCCTGCTGCTCCACGTACCCCAACCAAAGCACCTCCTTCCAGATCAGTTTCCCTACAGAATTCCTTAGCCTCGAAACCGTTACCTGTCAAACCTGAAAGTCCTGGAGCTCCATCTGATAACTTTCTTGACAGCTACAACGACTCATCCACGCATTCATCCTCATTTGCGTCCCCCAACAGTGACAGACGTCAATCACATGCTTATGATGATTTGATAAACGACTACAATAAAGAAAGTCCTATGAAGTCAACAACCTACCTTGATTTTGATAATGAAGGTTCTGAGTTTGACAAGTATATGCATGATGAACAGTATGTTCCTGAAAGAGGTGACATCACAGTTTTGAATGAAAGTAAAATCAGAAAACACCATAGATCGGTATCTTCGATTAGTTCATTCAATTCATTGTTGGAAAAGGAGAAACTGAAAACTATGGGTTCGCCTGTTAAGTCAGAAGCTATGCCCTCGCCAACATTGACTACGGATGAATTCGATGATAAGGTTGATTATCTTAAAATTGGTAAGCCTTTGGGAAAGATTGAATCTGAGCAAGAGAAGCCTAAGGAAGTGCAAGAGGAAGTGCAAGAGCAAATTTCTGAAAAAGACGTTTCTTCACAGAGCACTGTTGGGGGGGTTCTTAATTCAACTGAAACTCAAGCTAAAGATGTTGAAAATATCCCACCTGATAATGTCCAACCCGTAATTGTTGAAGAAACTGAAACCATTCAGCCTGCCGCTGTTTCTATTGCCCTGGATACTTCCCCCTCCATCCCTGAACAAAAACCAAAGTCCATGTTAGATGTAGCCAAACCAAAATCTATGTTGGATGTAGGAAAACCAAAGTCCATGCTTGACGTTGTTGATAAACCAAAGTCTATGTTGGATGTTGGTAGTAAACCACTTCCAATAAAGGTTGATTCCAAACCTGTGTTTGAAAAGAAATCTCTGTCTCCAAAAGTTATGGATATTCCTTTAGACTTGAAACATGATTCTTTGCCTCCATCTCCTAAGAAATTGAAGAAGAAAGCTCCTACTGCCAGTCCATTGATAGATAGGTTTCCTATTGACAAGGAAGCAGGGCCAGACCCAAGAGTGGCTACTAGCTCTCGCGATAAGTCACTTCCTTCAACCCCTAAAAAGCCAGAACCCGTCAAATCAACACCACCTTTGAACGGTAAGAAATCCATTTGGTCGAAAGTGTTTGGCAAGAAAATGTCTTCCGACACTTCTGTCAAATCGCCAAAGTCTTCTCCGGCTAAAGATTCTCCTAAACCTTCATTTTCCTTGTCCAGAAGTTCAAGTGATTTGAAATCCGTGGCCTCGGGTAATTCTTCCTCTAATAAGTTCAAGAAACTTACGGCAGCCAAAAAGAGTTTTTCATTCCATGATTTGAAATTATCGACTTTCAAAAAACCTGCTGAAGCTCCTCCATTACCCAAAGTTGAACCAGAAGTAATTGCTCCTCCTGAAATATTTATTCCTGAAGAGTTAACTTTGACAAAACTCCCCACCATCGAACGTGATGAAAATATGTTTGACGATATGTTGGAAACTTTTGACGAACAATTACAAGATGTTGGTAGAAAGGCTCCGCTTAAGCCCACATCTATAAACTTGACGGAACCGTTTTTGAAGGATGACGAATTGACTCGTGATCAAATTGAAGATCAACAAATTAAAGATCTGGTAGTGACCAATCACTCAAGGTCTAACAGTGACGAGTATATCGATGAAAACTTGTTATTCTTACAGGACGAGTTAGTATGGCCTCTTGATCAACAGCAAGACATTAGATCGTTAAGATCTTCTGTTGTTGCGGATGAGGCCAGTTTGAAGACTCCTAGTATTGCTAGGGGTGGATCCATACGGTCTTCAGCTACGGAAGAATTGGTTGGGGGAGAGGAAGATTCTTTTGTAATTGATAATGAACAACTAACGAATTTGTTCAGAAATGTCAATGAAGCTCAAAGAAGAAAATTACCCATCCACTTGAAATATATTAAGCAATTCAAAGACTATGATGAATTAGAGATAAACATAAAGAAATTTGAACATTTGAACAATTCCAAATTCCATCAAACTTTAAAGGATGCTAATTCGATTTTGAAAAAACACCAAAAGGCTCAAGGGCTCAAAGGTAAGGTTCAATTCTCCCATAAGATTTCAATTAATGAAACATTTTCTCCCGATATGTATTCCAGATATAATAGATCAGTCACTCAGTACAATTTGACTGAACCCATTGAAATCACCAGGATCAAAAATGAATTAAACGAATATAAATGTAACGAAATGTTGGTTCATGAGAAATCTCAGAACAACACCCATTTTTTTTATTAATATATATGTATATTGACTATAATGACTCTTTTACTATGACCCCCTGTAGGTGGTATAGCTATGGTTTGAAAGCAACAATGGAATATGGTAATGGTTATCTGGTGGATTATCTATAGTGAAAAAAATCTCAACAAAAGGAAAGAAGGTTCTAGAGTTATCATTCAAATCATGAAAGTATTTACCAGTTAAAAACTTCACTTTGTAAATACCAGGTACAAGTTTCTCCCATTTCAAGTTGGTGATTCCAATTTCTTCAGTTTGACCTTTGGGATCAAATACCCAGTTTTTGATTCTACCATCCTTATCAGTTTTCCCCATAGCAAACGGTTTAGTATCTTTGACTTCATAACTTTGTTCTGAAGATTTGTCAGTTGACAATGGACTGACGTAGTAGATGGAGCATATTACCAGCTCAGCTGGTTTACCTCTGTTGGTATCCAATATATGACAAGTGATCCAATCCATGGTAATTTTGATAGTTGCGAATCGCAGCTTATAAGTTGCTTCGGGCGAATGCGAAGTTGCAAAAAAAGAGCCATGTGATGGAGGCATTTATATGAATATACTAGTTAATTAAAAGAAATACAAGAGTATAGGTAAACAATCCTTTAGGCAAGATCATACCCTACTGCTTGACTTTAATCGTTTTGCAACTGGTTCTGGATTTACTAGAATCTTGAACCTTTTCTTTATTTCACTTTGAGCCACGCCAGTCATACTGTAGAATATTTCCAGGTAATCAAGAATATCACTACTACACATATCAACGTAATTCAACCCATTTGAATTTGCCAGCAGGGGTCTCAATTCAGTAGACAAACCATAGTCAATGAAAACAAATTCTCCATCTTGCATAAACATATTTTGAAAAAGAATATCATTGTGGGAAATGTCTGCATTACTCAATCGTGCCAACTGCTCTATTTATAGAAGTCCTCCTTAGTCTTGGTTTTGCCCCCAACTCTTCCATAAGAATAGTTGGGCCAGCTGCTATATGAGCTCGGGTGTTTTTCTTTTCGCAGCCATTATCCCAAAAGGAGAGAAACCCTTGATAGTGAATTTTAGGCATATTGATTTTTTCAGAATGGTTTTCATTGTATCGACAAATTTTTCTATAAATTTCAACTTCTTGGTAATATGCTTCCCATAAATAATCTCTAACTGAAGGGTAGTCAAGTTGTCCCTGTGACAAAAACCGAATACTGGGGTCAAAAAAACTTTCGCAACCAATTTACCTTCAACTTTGTCATCACTCAAGTCAATACAATGATCACTAGAAACTAGAAACACCAGAGAATTCATTCTATCTCCTAACTGTGACCACTGAACTTTTGAAAAATTACAATCAAAAACTGTCTCAGAAAAATTTTCAAGACTTTCATAGAACTTATAATAGTTGTCTTTCACTTTTGTGGGCTTTAGCTTGATTTTTCTTACCAACTTCTTCACAAACTGGTTCATGTTCCCGATGGAGTTGATCTTGTTCTTCCATACCCTTTCTTTGTCTCCACTCAAAAAGTCAGAAGGAAAATTTTTAAGTATATTGACAAAAATAGGCCGCTGAAGTATTTCAGCCTCGTTTAGTAACTCGTTCACAAACAGGTCACTTATATTCACCCCTTCACTGTATTCTCCAAACCGGGTTTTAAAAAGAGGATCCTCCCACATATCGTAGTCAGCATAAGTGCCACTATCTTCATAAATCATTTGCGTGTAAATGTGTTTTCACCAAATTGCAATTTTTTGCAGCCATTTTAGGGAAACTACAGGGAGCGTATCTTTTATTAAAGGTTCTTAAATAAATATCCGTGGACAAAGTTATACATTACCGGTATATCCACTCCACTTGCTGTTTGTTATACTTCCAGTGTACTCGGTCCGCCTTGATGAAAAATTCAACTATTACATTAATCATCTTATAGTTAACGTCATCTCCTACAATGTCTGAGTGCGCCTTTAAAACCCGTAGATAATTCTCCACATCAAACTTCTTTTCACCGTTACTGTTTCTGATGGTATTCAAGCATTCTTGAATATGACTTGCAAGAACTGATAAAGAATCCAGCTTTATAGTTTGAGTCTTTGTGGTTTTGATTAGTTTGTACTTGGTCTGTAAATCGTGCCGAATGCTATGGAATATTTTATGCTTTTCTACAAGGTATCTGGAAGTATCAAAATTGACCGCAAGGGGCATTTTCAAAATTGTTAGATCATTTAATACCCCATTAATCTTGTCAGTTTTGTACACATCCACAAGCTTCATTGGCTGACAATGGTTTGAGAGAAGAATCCAGATTATTTCCAGAATAAGCTGAAATTCTGTCACTATGGAAACTGGTGAATCTTTGATTTCAGTGAGAGATTGAATTTCTGTCACCAGTTGTGGAGCTGATAGCTCAACTATCTCAATATCATCATCACTAACATTTTCAATGCTTTGAATCTCATCACTACTGCTTACACTTTCAATCTCTTGAGGAGTTTCTGGTATTAATTCTGGTGAGCTAATAATTTCAATAGGTGCTTCAAAAGATGATATTTGGGATTGCGTATTTTGTGATTGCTTATTTTGTGACTGCTGGTGAAAAGTGCCCAAAATTTCGTATCTAGAATCATGTCTATATGGTGGATCGAAGATTCCTTGAGATTCCGCTGTTTCTGGATCATAAACCCAAGGATGCTCTAGCATTTTTCTATGCTCAAAACAATCTTTCCAGTGCTTTAATTCCACTTCCAAATCCACTCGTGAGCTGATGCAAGATATGTGTTGAATCTGTATTTCATGAGCACCTCTAAAATAGCCAACATAGCCAGATACCTCTACCATTTTACCATAAGCATGGTCCATCACCAACCCTCCACCGATAAACTTAGATAAGCCTACTCTAGCAACAATGATCAGGTTATCTCCTGAACTATCATCAATATTGAGAATCACTTGGCTGGTTTCGGGGGTATATTCCTTGTACGTTTCCCCCACAATCTTTCCCAGTATTTTCACCTTTAGGATGGGGTAGTTGTTTATTATGATACATTTATGCTGACCCACCACACGTACGCCATAAATATCCATCAGTAATTTCAGGTTCTTGATATCGCTTATAAACAACGGTATCGTTTTCAGATAGGTGGGACACATATGAAAAAGTTCTGGTACGTAAAAGCACTTGGGTCCATGCCGTAGGAATATATGGGGTTTTCCTGGGGCAAAGTCTATATCTGCCATGCTGTATTTTTAACAGAATTGGATTGTATGATCATACAAAAGACGTTATTCTAATATGTTAATGATGTATAGCTAGAAGGTAAATCTAGCAGGCCTACTACAAATTGAGTAATCCTGCTTATGGCTCGGTGGGTTTGTATTGATCTCAATATAAACAAAGTCGCACTCATCTCATCGCAAATTTGAAGCAAATCCAATTAAATTAAAATGGCATTATTTGAAGTAGACGGATGGAATTTGAAGAATAAGGTTGTCTTTGGAGGGAATGAGCCACTGAAGAATGAAAAGAAGTTGGCCAAGAAGGAAAAGAAAAGAGCTAGACAAGAAGGAAAATTCAAAGATGAAGAGTTTGACCATGAAAAACCAAAAGATTCAAATGAAATAAAAGAACATAAAGGTTCAAAGGAACATAAAGATGTAAAAAATTCACGTAAAATCAAGGCACCTAAACTCAACAAAGATAAATCCAAAGATTTAAAAGGAAAACCAGAAGAAGTTCAACCTCTCGAACAACCCAAACCTTTAATGTCCACTAATAAATTGACACCATTACAACAGAAAATGATGGCTAAACTATCTGGTTCTAGGTTTAGATGGATAAATGAGCAGTTATATACTATCTCGTCCGAATCAGCTTTAAAACTTATCAAAGATCAGCCCAGTTTATTCGACGAGTACCATGAAGGGTTCAGATCACAAGTGGGATCATGGCCTGAAAATCCCGTGGATGTGTTTGTGGATCAAATAAAATATAGAGGCAGAAAACCTGTGAATGCTCCAGGAGGTCTTCCAGGTTTAAATCCTAACAAGGAAGTTGTCATTGCCGATATGGGTTGTGGAGAAGCTCAATTATCGCTTGATGTATCAGAATTTTTATCCAACAATACCAAAAAATCTAAAAAGAATAATGGTAGAGGTGGAAGAAAACCTAACATTACCGTGCATAGTTTCGACTTGAAAAAAGTCAACGACAGAATAACAGTTGCTGATATTAAAAATGTCCCTTTACCCGATGGATCTTGTACTATAGTAGTTTTCTGTTTAGCCCTTATGGGGACTAATTTCTTGCAGTTTATTGAAGAAGCATATAGAATTTTAGCTCCAGGGGGAGAATTATGGATTGCAGAAATCAAATCCAGATTTACTGAGAATGAAAAGCATAAACGAGAAGAAGCAGTTGGAGAAGAGTTTGTTAATGCTATAAAGATGTTAGGGTTTTTCCATAAGAATACTGATAACAATAATAAGATGTTCTCGAGATTTGAATTTTTCAAGCCTCCAAAGAATATTATAGAAGAAAGAAAACAGAAATTAATAAGGAAAAAGAGATTTGTTGAACAAGAAACTGACCTCGAAACCTTCCAAAATAAAAGAGAACAAGAATCAGAGGGTGAATGGCTTTTAAAACCATGTATTTATAAAAGACGGTGATTAGATAATTTATATTAGTCTATAATCTATAAACAACTCATCATTCAAACAACCTCAATATACTTTCTTACCACTCCCTCTACCAATCCTACTAACTCTTCCTTTCTCTCAGAATCACACCATGATCCTTCAATACTGTTAAGAGCTATTTTCTTCCAATCGTTCACCGAAAACCCAAAATGATTTTGGACTTCAATATAATTATCCAAAATATACCCTCCAAAATAAGCGGGATCATCTGAATTAATCGAAAACAGAATCCCTTTAGCCAAAAATTTATCTATTGGTAAATGGCCGACTTCTTGTACAACCTGCAATTTAACATTGGAAAGAGGACATAACGATAGAAGAACTTTCTCTTCAGCTAATCTATCCATCAACTCGTCATTCTGATGAGAATTCACTCCATGATCAATTCTGGTGACGTTTAAAAGATCCAAAGAATCCAGAACATACGTATGATCTCCTTCTTCACCAGCATGTGCAGTGAACCCAATATGGGGAAACTTATCCCGTAAGGTTTGGTAGCATTCAACAAAACGTTCTGGCTTGTTTGGCACCTCAGATGAGTCCAATCCAACACCATGAAGTACACCTTGATGATAAAACTCTTCCGCCAATTGTAAGGTTTCCATACAATCTTCAGCAGGCAAGTGTCTCAAAAAACACATGATAAGCTTATGGGTGGTTTTATACTTGGATTCAGAATCTTTCAAGGCTCTGTCAAACCCTGCCACCACTACATCCATCGAAACACCTCTACTTAAATGGCCTTGGGGGTCAAAAAACACTTCGGAATGGAAACATCCATCATTGTAGGCTTTTTCAAAATAAGCCATTGCCAAATCATAGAAATCGTCTTCTTTCATCAAAACGCTCATTCCCACATAATAATGATCTAGGAAATCCTGTAACCCATCAAACTGTCTGTACCTGTCATTACATTCTTTGACAGATTTTGGGTAAAACTCTGGCAAATCGATTTTATTTCTTTCGGCCAAAGTGAAAAGTAAAGATGGTTCTAAAGTTCCTTCGAGATGAAGATGATGTTCACATTTGGGAAGTTCATGTAAGAACTTCTTCATGTCTGAAGAACAACCAAAGCTCATGATGTAGTTGAGATGCGAATATTTTGCAGCGATAGATAGGATTAGGCCGAGCTGAGCCGAAGTGAGGAAATTTTAGCATAAATAAAGAGGGAAGGGTATGTCGTACTAAGATATTTAACGACAACCATCCCATCATGTCTTTTCAAGTACAAACGACCCAACAAGTATGAACGTCCTAAGTGGTATCATGATACAAGCTCTTCAACTCTTGCAACTTTTAACCTACAAACTGTGCACGTCTAAAAAAAGCACCGTACGCCGAGATTACGAGATCCACGACTAGGCTAAAATTAGAAACGTTTAAAACTTGAAACAAATTTAATCTCAAACATATCTATACAGGCTAATCATGCGTCTACAAATGATACAGAGTCCACTGTGACTTCACAACATTGATGGCTGAGTTGATGGATTCATGACTAAGCTTGCAGTTTCAAAACATCGTAGAAATCTCGGGTTTAACCTGCCGTGGTTATAAACCCACTATTCCCCTATTAATCCCCTATCTAAGAAATACTTCTAAGAACCTAGAAAAACTTAAGAATATTTCCCTAGTATTCCTCCTAGCTATTGTTACAGAATCAATCGTCAACGCATTTTTGGTCTCAGCCATTTGTTTACTTATTTGTCCCGCACACGCCCCGATTTTTCTGATCCCAAACGCCAGAAATTCGTATAGCATTAGAATCTTGTTCAGGTAAGAATTAACATGAGTGGCCCTTATAACCACCATTACAATTATGACGACGAGCTGTATTATGAACAGCCGCAATACGGCCAACCGCTTCCCAGTGGAGCCCGTCAAGGAACTCACCAGCAATCAGGAACCTATAATTACAGAGAGAGAATGCCTAGTGATAATTCCATCAATTTTCAGCAAAGACCTCCGCCAGTTTACAGTCAGGGCAATGACACTTACGAAGACATGACCAGTTACTACCGAGATGAAGATGAACTTGGAAGACCCTCCAATGTGTTTAATACAAGTCAGACCCATTTAGATCCAAATGGGATGACTCCTGAAAACCCATTTGGTAGTAATAGACCTTCGTATGAAGACGTGCCCATGGCTCCCTCCGCCCAAAACTACGAAATGAACCAATTGAACGATTACAATTACAACCTGTCGACCAATAATTTTAACCAAGCATTTGTTCCCCACGTCTACGACGAAGATGACGATGAAGAAAAAGAGTTTGACAATCATATCCAATATAACGATTTTGCGGGGGATCATTATGATTTGAACACCGTGCAACCACCACCCACTGAGTATACAGATGACACGCCTTTTGGTGATGAAGAGGATGATTTCGAAAAACCTCCAGATGAAGAACCTGTCAGATCCAAACCTCAAATCGGTGTGGCTTCAGGTTTAAACGGGCATTTGGTGTTAGATTGTCCTGTTGCTAACGAATTGTTACGGAAATTCCCTGATTACAGAACTGAACAAAGAGACGGTGGGTTATCTAGAGAATTCGCGTATATGAGATATACTGCCGTTACCTGTGGTCCTTCTAATTTCTATAAAGATGGATACATTTTGAGACCTGTGCATTATCCTCAACCTAGACAAACAGAGTTGATGGTGGTGGTGACTATGTATAACGAAGACGATATCTTATTGGCCAGAACTTTAAAGGGGGTCTTCAAAAACATCAAGCATTTGGAGTCTAGAACCAGATCTTCCGTATGGGGAAAAGATTCCTGGAAAAAAGTGGTGGTCTGTATTGTTTCCGATGGACGGTCAAAAATCAACGAAAGAGCTCAGGCGCTTTTGGCTGGTTTGGGGGTTTACCAAGATGGATTGGCTAAATCTCAAGTTGATGATAAAAAAGTGCAAGCTCATATGTATGAGTATACTACCAGAGTGGGTATTTCAAGTGTTGATGACACTGTTAAGTTAACCACTGAGAAGATTGTGCCAGTTCAATTATTGTTTTGCTTAAAGGAAAAGAATGCTAAAAAGATTAACAGTCATAGATGGTGTTTCCAAGCAATCAGTCAAGTGTTAGACCCTAAAATTGTGGTGTTGTTGGATGCCGGTACTCAACCAACTGGTAAATCATTATACCATTTATGGAAAGAATTTGACAAAGATCCTCGTGTGGCGGGTGCTTGTGGAGAAATCAAAGCATCTTTAAAGAAACGTGAAATTATCACCAATCCAATCACTTACGGACAAAACTTCGAATATAAAATTTCCAATATTTTGGATAAACCCACGGAATCAGTCTTTGGATTTATTTCCGTGTTACCAGGGGCATTTTCAGCTTATCGATACGTTGCCCTTCAAAATGATATAAACGGTAAGGGACCTTTAGAAAAATATTTCAAGGGGGAATTTTTGCATAGTAGTGGAGAATTAGATCCTAATGATGATGAATATGTTTTGAAGTCTCAACAAATGAAAGAAGAAGCCGGTATCTTTACTTCTAATATGTACTTAGCTGAAGACAGAATTCTTTGTTACGAGTTAGTGGCCAAAAGAGGTTGTTCTTGGTTATTACGATATTGTAAGAGTGCTAGTGCTGAAACTGATGTTCCGGATAAATTAGCTGAGTTTATTTTACAAAGAAGAAGATGGTTGAATGGTTCATTTTTTGCAGCCATTTATTCCTTGGTTCATTTTCCTAAAGTCTGGAGATCGTCTCATTCATTTGCTAGAAAGTTTTGGTTACATATTGAATTTTTCTACCAATTCTTAAACTTGGTGGTTTCTTGGTTTTCTATTGGATCTTACTTTTTGGTGTTTAGAATTTTAACTACTGGATTGGCTGATTCTGATTTGAATTTTGCTCCTGGTAATGTTTTATCAGTCATTTTCCTATGGCTATATCTAGCATCCATAGTGACTACATTTGTTTTAAGTTTTGGTAACAAGCCTAAGGGGACAGAGAAGTTTTATATTGTCATTGTCATTTTCTTCGCCATATTGATGGCGTATATGATTTTTGCAGCCATTTTTATGGCCGTGCATTCCATTCAAGAAATTTATCGAGAACAATCAATTTCCGTGTCATTGTTTTTCCTGAACTCTGAATTTAGAGATTTGGTGGTTGCAACATCTTCAACATATGCGTTGTATTTCATTGCTTCGTTCATGTATTTTGAACCGTGGCACATGTTTACTTCATTTGTGCAATACATTTTGTTATCTCCGTCATATATCAATGTGTTGAACATTTATGCATTTTGTAACATTGATGATATTTCTTGGGGTACCAAGGGGGATGTTGGGGCTACCGATTTGGGTGTCGCCAAAGTCAGAGATGATGGTACTTTTGATGTTAACATTCCAATTTTAAAAGAAGAAATCAATCAGTCTTACTTGAATCAATTGGAAAAAATAAAAAAGCCTATTCCTGATGAAGGTAAAGGGTATGAGCCAAGTAATGAGGATTATTATGCTCTTATTAGAAGTTCCACGGTTTTGATTTGGATGATTACTAATTTCATCGTTGTGGCCTTGGTGTTGGAAACTGGAGGTATTGATCAATTTACTAGTGGTAATAATCAACAATCTAGATCGGAAGTATTTTTGACAGTTATTTTATGGACGGTTGCATTCATGGCCTTATTCAGATTTTTTGGTTGTACATTGTATTTGATTCAAAGATTCTTGAGAAAGTTCAAGCTGAGTACTTCTTATCAAAGACAACAAAAGGTGTTGTTGTAGTACAAAAAATGTATAGGTGTATATTAATGTATGGGATATTATTTTTCGCAGCCTTTCGCATCTGGAAATCTCGCGTAAACAAACAAATAGCCATGAACAAACGGAAGAATGAGGACTTGTTGATACAATTGGGAGACCCGTTGCCTTTGCCGTACAAGGTGAGTACACCGCTGGGTACTGTGGAGCCGTCTCTAGCTCAAAGAGATTATTTGAGCGTTGAGCCTTTGTATAAAAGACAAGAGCCTGTGGATACAGAGAAAGATCATGATTCCGTTGATTATATTCATTTGTCCAACTTAAATAGGCGACCTCATCCTATACGAAGACATTTACCTTTACAAGCAATCAGAGCACAACCCAAAGAGGCAGAAATTATAAACACAATTGAAACCAAACTCGAACATTTGAAATCATTGATTGAAGAAAACAAAGTTAATTCTAAAGATTTAATAGTACTAAAAGACATTCAATTTCAACTAGAAAATGTGCTAAACCAGCCAGATCTAACGTCTGAAGAAGTGCAAGAAGTAAATTTGTCACCCATAATGAAAGAACTAGAGCAACGATTACATCCTCAAAAACAATCAACCTCAAAAATACTATTACCTGTTATTATACTATGTACATTATTTTTTGTATCATCTTATTACGTATCAGACCTTAGATACGAGTATTGTTATTTTTTCTGCTAGGCGGGACATTGTAACAATGTAATTTATGTACCATAATGAATATCATCATCATTTTCATTCTTTAATACTCTGTTCTTTCATCTATTCAACACTCGCTTCTTTTGCCCATTCCTTTCTCTCTATGTTTGTCTATGTTTCTCTATTCATCATAATCATTCTTAGGTGGTGCGGCTGCTTCACTGTTCAAATAAAGATCAATAGCTACCGAAAATACTGCAAACCCAGCACATCCCATTAATGCAGCTTGTGGTCCAGCCTTGATCGATAATCCCGCTCCAGTTATACATCCAGCACTAACCCCGTTATATATATCATGTTTAGCTCTTAAACTTTCAATCGTACACTCTACACCTGAATATACCAAACCAATATATCCAAAGTTCTTAGCCGAGGAATATGATCTTTTGGCCATGTCACCAAATTGCAATTTCATTTGTTGTTTGAATGGAAGTTCACTAATATGTTTGACAGCATCTGTTCCAACAGGTACATCATAAGCCATAGATGCCATAAATAACCCAAAGAACCCACCTAATGCAAACCCAGACACACCGGCCATGGTAGTTTTACCCGGACATGATTGCATAAAATCAATCATCAGCTTGGCTCCTTGTTCAGCCACATCCTCCTGAGTCATTTGATCAGGTGGTTTGGGCTGGAAAGCATTGGGATCGTAAACTCCAAACATATTTCTTTCTCTTCAGGAATTAAAGATTCTGAAAATTTTCGCATCTTATCCGTCCTGCACAAAGTCCCAAAGAGTCCCCAGATGATTTAATGAAGAAGTCTAAGACATCGGGCAAGACAAAGGAGAAGCAAATAGAGGCAGAGATTCAAAGATTCAATGACCATGGTGGGGCTGGATCAACATAAAAATGTGGATCCCAAATGGTCTCTTCTGTGTTTCACCTTGAAGAGGAGGTTGGGAGAGGAGAATCCCCAGCGGCTGAAAGGAAAAAGCTAATCCCACTGCAAGAGAATCACCAAAGGGCAGCGGGAAAAGTGGGAAAGTATCAAAATAGAAAAAAACTGGGGAAGATCACCTAAAAATGATAAGGGAGAATAATGGGGAAAGTCGCGTGCAGCCCAAAATCCCTACAATAAAGTAAAAGAAACAGTAAACTTAAAACGATTGGCATAGAGAGGGGATTGGTTCAATTACAATTCCTAACAAGGCTTTAGGTCGTGTTTGATATTGATTGGATATGGAATCCTTTGAGCAAATTAAGCCCCTGACTCCTCATGATAATTCTCTCAAAGTGACCCCATGAGTCAAATGATTATTTTCAAGTAATCCCATGAGTCAAACGATTTATGGCCTAACTGTCACTGAAATGTTTCCACTTCCCAGCTATTCAGGGGTCGTCCTAGAAAGCCTGCCCACATTTCCCCAGGTTGGCCATGCTGGTGGTGCCAGAAATCGGGTGCTCCACATCAGGTTGTCGTTTTTAGCCCATGCACGCCATTTGCAACCAATGCAAAGAAGAAACGCTAAAATGTGCAACCCCCACGGCAGCACAATTTTCAAACCATATACCCATCTATGGCAAAGTACAAGCCCCATATAACCTCTTAAGCGCAAGTCCATGAAGTATATCACCAAATAAATCCAGTTCCCCTATTTCTTGTGCCCTTGACTCATGCCAAATATTAACCCACTTTTTTGTGGAGTGATTGTTTCTTTTTTCGCAACCGTATTTTATTGGAGGCCGTAAGGTTACTCTATCAGGATACCTCCACCATGGTGGGACAAAGCATGGTGGAATTGGATTTAGGGGGGAACAATATAAATACTGATAAATTTCTAGTAAATCTGTATCATCTAGTATCATCTAGTTATTTGATATATTTTACAGTATATCTTTGAGTTCAACTTTTTAAAAAGTATATAAGCAGTTACAGTTTAACTGGCAAGCGTTATGGGTAAAAAAGATAGAAAAGGATCTGTTACCTTAGATTTTGAAAACATCGACAGATTGGAACATTTAAAACCAATTCCTAAATCAAGATCTTCATCTATTACTTCCATTGAATCTGAAGATGGTTCTATGGAGACGGTCTTGAAACCACCACCAATGAGAGAATTTGATGATTTAAAAGCCTTTGAAAGTTTCATTAGAGATGAAACTTGGGATAATGACTTTGATTATCTCCATGCTCACTTGAAGTACTATCCACCCTTCATCATGAAGGAATGTCATGATAATTTGGATAAGGTTAAACCTACTATGAATAAAAACAGTAGGAAATTTAGAAGAAATTTGCAACATCATGTCAAAAGACATTTGATAAAGGAAATGCAAATTTGTAGTGGTTATGAAATGGATTTCAAGAAAGTTGCCATGGAAGAAAGTCCAAAGAAAGTTACTTGGAAGTACCAAGATGCCACTGATCACGGTTTTGCTCCAGAAGAAGAAGATTTGTTTGATAGACATTGGAGATTAGAATTAGAGGTTAGTTGTGACAATGAAAGTCCAATGGTTGAGGTTGATTACAAGGCTATTCCATTGTAAGGTGTTGTTTCAACGATTGTTTGTTTGATTTTTTACGAGTAAGTACGAGTAATGAATGTATGATGTATTGATTAATTTCTACTCATTTGTTTGTAAGTTCACTTGTTATCTATGTACATCAAGATCTCGCTAAACCATCATACGCGGGGCTGGTATAATCATAATCATTTAAATACTCATTAAATCGTCTCGTTAAAAATTCCAAAATATCTTTACTATTCAGCATCAATACTGAAATACTAGTACTATCCATCGTTGTTTGGGCAACTAGTCCTGGTAAAGACACAAATAATCTTAAAAGATGCTCAACTCCATAATACTCGCTCAAATTGATCTCGTCTCCATGCTCCTTAATAAGTTGTCCATATTGCAACCTTTCATATTTATAGAGTAAAAACAACCGTATCACTCGATTAAAATATGTTTCCAAGCCAGTTAGCACTTCTTTCAAAACATTTAGCTGTTCTCGGGTTTTCTTTTCGTATTGTTCTTCCATAAATTCTTCAAGGATTACTTTAATGGGTTTCTTAACAGGAAGACTTATTATTTTACGATCCTTAGTGACAAACTCCCAATCATCAACTGTGATATATTTAAGTTTGTTGGGAATTTGCAAAATGATATCAGCTTTTTTCTTCTTTGGCTTGGGTAAGTCACTTTGTTTGGTGGCACTTTTACTGGTAGAATTACTAGGTTTCCCATTCGGCGTTGGTGTGGCTTTCCGTTTATTTCTTTGGCTAAATGCTTCTTTTAAATCTTTTTTCACTTTCTTGTTTTCTTCGTTAAACTCTAGAACCCTATCCCTAGTAACCCATTCATCCCATTTCAGATTCCATCCTTGATAATGAAGAAAATAACTATCAAACTCAAGTAAATGCTGGGGGAAATTAATACTGTCTGTAGGTTCATGTTTCCCTTCCAAGTCAGTTACAAAAGTTTTTCCACTTTCATGAGCCTTAAGCACCTTAGCTTCGTATATAAGTGGTCCGTGATACGCCAAAACCTTGGAGTTGGGCTTAAACACCGTTTCTACCATAGTAGCCTATTGTTGAAATTTTCGCACTTCGTCAAATTCTTGTTTTTTTTGGAAAGGGAAAGACATCACATTTTAGACGGTTAATTGTTCATAGGTAACACGGTGGTAGAGTATCCATACGTTTCACAGATATTTAGTAGTTTATATAGTCTTGTTGAATAAGATTAGCATTTGATAAATTGTTATTGTTTTACTTTTGTACGGTACTTGGGAGTCATTATTTTTTTTTAGGTGAAACGGGTTATCAAGTGAAATAACTAGCAATTCTATATAGTTACAACCTCCATCATGAGTCAGAACTATTCTAATATTGTGGGGGTTCACTATAAAGTAGGTAAAAAAATTGGAGAAGGGTCATTTGGAATTATATTTGAAGGGATTAATCTTTTGACTAATCAACAAGTAGCAATTAAGTTTGAACCTAGAAAATGTGAAGCTCCTCAATTAAGAGATGAATATAGAAGTTATAGGATTTTAAACAACGTGGAAGGAATCCCCAAAGCATATTTTTTTGGACAAGAAGGTGTCCATAACATCCTAATCATAGACTTGTTAGGACCAAGTTTAGAAGATTTATTTGATTGGTGTGGTAGAAAGTTTTCCATCAAGACTGTCATTCAAATTGCTAAACAAATGATTCAAAGAGTCCAATCTATTCATGAACAAAATTTAATTTATCGAGACATTAAACCCGATAATTTTTTAATTGGTAAACCTGGTACCCCACAAGCCAACCAAGTATATGTGGTAGATTTTGGGATGGCTAAACAATATAGAGATCCTAAATCCAAGAGTCATATACCATATCGAGAAAAGAAAGCATTAAGTGGAACTGCTCGTTATATGTCCATTAATACTCATTTGGGCCGAGAACAACTGAGACGGGATGATTTAGAAAGTTTGGGCCATGTATTTATGTATTTTTTAAGAGGTTCATTACCATGGCAAGGATTAAAAGCCCCTACCAACAAACAGAAGTATGAAAAAATTGGTTATAAAAAACAAATCACATCTATTAATGAATTATGTTTTGGATTCCCAATTCAATTTGCTCAATATTTGAATTATGTACGGAATTTAAAATTTGATGAAGATCCTGATTATAATTATTTGGTAAATTTGATGGATAAAGCATTAGCATCAATTAATTTTGAAGATGATGAACATTATGACTGGATGGATTTGAATGGTGGTAAAGGATGGGATGCTTCATTAAATAAAAAAGCTAATTTACACGGATACGGTAACCCACATCCTCCACAAAATCATACAAGACAAAATGCATCAAATCAAAAATTAAAATCAGCTAAAAAATCCAATTATAATTCAACGAGTCACGATAAGAATCATCAATTTTTAAACCCCAACTATAGTACTAGTGGTAGTAACTTTCAAAATGGTATGATACCCATTAGAGATGACGGTGATTTACATTCGGAAAATTCTTCTTTTAATGGAGGAAGAAGTTGGATATCAAAGGTTTTATTCTGCTGTTTTTAGTGCATTTCCCAATGCATTTGGCATATTTAATTCTTCATTTCTGTTAATAGGGTAATAATATACGAGAAAAGTAAATTTTACATTTTCGCATTGAATTTTAATGGCTATTGTTCAGATCTTGTACCTTAGGGCTTGACTTATTGCACCAGTAGCTTAATTGATTCGCTCAATTCTATCATCTATTCTTGCCCGTCTGCCCATTGTAACGCAAAAAACTCCATGACCAAAAGCCCTGGTGAAAGAAGATCAAAAACTGCTTGTATTCGGTGCAAAAGAAGAAAGACCAAATGTTCAGGAGAATATCCTTGTGAGACCTGTAATATCAGTAAAGTAGAATGTCTTTATCCTCGAAAGCCCAAGAAAGTTACAGTTCTAGATACTGAATTAGAATTGTTGAAAGATGAAATAGCAGAGTTGAAGAAGGAAAAGACTCGGTCTTCAGTTCCTGAACCAGACATTAGTGGATTCAATTTGTCCATTCTATTAGGTTCTCCATCGTGTGAACTTATTAATTGGAGTTTAAATCAAATAATGAGTGATTCTAAAATTGATTACTCCTTGACAGTTTCCCCTGCTTTCAATTCGTACGTGGAAGAAGATACTTACGACAAAGTTTTATTCTGTCAACCTCCGGAACTCTACGTCAATTTGACGAGGGAAATCAATACCAAGTTAGATTCAGTATCCCACTTGATGGCAGAAGAGTATCTTGATCACATAGTACTGTTCATTAACATGGGTTATTTGACTATAAACCCAGCAGAGTTCAAATTAGCCTTGAAAGATTATTATGAGGGAGGAGTTTTCAGCCCAATTACAACTACTTCTACGGTAGATTACTTTGCTTTGAAGTTACTTATGGTTATAGCATTAGGTAAGATCTACCATCCGGAAAATTGTGTTCTACTTGCCCATTTAAAACAAGTTCCGGGGTTGGCTGAATTCCAACTAGTAGTGCGATGCTTACCATCGGATTTTATGACATTGGATTTCCAACCCAAAAACTTAACCAACATCATACAATTAATAGAATTGTATGGGTTGATAGCTGTTTATTTAAGAATTCTTGACAAGAAAAGTGCTGCCTGTTTTTTCACTAACAAAGCGTTACAGCTATGTATTTCTTTGAACTTTCATAAAAGTAGCATTTTAACCAAAAATAACCAAAAAGAGTTCAATTTACTGTCAAATATGGATAATTATAAACCAGTATTTTGGTCTATATATTGTTTGAACAGGAACATTAGTATCAGAATTGGGCAACCGTTATTATTACGGTTTAATGACATTACTCTTGATTATAATAGTAAAGACATCGCAACTCCTAAAAGTGGATATGAGTTTTCCAATACTGAGACTATGAAACATTTTATTGAACTAGCAAGAATATCAGAATTTATCAATCTGGAGTTGTACAATTCCAAATATGACCTGAGTTCATTGTTTGGTAGGTTTGTTAACTGTTTAGTGATGTTATCAGAATGGACAAGATCGTTACCGGGGAATTTCCAGCTTCAATTCGATCCTTCCATTTCCCTTGAGCATGGACGTTTATTGTCCAGTCTTCACTTAAATCATCTTCATCACATATACTTAGCTTGTATTCCATTTTTGGTTCATTTTGCTAAGATAAAGATTCTTCAGTTTAAAGAAGGAAAACGGATGACTGCTTTGAAGTTGGCAGATTTATCGCCAAATATTGCCAAAGTTATCAGCTATTGCGTACGGGCAGCTCAAAGTACCATCAACATTTTTTTAAAACTACTGGAACAAAGACGCTTAAGAGTGTTTGGATTCACAGACATTGATTACTTGTATTCGGTATCCTTGGTGTTTATAATTTCCTTATTGTTGAATTTAGATAATGGGAGTTTGCTTCCAGATTTTTGCATTTCCACTGATTTGAACGATAAACATAAACCTATAGCAAAATCACCAGAAGAATATTTACTCATAGCTTTAAACATTATTGAAAGAATGTGCAGGGGAGGTAATATGATAGCCCGAGCTAAACTTGATCAGATTATTGAATTACTTGATACTTTGCAACCTATATTCAAAGTGTGGGGGTTTGAAATTAAATTCCAACTTATTGAATTACCGAAGTTATTTCAGTTTTTGAATTATCAAGTGGAAGAAAGTGTCCCCAGTATTGATGTTGATTTTGGAGATTTTAAAAATTTCAATATGACATTACCTGAAGAGGACATAGTATTTATGAATGAGATTTTGAAGGAGTATAGTTAGAGTATAGGAATGGTATTAAAAAAGTACTTTATATATTATTTGCCACTGGCCTATAATGGCTCTCCAGATTCACTAGAAACACTACCTCTAGTCCGTTCACTAGATACACTTCCCATTCTTGGTTTCATTCCTGTATCTTCAATTGGTGGAGCATCAGAATTAATAGGATCCATTTTCTTATCAATTTTCTTAGCAGTTGGCATCCAATATTTATTATTAGTCGAAGTATTGTGATAACTATAGTAACTTCCAGTATTTACTTGGGAAGACATGGAATAATGAGGATTTGTCTTACCATTAATGGCACGGTTCATTTTGTTAAAAATATTATCAAACAAGTCTGGCATGATTAGTAATATTAAACTAAATATCTTACTGAATATCCTTGACTTTTTATAGTTTTCACCCCATCTCCCCTCCTTCCCAATTATATAAGCAATATTAATTAATCATCTATTTGTTGAAAAAGTTACATAATCGCAATGATAAGATGTGGAGAAGTCGGACTTTGTTCCGACTATTCTCGGACATAGGCTGCGAAAAGAATTCTTTAAACTGATTGACACATTTAAGGGCTATTTGATTACTGTTTACTTCCCTGCTCATATCCTTTCTTAATAAAAAAAAAGTTAAGAGTTTTCAGATTTGCAAACTTCACAATTTTTGACATTACATATATTAAACAATCTACTCCTTATTCTTGACCAAAACCAACAGTTTCTTCAACCGCTAATGTTAACTTCTGCTTCAAACTTTCATAATCATTATATGGTGGTAAATCAACCCTATTAAAACATGTATGGGATTTTGGTAATTGATTAGATTCTCCAGCTTTTTCAATGGTAAACCTTCTTGGTCCATCAGAACCTTGTAAATCTTTAAATCCATTAACAGGGATTCTAGAAGTACCAGTAGTGAACTGTAATAATCTCGCCTTTTGTTCAGAATCCCATTCAGTAATACATCTCCAGAACCATTGAATCACTTGATCACTTTCTTGATATCCTCTATAATCAGTATGTTTCTTCCAATCTTCAATATCAATTTCGGCCAATCCTCCAATTAATAATTCCAATTCTCTTTCATCAAATACATTGACTAATTCTTGAGGAATTAATTCATTAAATCCATTTATAAATGCTTTGAACTGTTCATTCACACGTCTACTGATTCTCCATTCGGTAATTAATTCCACGTATTCATGTTTATTCTCTTCGTCAACTTCAATGTTTCTACCATTTTCTTTCAAATCAATTTCAACAATTTCTCCAAATCTTTCATCTTCAGCACTGAAGGTTAATTCCAATACATCGGTGATGTCATTATCTAAAATCCATTTCAAGGATCTATAGAATTCAGCATCAACCCCTTCCATATCTTGTAAAATGACTTTTTTGTGTAACATCATCTTATATAATGCCCCCACAAAAAAGGCGTCCAAAAATCTTCTGTGGAAAACCCCCAATCCAACAACTCTACCAATAAATTTGAAATAGTTCAAATGTTCAGGGTTAATACCCGAGTTCGGATTGATTTGTAAAGTATAATTATCGTGAGATGAATATTCGAATAAACAGTAAAATGGGTTAAACATATCGTGACTTAACAAGAAGAAAAATTCTCTGGAAACTCCACCATAATCTAACCCTTCTTCTCCATCGAATTTTATCATTAATCTCTTCTTTAAATCTTCTGGGGTTTGTCTCATGATTTCTTGGTACGAATCTTCGAAAATATGATCTCTTCTAACCTTAATATGACATTGTCCGGGTAAAATTCTTAATGCGGGTTGGGATCTGAAATAAATAACTTTTCTTCTGAAATCTCTCTTATATTGAGGAACGTTTTGATCCAAAGATGAAGGTAATCTTGGATCATCCCAAGTGGTGGTCTTGGTGTTATGATCAACAAAATACACTCTGGCGGTGTTTGTCAATCTCATTTCCCATCCGCTAGGTAATGGACCCAATTGACTCACTGGTTGTTGTTGAATGGTAGTGTTAGGACCAAAGGTTCTAATGTACTGTTGTCTTCTAGGATCAACCCAAGTGGTGGTTCTAGTATTATGATCAACAAAATATGGTCTACCTTCATTAGTGAATCTTTGTTCCCACCCACTGGGCAATTCTCCCAAGCCACTAGTAGTAGCCCCACTAGCAGCCATAGAAACGGCAGCAGCCGGATTAACCGGGGTATTAGCCCCTGTGGAATTAACAGTCACATTGCCACTACTGGCGGTGTTACTATTGGCAATAGATGGCGATTGAGGTGTTTCTCCTGGTAATGTTCTACCTCTATGTTGTCTTCTTTCGGCTTCAGTGGTATCTTCTCTAGCTTGACCTCTTTCGGTTTCTGATTGTTCAGAACTAGGTCTTTGCCAGGTGGTAGTCCTGGAGTTATGATCGACGTAGTAAGTACGACCAAAGTTATCGGTTCTTCTTTCCCAACCTGGAGGTAATCTTCCAAATTGATCTTCAAAAGAAGAATATTGACGATTATTACCATTAGCACTGGAACTAGCAGCAGTGGCAGCTGATCCACTAACCACAGGATTACCCAGCGGTCTGGAAGAAGAAGCGGCAGGACCACCAGCGGCATTGGTACTATGGCCTATAACCACAATTATTTTCCCACTGACAGCCAAATTCTCATTGGATTTTTTCAAGTCTCGGGTAATGGTTTCTTCGGAATTGGGTAACGTTAAATCAATAACATCACCAACTCTTATATTGACGACCCCAAGGAACCCCTGGTCTTTTTTCTTGAATTTCTTCTGGTCAAATACTTGAATAACTAGTATGGAATCTTCTAAAGCATTGAAATTGAATGACTCATTCCAATAAGGATTTAAACTCTTTTTTGCAGTCTTGGTGGTTTTGGTCTGAGATCCGTCCACAGTTATAACAGCAAAGGCATCCGGTTGACGGAAAACATCACGCTTTATAAGGGATTCTGCTGCTACGATCTTAACGTTAATTAGGGTGGTTCTAGACATGATGATATTCTATGTTACACACAAACTTTTTTCCTGTAAAAATGCTAGTAGGATGATCCGGCTACTTGATCTATTAATCTATAAGTATAAAATCTAACCAACAACTGTTGTCTAACACCAAAAAAGGGGATGTATAACTTTTGATATAAATTTTAATTAGTCAGAAACAAAAGGTATCAAGGCGTAGAATTTTTTTGTTTGGTAACAATCAAAGAATGAACTATGACAATCTAATCCTGACGTATATGGGACTTGTTTATGAACCCCTGTTTTCCAATTGATCTAATGGATTCTTCACCTGATGGATAGTTTTTCAACAACTAATTATAGCCGGTTGCTTGAAATGTCACGATTTTCTCCTTGTTGAGATTCGGGCACGACCGAGCTGCGAAAATAAAGGAGTGTATTCTAGGGCTTTGGAAGAGGTTATGAGGTTGTAGGGATGTTCTATAAGCTATGAAAGCTATGTATGCTATGTAGTGATTCCCGCAAAGAGGGAATTGTCAAATGTCAACTCATCGTCAAAAGTGATGTTTGAGATTTGATACTTGTGGCCTTTGTAGGGCTCTTCTATACTGGTAGCGTCTGTCAAAACACTATTATTTGATTTAGGTGATGCCATTTGTGGACTACTGAAAGTAGAATCATAAGTTGACTCCGGGCTATGAATTTCATCTGTAAATATTTGACTCTTGGGACTGAATATGCCAAAGTTTTCTTCTACTGGAGAACCTAATAATGTGTCATTGGAAGTATTGAATTTAGGGGTCTCGAGGATTTCAATTTGGTCTTTCTTCTCTTGTAAGTTTCCGTAGGTTGGTTTTCTTGAAATCTCCAATGGTTTGGTCATTTCCAAACTGACCACAGATTCATTGTCTACTAAAGTAGTATTGGAGCTTTCTTGTAATAACAACTGAATGTCATTGTCGGTGTAGTATAATTTACTTGAAGGGATATTAATTTTGACAGCATCATATACTCGGGAATGTAACCCAAAAAAGGAACTGCCGTCGATGGATAATACTTTTAAATCATCAGAAGTTTCTATCGACTCTAATGATACTATATTAGTATTGGAAGCAGGTAAGATGGTTCCACATTGTCTCTGTTGAATAGTATCTTCAACATTCTTTACAGGATCAAACTTGATACTGGATAATCCTTCTTTCAAACCACAGTTTAAAAGATTATCATCATGTTGTATATCGGTAGTTAAATCCCAATGAATGATGTTCCCATCTTTCCCACCACTGAACAAATCTCCTTCCACCCATTCTATGCTGTTTATTTGTTTGGTTCCATGACCTTTCAAGTTCCCAAAATTCTCTTGTTTTCTGATATCCCATAATCTTATAACACCATCCAAATGACTAGCTGCAAATATATTTTCGTCTTCATCTGACCATTTAATTAAGTTGGCTCCCAATTTACTTTTGTTGCATTCCTTAATAACCGAATTGGGTACGGAAAACTTGGGATCTCTCAAATCAAATAAAGAAACTCCAAATTTCCCAGAAATCCCCAATATGTTAGGATTGCTACTATTGCAATCAAAATTCATTAATCCATTAACACTGGAAATACTTGATGGTTTTGGCTTGGATGATGATGTACTGTCGTTAAGATCCCAGTTGAAAAGATTGTTATCATATATACTTATCAATCTGTCAGAGTTCACAAATTGCATTTTATCAATGACAGTATGTTGATGCAGAAATATGGAAGGATCTTTATTGATGGATCTTAAATGCTTTCTGTGGTTAAATCTTTTCAAAATTTCAGCAGATTCATTAGTGCTGAAAGGATCTGGAATGGAAATCAAATGACCGTAACCTTTATTATTTCCAGCCATTAATAAGTTTTGTTGATTTGGTACCCATTTCATGGAAAAGATATTGGGTAATGAAATAGTATTATGATGAGTCAAATAATTGTTTTGAAAGTCTAAGTCATAAATAAATAAATTGGATGTTTGATTTCCTGAAGAAATTGCTAAGGTTCCAGCATCTTCTCCAGATGTCTTAGTTGCCATGGCTGTCAAATTCATATCATTATCAGGGATCCGCCAATAATTTGATTTGATGTTCATTCTGTTTAAAGAACATACTTTATTCAATACTTCAGTGTCTTTAGGGTTATTTTGATTCAATATCCACGAAGGATTTTTGGAAAACGATTCATTGCTTGTATTAGGAGTTGAGTATGGACTTCTCCTAATCGCGTTTTGTCTGAACAAGAGCGTGGGTTCATAAAAATCCGCCATTCTCTTAGTTAATTATAAAAGTAAGTAGTTTACAAAGTTTTTTTTACTCTACTAGAGAATATGACCATTTTTATTAGTCAAACGCATTTAGGCTGGCGTGACTGAATCTGCTGGTGATGGTTTCCCAAAAAATGTACCTCACGGAACAATGGCTGGCTGCAAAAAGATCAATTTAGCGCGCAGCCGTCTAGAATAGGAAAGTGCCAGCAACATCTTCTGCCACGAACAAACGTTACTGATTAACGTATTGTACGAAGCTCATCAATCAATATAATTAATGATATTATCTCTTTGATAGTATTGTCCGTATATAGTAACCTTTGATGATTTGAATCAAATCACAGGCCTCAGTTAATGGGGTAATTATAGAAATGAGGCTGTAGTGATTACGTCATCCACCTGGGTTGCGGTCTGGGCCCATTATATACTCTAACCACTCTGTCAGTTGGTCAATTACCATGAATTTTTATAAGTTATTTCTGCTACTTATCCTCGTTAACATTGGTTTAGCTGCCAAATTGAGCGATATCAAGGGGATGGTGCTTTTATTTGAAGCGGAGAGCGTTACTAGAGAAGTCAAGATTTTGAAGAAGATGTATAAGAATTTTGTTAAGAAAGAATTGGAGAACAAAGTAACCCATGAATATGATACAATATTTGTTGGATTTACCATTGAATTTACCAACATGGATGCCATATACTATAGAGTAGGCAATTACCTTGGTTTGAAAGATTTAACCGACGAGGATGCTATGTATAATGGGTTTCTCCAATTGTTGCAAGATTATAAGAGACGCGAGATGAAACGGTATGGAGTCAAGTTAATTATGCTGCCAGATTCAAAGGTGGATATATTTGATGAAGTTTCTATCAATTAAGATTAGCAAAGCATATAGCATAGAAAAGGTACGATTTATGAGTAGCATTTTAAGTAGTTAAAGGTATAAAAACTTATCAAAGACACTAGACTCTTACCATGTTTACATTACATATATTCAATCCAAACCATTACCTACTCAGTTTCATTCCAATCAATAGAACTAAAATCAATTTCACTTAAATCTAAAGGTTTCATTTCTCCAAAAGTATTTTCTCCAGAGTATAAAACGTACAAGAATCCATCTTCATCCTTGTGTTCTTCATAAATAGTACTCATCAAAGCAGCAGTTGGAGGTAAAATATCATTGATGAAAATGAAAATAGCCTTTTCACTTGGTAATTTAATTCTCTTTCTTATCACATAAACAAATTGACCAACAGATAAATCTCCTGGAACTAAATATTTTCTTTTATCGATTTCTTGAATATCAGAGTTTTCTGCCTTTTCACAAATAACTGGAAGTCTGTCAGAAAATCTTTCAAGAATTCTGGTAGCTTCAGCTTTTCTCTTTTCTAAATTGTTAGTACCGTTTACCCCATACTTTAGTTTTATACGTACCAAAATCGTATTCGTCTTTAAATTGAGATCTCATTCTGTGTTGTTAGTATAACTGCTTACATACTTGTGTCAATACTTCAAAAACATAAAACTTCAATGGTCATTTGTGTTTCAGGAAATCAAAACACTTATCTATCAAGGGGCGAGCTCATGATAGTGCCACCAAGACTACCCAGCTCAATTCCCCTTTAAACTCGTCTTAAAAGTATACATGTAACCTTTTATACATACTCTATTGTTTATAAATACTTTCTAAACCTTTGATTAACTTCTTAAAAAAATTACCTAACCAAACGTTTATTTGTAAAGGGTTTTGTTATCATTAATCGTTTTAAATGATAAACGTTGTCGTGCGTGACCCATTGTCAGAAGTGTGATTACAGATTGGGTGTCAACACGACCTTTTGCAATTGTCTGAAAAAAAAAGTCTGGTGTAAGTATGATTAAACGATATCTCCATAGTACGGGTGCCAGAAGGTTTTTAGATCCAAGGTATAAGTTCAAATGTGGTCTTGAGGTACACACACAATTGAAAACGAAGTATAAACTTTTTTCCTTAACCCCCACCGGTATAACTGACGCCAATGAGGTGCCAAATTCGAGAATCAGTTACTTTGATATAGCTATACCCGGGACTCAGCCCAAACTCAACCCTGAAGCATTGTTATTGGCTCTTAAATTGAGCACTGCTCTTGATTTTGACATTCAATTGAGTTCGAGATTTGATAGAAAACATTATTTTTACCCCGATCAACCTTTAGGGTATCAAATCACACAATACTATCATCCATTAGCTAAACATGGAGAGCTCCGATTGACCAAATTTCTTGACAGTGTTGATGATGATAAGCTCATACGGCTCACACAAATCCAGATTGAACAAGATACAGGTAAGACCACTTACAACGACCATGATGGTGAAATTAAAGTAGATCTTAATAGAGCTAACGTACCGTTGATTGAGTTGATTACTGAACCAGATTTTGAAAATTTACAACAAGTGAAAAGCTTCCTTAAAAAGTACCAACAACTTGTTAAGCATTTAGATATTTGTACGGGCGATTTGGAAACTGGAGCTATAAGAGTTGATGTCAATGTGAGTATCAATGGAGGAAATCGAGTAGAAATCAAAAATTTGGGTAGTACGGGAGAAATTGAAGATGCTGTCAAGTTTGAGTATCAACGACAAATTCATCAACTAAATCAGGAAGTAATCATTGAACAAGAAACAAGAGGTTGGAATGGAAAGGAAACAGTAAGAATGAGAAGTAAAGAAGATGCTGTGGATTATCGTTACTTTCCAGACTCTGAATTACCAGCTATAGATTTGGATGAAAACATAAAATCCCAGATTAAGACAATTTTGCCTGAGTTTCCTGAACATATTATTAAGAAGCTAATAAGTTCAACCTACAATCTAGAACTTAAACATGCCAGATTTTTGGTGGATCATAAAAACTTGCTTGAATACTATTATAAACTTTTTGAAATAATCACTGGGCACAACCAAAAACCTAAACTTGTAAATAACTGGTTGATCCATGAGTTTCTTGGAGTTGTAAATAAGTTGAAGTTATCTGTAGATGATGTAGATAACATCCTTGATGTGGATGTATTGGCTTCGCTTATACTTAAAGTTGTCAATGAGGAATTAACATTAACGGCTGCAAGAAGTGTGCTTCCTCAACTAATTAACCAACCAAATTCCTTGGATAGTATAATAGAATCCCAAGGGTTGGCTAAGCCTAAAGTGAGTGAATCTGATATGGACGAAGCTATTACTGAGATCTGTAAAGAAATCATAGATCAAAACTCTGATGTGGTTGATAAAATTAAAGGGGGAAAGAAAAAATCCATAAATTTTCTACTTGGGTTGGCGATGAAAGAATCAAGAGGAAAAGTGCCTTCCAAATTATTTTTACAAAAATTTCAAGAGTTATTAGTATAATATCCATTAATCACTTTTTAGTCACGTTATAATTATAGCCAATTTGATTATCCTCCCTTGAATCCATATTAATTATGTATTCAATCTCATCCTTGGAATCAATCTCCTCGTTGTTCAAGTAATCAGAGATTTCTGGCCCATGAGTACCAAATTTTTCCAAATCGACAGTATAGGCATTCACCTGAACACCACCTTTTTTGGGGCCCAAGTCTTTAACACTCAAATCATCGTTCATGACTTTCTGAAACTCAAAATCAATAGCATCTGTAACTGTAGGTCCACTAACAGCCGAATTGGTGGTGAAGTGAGACTTGTCACTAGTATAAGACTTTCCACTGGTGTTGCTTGCAGTTCTGGTTTGACTGGGAACTTTGGAAGTTGGTTCACTATCTTCAGGGTTCTTAATGGCAAACACAGTATCAAACTTCATCTTGATTAAGGCGGTTCTATACATGTTAACAGCATCAGCACCCAAACCGAAAATGAAAAAGGTGATGAATGAAAGCCCAATATCAATCCATTTATAGTATTGTAAAGATATTGGAGCTTCTAAGAATTGGGTTAAGTTCCACATTGGATGATGGATTCTAGCCCATTCAAATGGTCCTCTAAACACTTGAGTATCACGAACAAAATAGTAAATAGACAATGGGAGTAACACAATTATCACCAATAAACTGAAGATTAATAATCTAGCAAACCGTTTGATATTTAAACCCGAGTTTGTCACCTTTAAAATATCACGAACATCTTTCCGTTTCTGTAAATAAGTTCTAACCGTTAATAAAGCAAGCACCAAAGCCACTGTGGACCAAATAACATTCCACATGGAAAGCAATATCAAAGTAACATAACTAGGAGCGTAAAATCCAGTACATCCATCATACCTTAAAATAACAATTCTTTGCACTTGAATGATATAACTGGTGGCCATAATGAAAAAAGGCGTTGCTAAACAAATACCACAGTCAATCAAATTTTTTCTCCAATTATTGTTCATAAAAGTAGGGTTCAGGGCTTTCAAGATCATGAAAAGTTGTAAAGCTAACCCAGTGATAGCACACAATTTACCAGCACTGGAAGCTGCCCTCAATTTAATAACCACATCACAATAACCTTTGCCATCATATTTGGTTGCAAAATCAGCTCCGCTCCAAATAACAGCACTAATAAACCCATTCATGTTAGAAAACATCAACCAGAAAATCAAACACATTGCTGGTATATTGAAATTCTTACAATGCCAAACAAATGGGGGAACTAAAATGCTAAATGCTATAAATGAAAAAGCAGCAACGGCTTGTCCTATTGAATCCATCTTGTAAATAAAATATAAAAAGGTTAGTAGGAAAACTATAAATCACTTTTCTAGCCGGCTGCCAGACTTCTTAAATACTTTTCCGCCTGTCATATTGGTTTCATGTCATGATAATAATTTGATTCAGGTTGGCCCTTTGGCAACCCAATTTGGCAATTTTCAATTTTTTTTTTTTTGCAACTCCTCCGAAACGCACCCACACCGATGAAGTCTTGAGAGGCAGATCTTTGGCCTAGTCACAACTCTAGACGATCAAAGAAACACTAACAAAAACAATATACGTCTACAGTTACATCTATTGGCTATACTCCTAAATGACAGTCTTCAAAATTTCGTTATTTGAAACAATACCTGAATATTTTTGATCAATAAATCTTAATAATTCGATAATCTTTTGCTTTAATTCAGGAGTCTCAAATTGTTTCATTCTATCCAAGTTTTCTTCTCTTCCTAAAGTAGATTCTTCAACCAACTTCAAAGCATCAAACTCCTTTTTGAACACTTGGGATAAAATATCAATAACTTTATCAGTTTGGCTTACAATTAATTCATTATTAGTTTCATACAACTTGATGAGAAGTTTCAAGATGGGGGTATTTTCTTCAAAGGCAGCCTCTAAAGGTAAATGGCTTAATAATGGTGTGAGAACATGTTGTAAAGGAATGGCATTCTCATTCTTTAAGGTTAATCTGGCAACACATCCACATGCATTAGCATAAGCTCTACTCACGGCATCCTTATTTTCTTCGTCATCATTAGCGGCAGCTTGTTTATCAGTTTTACTTAACAAGTGGAACAATAATTCTAAGATATTGTTGAAGGCAGCAGAATAATCTTGGTTAGAGTGTTCAACGATAAGTCCAATACCATAAGCAGCGTTACCTTTAACTTCAATAGAAACATCCTTGTTTAATCTATCAACAAAGATTTCCAATAATTGGTTCGTTATGGTAACATCGTCTTTTATGGCAATAGCCATTTCAGCCAAACATCCAACAGAAGCTACTCTTCTGGTCTTAGATTTAGAATTGTTGACATTTTGGAAAATAATATCTTTGAAAGAGGCAAAGATCTTGGTGAAATCTGGACCCAATGCGATAGACAAGTTAATTAAGACTTCTAAAGCACTATCGAAAAGAACAGTTTCAGCTTCGGATGAGTCTTGTTCTTCATCAGCAGGAATTTCTTCATCCTCTATTTGACAAGGGTGTTGCTTGGTCAAAACACTCATCAATTGTTCACATAAAGTGTTTAAAGCTTCGGAATCTGAAGAATCCACAATGGCAATAGCACCGTAAGTATAAATGGCATCAGCCAAGTTATCCAAAATACAAGCAACCATAGTTAATTCGTATTCTTCTTGTAAGTTTTCGATGGCAATGGTTCTAACGTTTTTGATTAATTCAAAAATGGAAGAATTGACATATGGTTGTTTTGGTACTCCCTTAGGAGCTTTGAAGGTTTTACCCTGTTCAGCAACAAACATAGCTTTAACAATCTTCCATAAACAAACCATGGCTCCTTCTCTCATACCGTAAGAGTTTTCCACTTGTTCTATTAATACTTTGATAGCAGGTTCAACATATTTGTAGAAATCTTTTCCAGCACCTGAAGCTAATTCACCTAATGCAACGGTAGCAACTTCTTTTTCAAAAGTAATACCACTGTTAACATTGAATTTGTTGGATAAGTCTTCTTCATCGTCAAGTCCAGCAGTTTCTTCATCTTCCTCGTCAAAGTTGAAGGTGAATTCATCTTGCTCAAGACATTTGAAGATTTCTGGAACAATCTTATCCAAGAAACCGGAAAATTCTTCCCCGTAGACTTTAGCCATGTTAGAAATAAATGCAAATCCAGATTCTCTTATTCTTGAATGTTCCGAACTCAAAGATTGGTAAGCAGCTTCGGCTAATGGAGTAGCATAACTGGCAAAAGTTTGTCTACCAACAGCTCTGGCCATAGTGGAAATGTTTTCAAAAGTCAAAGCTCTCAATTCAATATCTTCTTCAGTCAATCCTTCGGTGACAGCAGCATTGGTGATAAAAGGTTCCAAGTATTTAATGGAATCATTAAAGTATGGAGTGAAATTCTTACCAGCAGCATAAGCGGCAGAACCAATGGCAGAAACAATGGTGGACTTCAAAGATGAAGTGTTGGCTTGCAGTTCTAACATGTGAATTAATTTGTTCATTAAAGGTTCCAAATAATCACCAATAGAATCATGACTCAAGAATTCAATCAATCCGTCTAAGGCAATACAAGCGTATTTGAAAATCGCTACTGAAGTGGCAGAATCAATAATACTAATGACCAATGGAAAGAAATCTTTGTGGAAGTTGGTGATAGTATCTTGTAATTCACTGGTTAATTGAGCCAAAGCTTTCAAACCAGCAACTTTAACCACCAATTCAGGATCTCTCAAAGTTCCCACTAAAGCAGGAACAACTTTGTTGATTTGGGCAGCCATGTAATCAGGGGCACCAGGAGCAGAAACACCAATGGCAAGAATGGCAGCTCTTCTTTCAAATTGATTGGAAGAGGCCAACATGGATTTGATGTTATCAAAAATTGGAACAATAACTTGAGATGGAGGTAATTCAGATGATAACATGGAAATTAATCTTAACCCTAAAGTACTTGGAGAGTTTTCTTCGTTTTCATTTTCATCATCATCGTTAGCTAATTCTTCTTCAACATCGATTTCTTCACTGGCAACTTTCAAACCAATCAAAGTCATATCAGGTCCGATGTTACTGGATAAAACCTTGGATTTTCTGATGTTAACCACGGAGATTAAAAATTGTAATGCAAATACTCTGACTTCTTCATCAAGTTCCCCATTTACAGCTAATTCTCCGGTGAACTTGATCAAATCAAGTAAATTGTTACCAATTAATTTGGAATCCACAAAAATCAAAGAGTTAAACACGTTGAAAATTTCTTTAGCTTTATCGATTTCATCAGCGGAAATAACTTCCTTTAAGACATCAACGATAACTGGAATACAACTCTTGAATTTGGCAGCCAATTGATCTTCAACTTTAACTTGAGATTCAATAAAAGTGGATAAAGTATCAAAGGCCAAAACGGAATTAACTCTGACTTCTCTAGAAGATTGGTCGGTCAATAAATTGGCGAATAAATTAACGAAATCTTCAGTATTAGCGATTAAAGCTTCATGCTGAGTTTCCAATAAGGTGAATAAAGTGAAGACAGCCATTTCTTTGGTTTGAACATCATTGCTTTGAACATTTTCGATTAAAGTTGATAATAATTCAGGCCATTTGTTTTCATCCAAATCAATACTACCAATAGCAGAAACAACTCTAGCAGAAGAGTGTCTGATTAATTTGGAGGATTGAGTGAAAGTGTTGTTTAACATGGCACTTCTGATTTGAGGTTTCAAACTTTCGTCGACGGTTTCCCATTTACTTAAAACCAATTTTCTAGCTTCAACCGATGCTAATTGTTTCAATTGATCATCTTGAGCATTCTGTAAGACGTGAAATAAGGAAGGAAGAGCCAAGGGATTGCTGTAGAAATCCTTGATTAATCTTTGGGAAGCTTGTTTGATGGTGGCGGTATCAGCCACCAACGTTTGCTTCAATGTTTCTTCCAATGAAGTTACGAATTGTTGATCCATAAGTACAAAGTTGAACGTGATTAACTAAAAAAAAAAAAATCTTGAAAATTTTCGATGGGTCGTGGACTTGTCATTTTGCGATAATGATTTGAGAGGGAAGAGTATTCATGTCTCATTAATTAGTGCTATAAACAGGCTATAAATTATCCAAATTGGCTGGCATTTCTTTAATTTTGATGGAATAATAAGCTTGTAATTCTTTAAATTCTTCAGCATCTTCTCGGGTGATTAAATTAATAGCTACACCTTTTCTTCCAAACCGACCTGATCTACCAATTCTATGAATATAGTTTTCTTTATCACTGGGCAAATCGTAATTTATGACCAAAGAAACTTGTTGAACATCTATTCCTCTAGCCCATACATCCGTAGAAATCAATACTCTGGAATTACCGGATCTGAAATCATTCATCACCGAGTCTCGTTCGTCTTGTTTCATATCTCCATGCATTGATACCACCACGAAATTAGCACCTTTCATTTGACTAGCTAACCAATTAACTTTTGCCTTGGTGTTACAGAATATCACTGCTTGTGTAATTGTTAAAGAATCATATAAATCACACAAGGTATCAAATTTCCAGTCTTCCTTCTCGCACTGAATGTGGTATTGTTTAATACCTTGTAAACTGATTTCATCTCTTTTCACTAAAATCTTCACCGGGTTGGAAGTAAACTTGTTGGTCATTTCTATAACTTCTTTGGGTAATGTAGCACTAACAACCACCACTTGGACGGTTGAAGGCAATGACTTGTAAATTTCATAGATTTGTTCTCTGAATCCTTTAGTGAACAATTCATCAGCTTCATCAAGTATAAGCACTTTTATACGGCGAGGATTCAACTGTTGACGTTTTAAAATATCCACCACCCGTCCTGGGGTTCCACTAATAATTTGTTGACCCTGTTGTAACTTTTTAACGTCATCACCAACATTCTTACCTCCAATACATGCATGGGTATGAATATTCATATACCCTCCCAAATGCTTAACAACGTTTTGAATCTGAACTGCCAATTCTCTAGTGGGTGATAATATGAGAGCCTGACAATCTTTGGATTTAGTATCTATAACCTGTAGCATTCCAATTGAAAAAGTTGCAGTTTTACCCGTTCCTGATTGTGCTTGGGCTATGGTGTCTTTCCCCGTTATAATTTGCATAATGGCTCTGGATTGAATGGCAGATGGAGCTTCAAAACCATACGCATAAATACCTTTCAACAAATTAGGTTTAAGATTCATGCTCTCAAATGTGGAATGGATCTTGATATTCTTGGTGGTCTTCGAACTGAACGTTATATCGTTCATCTCATCAAGGGCCATGTTGCGATGAGATAATTACTAGATGAGATTTAGCGATGAGTTTGAGAATCGCGAAATCAACCATGAGCACCACTTTGGTTTTAATAGGTGGTGGCCACGCTGCTGGCAAAACCACGGCTGCCAAAAGCATCAAAGAACAACTTGAAAACACTCTAGATGTGGAAGTACGATTAATAGATATGGTCAACTATTTATGTAAAGATAAAATTCAACAAAGTACTTACTCGTCCTCCAAATCATCTGCCATTACCGTGTCTAACATATCTGAAAATCAGTTTCCTCCTTTGAAGCCCTCCAGATTTGACTTTGCTAAGGTAAAGGAGGAAGTAAGTCAACAGTCTCTGGAAGAGTCAAAGATATCCAAAGTCATAATAGTCCATGGACTATACGCATTATACGATAAAGAATTGAGAGAAATGTCCCATATAAAGGTGTTTATTAGCAGTGATGCTGATGCTAGATTAATCAGGTGGATCAGAAGAGATGTGGTGAATGCTTCTGAGTCTCTTGAAACTGTTATCAACAAATACTTACAAGGAGCTAGAGCTGAAATGAATGATTTTATAAACCCAACTAAAGAATTTAGTGATGTGATAATGCCTACTGGTCCAGAAGCTAATGGAGTGAACTTGTTGGTAGATGGAATAATTCCTTACATTGAAGGACACGAACAATCATTCCACCCAAAAATGGTGGACAGATATCAAGAGAAACGGTCATTTTATGAGTTGTCATAGTTTACTGATAATTTTATATACATTCAGATCTACTTCACATACCCCTTAACAGGGTCAGTCTCTAAACTATAACTCTTCAACTCCGTAATCTTATCGTTGGAAATCTCCTTTCTCAAATTCTTATCATTAATATACCAATTCTTAATAAGATAAACCATTTCATTTTTCTTCAAGAAATCTCCAAATCCGGGATAAATTTCAAAACTATCATTTTCGATCAATGATTTCATAATATAATACAATTTAAAGTATGGCACTCCTGATTTAATAAACATGTCCACAATGACTCCTTCAGGGCAGTTATTATCATCTTCGTGAAGATATTTGGTGATGAGTTTGATTAATTTGTCAATGGGGAACACCAAATCATTATTGGATAACTTCAGGCCAATTGAGGTAAACGCATTGGTTATTAAAATATGTAAGGATACTTTCTTATCGGTCAAATACTCATGATAAAGCTTTTCAAAGAATAATTCCCACCGTTTCAAAATATCGTCGGAATTTCTATAGTCCGAAGTTTTAAATATCAACAAAGATAAATGATAATAACCTAAAGGATCAGTGAACCCATTGAACAAATCACTTAAATTCAAAATCTTGTAATTCAACTTTTCTATAGAGCCAGTTTTGTTCTCTTTACTAATTCTAGTATCGTTTCTAATCTCAGTCAAAATATCCAATTGAATATTACCAACATCAAAAAGATCCTGAACCAAAGTTGACAATTGGATCATTTTCTGCCTTAAATTGGGTGGAGAAATACAATTACAAAATCCATTGGCTCGAGATAAATATTCCAATCTTTGAATGACATTCAATTTGAATTCTGAAATTGCCAATGTGTATAAAATGTTAGCAGCATTGAAATAGTTTTCTCTCTTTGCGTGATAAGACCATAGAAGCTCCGTCAATTTTATGTCATTCAAAGACTTTTCTTCTAAAAACGGTAAAATAAAACTGGAATTGATTTCTAAAAGTCTTTCACTTACACCTTGGTCAATAAACCATTGATAAAATTCATAATGGAAAGATTTATCTTTGGAGTTAAAACAAGTATCATAAGTCAAATCTCTAATTTCTATGATTTCGTTGATTTTTAATGGATCATTGTTTAATTCAGTTAATTTGACTACTTTCAAATCAACTTTAGTTAAGATGTTAAATATCAAATCGTACAATTTCTTGATGTTGGTGTTTTTCTTATTGAGTTTGAATTTACTGGTTAACTTGAGAAGTAATTCAACTGCTCCCACATAATACTCCAATTCCAACATAATATCAATGGAGTTTTGGATATTCTCTAAAGTTAAAGATTCATAAGCTTGTTCAAATAAAGAAACAGAATTTTTCAAACACTTGATCTTTAAATCATTATCTCTAAACCCAATATTCTTTGCCTTGGTTAAGTTTTCAATAGCTTTGAAAATCAACACATCATCGGTGGAAACGAACGACCCACATCTTCCTTGTAAAGAACTAGCAATCAAATCAATTGATCCACCTTTCAAGATGTTTTTGTTGATAATTGACGAGAGCAAGTCCTTTACCAAGTTCTTCACATCATCATTGGGTAATAACAAATCTCTAAAACTCAAATTTAAAAGATTCAATTGGTTTGTTAAGGGTAAAAACTTCAAAATCTCATTAAAACTTATATTGGTTTCAGTTTCAGTCTCTTCGATTAATACCATCAAAAATGACAACGCTTCCTTCATGGAATCCAAAGATTTCAAAATGGATGTGAATGCAATATGTTCAGATCTGAGGGAAATTTCATTGTCAAATCTAGTTGGATCAGCACTGTAGTTTGGGGCATTTAAACCTTGGATGTTGTTACCATTTTCAATGAAAAATTCCAACAATATGATTACTGATCCCATAAAGTACTCAATTTTGGCTTTACTGATATTTAAACCTTTAATCAACAAATTATCCTCCTTGATAGAAGAAGTATCTACTTGGTTTAATGTGTTGAATTTGATGTATGGTAAAGGTAAGAACACTTTACTATTCCAATAATCCCTAAATAATCTGGATATAAGTAAACAAGTTCCATAGAATCTGTCACTTAAGATCACTTGATCGCTAGATCCTTCCTTTTGAATAATTTGGTTAGTTTCAATTAAACGAGAATTATTCCCACACGTGGAAAACAAGCTAGTGGCTTTTCTTCTCAATAAATTGTTCTTATAAGAACAAGATAAGTATAACAACGTTGAACAAGTTTCTTCAAACCCATTTTCTTCCATGAAATTTTCAATCACAGTTTCATTCAATGATTGTAAAATCTTATCTGGAGTTTTGTACTGATAAATTTGAATACCAAAGTTGGTCATTACTGCAAAACTTAAAGGTTCTTTGGTATATTGACTAGCCATGATATTGGCAAACCCATTAACATGGTTGGTAGCATTCATAGATGGTGTCAATTGTATAATATCATGAATGAAAGTATTATCATCAATGGGGAAAAACTCAGCATCTTCAATTAACTTATTGTTCTTCTTTAAAAATCCATAATTGGTGGTAGCCACAAATAATTTATCCCTGGTTTTGGTCTTTTTAACCACCAAAAATACTCCTGGGCTTATCACCTTAGCAAATTTACTGTTCTTCAAAAGTTGCGACTTCTGTTGGTTAGAAATTAATTGAGAAACATACTGTTTAGAACGTGTGAAAGAATCCAATTCATTGTTTAAAGAAGGCAATTCTTTAGATGGAGGGAATTTTAAAGTAACCACAGATAACTTCAATCCTGAATTTGACGAGAAAAATGAACTGGTACCCAATTTCAACAATATTCTAACTCCAAAATTAGTAATAGCAATTAAAGAAACAGATGATGATTCTTTTAAAGAAATTTTTTGGATATTAATGATTCTGAATTTCAGGAAAGACTTGAAATTGGCTGAATCCACAAACAAGTTTGATAAATTTTTGAATATTTCAGTTGGGGTTATTTTATTAAAGGAATTAAACTGTTCATTATGCAATTTGTATGTTCTTATGATGGATTTATTGGAAAGTGAATATAAGATCTCTCTGTCGGAATCTATTTCAAGTTGTATAATTGTTTCTGGGATATTAGTATTGGCATTGTTAGCAGTTGTGGATGTTGTGGTACCCGAAGAATTTTGATCAAAAAACAGGGGGAGGGAGTATCTTTTGGTTAAACATATTTTATCGCACTTATTCTTAGTAAAAGAAGACTTATTGGAATAGGTTAATTTCCAAATATTTATATGATCACCATCCCCTGTAAAATAAATATCTTGGTTACGTTCGTCTATGACAAAATTGTTGACAATCAACCCTTGGGCAGAAACTGATAAATTAGGATTAAAAATTTCCAAATTATTCATCTTGGCATCATACTTCACAGCATAAATGTGGATGTCCATAGGAGTGGAAATAATTAACATATAGTTTATATCGTTAATAAACACGCCTGGTTTAGGTTTGATCAATTTGACAGCTAATATGCTATGTCTGGCATCAATTGTCAAGAATGTGGAATTTTTATTAAACGAAGACTGAGGAGCCTTGTAGTTCCATAATATTAATTTATTATCAACAATTATCCAAGATCTACTAATCTCTGGAAACAAACCACTTCTGGTAGTTAATTCACTTGAGTTGTATTCTTCGAAAAATTTATCGGGTAAGTTATATTGTTGGATCTTGTCAAACTTTGAGTTAGAACTAGCATTGCTATCAAAATAATAGTTATCCAAAATAGAATTGTTCACCTTGTTTAACTTATCATCTCCATACAAATCAGTGGGGATCATTGAATCTATTTTAATCAAATCACTGATGTATTTGTACCCTAATTTCAATGGGGTCAATTCATTGAAATTGGGTATTTTGATTTTATAACTTATATCATTAACCGAATCCAAATTTATTATTCGTTGATTCAAATTCGACGTATTTTCAGACTTCTGGAATTGTAAGGAGTCCAACATTGGATCTCCCGTCTTGATGGTCGAAGATATAAATCTATTCATCTGCCATAAAAACTTTTGTTTTTTTTCTCGAGTATTGAGAATTTTCAGTGTTGAGAATTTTTGACCAAGTTGAGGAGTATATGTGAAAAGTGAGCTTCAACCAATCAAGTTCAACGTATTGAATATGAAATCAATCAGATAGAGTTATTTCAAACACTGTCTTTGATCTATTACTTTTTTTTCTTACAATTTACACTTGCAAACAAGCTTATTTTACATAAAACTATACATACACTATAGAAAAAAACAATAATATAAACTATTTATTGGAAGGGAATTAAGAAGCTTCTTCAGCTTCACCTTCCTCTCTCTTAGCAAATCTGACAACATCATAGTTAAGTTGAGTTAAGTTGGTAACGTATCTCTTGTTTTCACCAGATTCATCAACAAGTTGTCTTTGTCTAACATCACATTCAACAAACAACTGCATACCTGGTTTCAAGTAATCGTTGAAGAAATCAATGTGACGTTCGTTGAACACACTGATGTTGAACCAATCGGTGGTTCTGTTGTTTTCTTCATTTGGATTGTATCTGTTCACAGCTAAAGAGTAACTGATGAATGGAGAACCAGATTTGGTTTCTCTGGCAGTAACATTTCCAACAGTTCCTAACAATTGCATCTTAGCAAAAGCGTTTCTAGCGGCTGACTGACTGAATGATCTAATTGATCCGATTGATTTAAACATAGTTGGTATAAAGATAAGTAATGAAAAATACACGCGCTCGCGATTAATTAATTTTGGAGTCGTTCGTGCTCTGGTGCAAAGTTCACAAGAATTGTAAAGGTATGAGAAATAGGTAAAAGAGAAATAGGTAAAAGATGGATTTATACCTGGTTTTGTTTGATTTCCCCTATTTTTTCAATTTCCCCTATTCTCTTGATTTCCTTTCATCATCCTCCACACTGTTACATTTTCCTATCTATTAACTATAAAGCAAGTAGTATTACATCTAACCTATCCATCTAGGTTAATTCTGAATATCCATTCAGTCCTTTGTTCCAATATCATATATCATTCCAACTTTCACCACCACAAATTATTAATGATGACAGTGCAGTATCGCTATTGGTTATATTATCTAAATGATTAAAATGGCTATTTATCGACCCCTGTAAACATTTCCGATAACTTGGGTTAATATCCATTTTTGGCGTAGGCGCCATTTTCAACAAAACTTGATCCAAGAGAGGATTAGGTTTTCTGCTTAAATATTGACGGAGATTTTTATGAAGTCTTTTAAATCTTTGTAAATCTTTTTTACTTAAATTGCTGAGCAATTCATCACCATAAAATTCTTTAATCTTCAAAATTGAAGTGTCCAATGAGTTGTTGGATAAGTTTTCATCCAAATCCCATGATGCCACATTATCGTCAATTACATCACTATCAAGTTTCCAGTTGGTTATCCGATTGTAAGATTTATTAAATAGTTGTTCCAACCTCTGTTGGGAAGGTTCATTGGATAAGTTGTCAATTAAACTGTCTTCCATGTCAGTATCATCATCATCCGCTTCTTCCTTGTCGGTTTCAACCTGTCCCGGTTGTTCTTGCTCTTGTAGTTCTTGCTCTTGTAGTTCTTGCTCTTGTAGCTCTGTCTCTTCTAATAATTCCTGGTCATCACTTTGAGCCAGCATCAGATCTAGCTCTTGATCATCACTTTGATTGGTGGACAATATATCTGAGTCTGGATCGAAAACAACCCAACTTGATTGGGAATCTGACAAAATTGAATTTACTTCTTCTTTATCATTGTTATTCGTGACTATCTTAGTACTAGGATAGTTCAACTTATATCCGTTGAAAGCCATTTTTTAGGTTCGGTCTTTGGCTGGCTTGTTATGTTAAAGTACTCAATATAATGTGTACCTCGTTTACACGTTTACTAAAACTTTGTTGGTTAAAAAATGGGAGTTGTATAAGTAGCTTTGCCGATAAGGAGTTGTGATTACGCACGCAAAACGTAAAGTTTCTTTTTCGCAATGGGATTGGAATCTTATGCCACACCGTCACCGGTGGCTGTCACCTTAAGCTGATTCCACCACATTTTTGTGGTGTAGAAAGAACGGGCATACGGTTTAAATACGTGGACTTGAAGTCTGAACATAATCTCAGCTTTTCAGATTTCAGCTTTTCACAATTTTGCTTTTCGGACAAGTAAATAACTGTATGATAAGCGATTCCAAAACAGTTGATGATACAACTCAAAGCTAAAGAGATTCTCAATAAGCCTTTATATTCTTCATTTTTGTGGTAGTTTGTTTATAAACCAAATCAAAATTTTGTTCTTTTGGAAACCTCCATTACACAAGTGGAGCGCATAGAATTTCTGTAGATTTTAATCTCATTTGCATAATTGTATAACTTCCATCAACTAATCTGCGTAATTCAAACTTTCAAGCAAACACTAGCATTCAAAATGATATCACCATCAAAGGGAATACCACACAAAGGAGTCTTCATAAACTTTCTTAATTAGGGGGAAGTTATGCTAACGCACTATTCTTTCCTAAAAGCATGCATGATGGCAACTTAAACACAGCTGCTTAAACAAATATTTTCCTCACGTCACATATATACAACCATGGATAATCCTAACTACAAAATGTGGCTAAGCCTTTTGTTTAATGGGTATCCAGACCATCTGAAAATCTATGCTTGTCATCTACCTTTTTTTTGCCAAAGAGTTTTGAAGAATAGGGAACTACTTGATGCACCTATATGGCTCAACTTTCTTGATTTTCCCGTACCCGAAATGAGTCTTAGAGACGGTGGTTTTGACACAATTGGGAACTTTGATCGATATCTTGAAACGGTTAGAAATGTCAAGATAAAACCTTGCAGGATGAAGGAAAATGTGATCCAGGCACATTTCCAGAACTGTTTGGACTCAGCGGGGCCCAAAGACCCACATGAAATAAATGAGAGTCTTATGGAAGTGGGGATCCGTTCCAGAGAAGAAGTTCATTATTCTGGCCTAATGACAGAGAGTCATAGTTATATCGATCATTCTGTTTATGGAGTTATCATTCCTCTTACAAAGTTTGCTTTTGGAGTTTGTTTGAAAAGAAGCTATTTTATTGGTACAGAAACGGGAGAAAGGAGAGACTACTCTTTGCTTGGGTTTTATCCAAGGCTCCCCACTTTGTCGACATGCGAACTTGAAGGGTTTGACAACATTGTCACTGGTAAAATACGAGACTATGATGACAGAAAGATGTTGCAATTACTCAGGAAAAAGATCCTGTTTCAAAGCTCATCTAGGGAAGAAAGGGCTTTGGCACATCTTTTTTGTACCATGATAATTAATCGCTGTCTTTTAGGGATTCTTACAAATGGAACCAGTTATATAATTATTGCTTTAGAAAATGTGGTGACAAAGGATAATGCTTCATTTGAGATTGAGATTAATTACTATTATACAAAAAGGTCAGTAAAATATGGCAGTGGCACCAAAACTGCCCCCCGAGCAGCAATATTGGCATTTTTGGGGATGGTTTTAATTCCAGGGCGTAAAGCGTATAGATCAAAAACCAATAAAGTATTTGGCGGTTTAAGGAAACATGTTGAGAATGTTTATTTCAATTCTATCTATGGAATTGAAGGTATTGAATGTAGGTATGACTTGTACAAGGAAGTGCTTGGGGATACTGGCCATTTGAAAGTCGAGCTTCTATTTGACAATGAGCAATATCGGGCGGTATTCTTATCAGGCGAAAAGCCTAAAATTAGATTTATGATTCCTAAACACAGTGTTAACCATTTTATTGACAATGCCACGGACCAGGTCCATGTTATTGTTTTTCATGAAAAAAGGGACCAGCAAGACGACAACGACCATTACCCGTTGCATGGCCCACCACTATTTAAAACTTTCGGGTTTGGTCTGTTATCTGAAGATACTGTTAATTTTTTTAAGAACGAACTCACGGCCTATGAGCGTATTACCGCTCACAATAGACGGTACCCTAATATTCCCATCAATACTGCCACTTATCATCTTGGGTTTTGTTCGTTCTGGGACCTGTCTGAAAGAGACCACACGTCCTTTAATATTTCGGGTCCAACTATGTTTGTGGAACTCTTGGATAAAGAGCCGTTTAGTATCGAAAGTTTCACGGACGGGGTAGAGCAATTGGCTCGTTTAGCGGTCATTGGAATAGTCCCTCATAGGTGGCATGGATTTATGAGAGGTGATGACTATGTTTTCTGTGATTTTGGTCACTCACAGTTTGTGGAACCCATGTTCAACGAGGAAGGTTTATTTCAATCATCCTTGGACTCTTTATCTCATAATTGGTATTTAACAATCATGTGGACACATTCTTATGAACGCATCGAAGAGCTGTTTAGAGATTTCTATCGACAAACAGTTGAGGTAATGAATAATTCATAATTATGCATGATGTAATAGTTTGTTCAATAGATGCTTCTATTTTGCTCATCTACGCTCAGTAGTTGACGGTGCAAATAATCTAACATTTTTTTAATAGAATTTTCTAACAAAATTGCTCAATACTTAACAGGTAATTCACTGTGTTCAATTAATATAAAAAAATGAGAAGTACGGGTATTTGAAATTCGAAAAGTTCTTTTAGGTGCCAATATTGAGAGGTTGATAATCTTACGGCTAGAGACTCTGCGGTTACCACTATAAAATATACAATTAATGAGCTCATCTGAAGAAAACCAAACGGTACTGATCAAACAGACTGTTTATAGGTTAACTGAAGGCTGTATTAATTTTCTTTTAAGTTCAAAAATAGTTGCAAAACTCATAAAACAAATGGAATCGACACCAGCCTTTACGACAAAAGCTTAGGTGTGATGTAGTGACCAAGGCTTCAAGTGATAATGAGGGTTTTCTTTTTACGCTAACATATTTTCCCCAGGTAACTGTTAATTGATATAGTAGATAAAGCAGGCATTCAGTCGAATTGATACGGAAGAGTGATGTAAGCAATCGGTAACAACACGACCTATGTTTTTTGCAACCAAATAATGAGGTTTGCAAAATCCACAAACCAATTTAGCCGCAACCAACAGAAGCTCTGTAAGCCAGTGAATAAGTTTCTGTAGAAAGTTTTCAAGATACTTTGGATGACTAATCAAGTAATTAAAACTATTAAATGGTCAAGCCCAATATTCAGAAAAGTAATGACTACAATTGGTGGAATCCTGAACCTCGATTCCAATAATGTGGTCAACTTTTACGAGAGATTACGGAGGTATGAAGACTTACTTCGACTTCCATTGTGGAAAAGTTTTGCTGAAAGCTTTCTATACCGGTATGTTTCTTCATCATTCGAATACTTAAAACCTAGTGCTCACAACTTGGAGTTTTTTACTGCTATCAATGAGCTTCAGCTTGTTTGCAGCCCTGTTGATGATACGGAGATGATTGAAGATTATGAAAAATGGCTAGTAAAAGATGGCGAAAACGCATTCAATGTTGTGAACTTCCACAAGGGAGAGAGAAAAACCGTAACACAAGTGTTGAATGAAAAATTAATTGATGAAGCTTTGGAATTAGGAAGCTCGGACTCAAAAGAGGAAAGAACGGGAGCCGAAAACACAGATGGGAGATTAAATGAAGCCCAAATTACTAAAGAGATTAAAAAACTCGCATATAACGCAGGGAAAAGTGTTATTGAAACTTTTCGTTCTATTCTGTTTGACACAGAAAGAAACATATCAAATCCTATTACCCATAGTGACCGGTACATGGCCAGTATGTATCCAGACTTGGAAGTGTTGAGCCTTGATAATTATGGACCCATATCCGTGGGCGAAGTAAAAAGAGGAGGTATCGACAAGGTATTGGAATTGGTAAAAACAAACCCTAGTCTTTTTGGAACCAAGGGCGGTGAGAACGTTTCGGACGAAGAGAAAATATTGAAACAGTTTTTTGCTTACCTTATCAGAGGAAATTGTGCTTTGGGGTTCCTTGCGGACAGCTCTCACTTTGTCATCTTTGAAGCCATCTCTATGAAAAAGGAATCAAATGGAAAGTCAACTTTGGAGGTACGTTACTATGAAGCAAAAGTATCAAACAGCTGGTATCCCAAGAATGACTGCCTCTTGCCTGCCGCTTCAACTATCACCTATTTTGATAAAATCCTTCGTATGCCGGCCAAAGAATATAAAGCTAAAATTCACAGTTTATTTGGATACGTTAGGAATTGGGCAAGCAGTGATTACCTTGATGCATTTTTCTGCAAAAGAAATGTGGAAGGGAGATTTAAGGAATTCACGGAATTGGTTCTCGAGAAAAACAATGGTTCATTAAAAGATTTATTGGGAAATGAGTTATGTGACTTCCAAGAAATCAAATATGTTACTTCGGAATCTTTTCGGGTTGAAGGATCCACATCCAGTGCCCAGATTCTTCATGTTCTGGCAAAAGACTTGGATTCACAAAGTTCTGACAAAGAATACATTGCCTTCGTTTATGACTCCAGCAGTTTATATATGAACAATGGCACCCAGAATTATGAAGCATTTGTGAAAAATATGTGGAGGTTGTATGAACATAATGTGTCTTCTTATGTTAATTTCTGTAATGAGGTTCAGGAACATCCAGAAGTTACAATAAATACTGCCAAAATTCACAAGCATATGTTTTGCTCTTTCTGGAGACCGAATGAAGGGGGGGAAGACGAATATGTAGCAGCAGGCCCAACCATTTTTATGGAAAAGTTAGAAAGACCAAAAAACCGGAACCACTACCTCGATGGCTTAAGGCAATTGGCAGAATTATCTGTTTTAGATATAAGAGTACCACCCTTCACCCAAGATAATATGTTTGTAAAGAATGACGAATTTGTATTTGGTTTTTTTGAAGCTGGGTTCGAATGGTCGGTAGGAATTTATTCAATCTCACTAAACGAGAGTATTCAAAATTATCAAATTAAGGAAATCCTTGGCAGTTTGGCTTCACCTTTTGCCTTGATTGAGGGAGTTCCACAAGAAGTAGTCAATAATGAAAAGGCAGGCAATAATGAAAATGAAAAGAAGGATGGAAATCGTGATTTTTTTACGGAAATTTTAAATGAAGTTAGACAAAAATTGGGAAGAAATTCTTCTGATCAGACCGAGGCAACAACCCTGAAACCATTTGGAGAAGGAAGTTCCAAATCAATGAATGCCTTATCAGAACATACAATGGTTTCTGGAAATTCGTCAAACCCCAAAAGGCAAGCATCAGTCTCAGCAAGTAGCATGGCTCACCTTCCAAAAGAAGTAAAGCTAAAACATCGCCTTCTGAAACGACTAGCTAGTCATCCCTTTAATATATTTGTTTGTGATATACCGTAGTTTTTAGTTGCAAAATTCGGCCAAGTGCGTATTACAAACTTCAATCAAAATCTAGCCCTGTGAATGTCTGACCCTTTGAATAATGTCAGCTTCAAAATAAGACCATTGTAGAATCAAGGGAAAAATAGTCCATTCAAATTCTTATACTCTAGCGCATCATAACTGTAGTACCAGCTCAAACAAGAAATCCTCACCAAATATCAAGAACAAAATATCTATGGTTTAATTTGGGGATATCAACCTCATAAATACCACTTGTCTGGGGTTCTACGATAAAAACATATGCCAGTTCTTTTCCTTGATCAACTCTTCTTTGAAGTTCTTACTAGAAATAACTGAAAAAAAGCGTATGAGCGTAATCACCACTTTCATCTTCAAGTTGGAACAACAAAGGTTATGGAGAGATTCTAATGACCCATTTTGAAGCAAGAACAAAAGCTAAAAAGTGATCAATCAATTCCAATATAAAACTGGTCTTTTTTTCAATGAAACCTCAATACTTCTGGTCCAATTTATTGGTGGAAGGTCTAGTAATGAAATCTAAGCAGTACCTATGAGCATCTTGAAATTTGATATAATCAAACCCAGTTGTTTACGTTTGAAGACTTTCATAAACCAATTCTTTCATTTTGCTTTGTACTTCTTAAAACGCTTCTTCTAAGATCAAGTCCGTTTTCTTTGATGTAAACAAGATCAGCAGCCCTATCTAATGGCCATAATTGAACTGCAATAGAACGATTTATTCTTATGAACCTTACTATTTCAGACATTTCAGCCCAGTGTTTAACATTGAAGCGCAATCTACAACTTTAGAGACATTACAATTTCCAAGTGTGTCAGATAGGGGTGAAAGACTATTATGATTATACCAATTTATCTTCATTGTAATCAAGTAAACACGTTATCATCATTCATTACATCTTGGAAAATGTAATAAAGAAATATTTTCTCACTGGTGGAGATTTGATGAGATCAAATCGGCAAGGGCACGACATGGTGGTTGTTACACGTAGGCTCTATTTTTTTTGCAACCAAGTGATTGATTACTTCTTTCTAACTATGTCAAAAAAAACTATAGTAAAACCAGAAATTCGTAATAAAACAGTATCTCAGCTTGCAGTTATTGATAATGAACTCGTTAACAAAACCATCTTGCTGATGCTAACAGATATCAAGAATGAAATGGGGGAGTTGAGGTTGAAAGTAAATCACTTGACAAAGACGAAAGATGTCACAAGAACGCCACTTTCAATCAAATCTCCCAATACCAGCCAAAATCAAATGAAAGTCAAGATTTCTCTGGAAAGTACAAGAGAGGAAGATGGATCAAAATCCACAGTGTTTGATGCTCAATCCTCCACTCACCAAAAGAATCTATTTCAAGAGACACCATTTGAAGTGTACAGTAAAACCAACCATACAAGAATTCAAGCAGCTCCAAATACTACTTCTGGTTCAATCATTGAATCATACAAGAATGAAGTTGAAATTTTAGAACAACAACTTTTTCAAATGAAAGTATCAAGCTATAATTATAAGCGGCCAACACCACTAGTAAGAGATCTTTACGAGGAAAAGGCTATCCGCCGGCATTATTTAAGGTACCACATTAACCAGCATTATAATATGAAACCTGAAAAGCATGTTTTTCCAACAATTGTCTCTTCCAGTCCAGTTACTTTGTCGGGATATATTTTAGATATGATTCAAATGAAATATGAAAACTTTATTCCTGACGGGGTGATTTTTGAACAGCTTGTGGAAGAGTTTGTCAAACTTGGTAAAACTGGAAAAGCCCTTAATCCTCAAACTCAATTGTTCTTGGATTTGTTCATGAAAGAAAAGTTTATGAGTAAATGTCCATTATCAATTGACTGGCAAAGCGTGATCTATTATACGAGCCATAGTAGTGCGGACTAACCTGACGTAATAAGTGCGGGCGACACTCTCAATTTTTTCAAGAGTTTTTCAACCCCAATAAAACATGGCAATCCACGGTTTAGGAGAATTGGACCAACAGTACGATGGTTCGTCGTTAAGAATAGCTATTGTTCATGCAAGATGGAATAAAGAAATTATCGATAATTTGGTAAAAGGAGCATACGACAAATTAATTGAATTTGGTGTTAAACCAGAGAATATCATTGTAGAATCGATTCCAGGATCTTTTGAATTGCCTTATGGTACTTTATTAATAGATTCCAAGTACGAAAGATTAGGTAAACCTTTGGATGCTATCATTCCAATTGGTGTTTTAATTAAAGGTTCTACCATGCATTTTGAATACATTTGTGATGCGGTCAGTAAGAAAATAATGGATTTAAACTTTCAATTGAATAAGCCCATTATTTTTGGTGTTTTGACTTGTTTAACTGAAGTTCAAGCTAAAGAAAGAGCTGGTTTAGGAGGACATAATCATGGTGCTGATTGGGGGTTAGCAGCCATTGAAATGGCCACCAAATTTAAATAGAAAATCTAAATAAGATTAATAGTATGATTTGGCTATTCCGCTTACTCATAATAGTACTCTCCACTAAGACTTCAGGTAAATACAATGTGGCTCTCCTTATCGCCTTTTCATTGCTCACCCGTTTCTATTCTTATCGTTCGGAGTGCGACGAAAATTTTCAAACGTCGACGACATGAGTGGATGTATGTAATTTAACCATTAAGCTTACAGGAGTAATAATTGCTCTGGTGGATAGACTCCAAATAAACCGTTCATTTTCAAATTTCAATATGTACTAACATTAGTTCGCCTACTTGATTTAATCAAATTTTTTGTACCAATTTTACCAGAAGTTGAGGTGCCATATGAGGCGGTAACTTTGGATGAAAAGATTATTTACACCATAAGTAGTGGTATTATCTTTTTGGTTGGACAATTACCAATCTATGGATTAAAACCCAACGCTTATTTGTATATTCAAGATCCTTTTGAAGACTTTAGAAGTGTATTTGCCATGGAAAAGGGGACCTTATTAGAATTAGGACTTTTACCAATCTTAACCGCTGGATTTTTATGGCAATTAGCTGCTAGTTTAAGATTGATCAATGTTAATTTAGGTTTAAGATCTGAAAGAGAATTATTTCAAACTGGTCAAAAATTAACTGGATTAGTTTTATCTTTGATTTATGCTGGTGGTTTAATTTTCACCAATTATTATGACCAAAGTTTGAAAACTGCCACTCCAGGTACTTTCAGCAACCAATACTCTATTGGTTCAATTATTTTTGTTCTTGTTCAAGTTCTTGGTTTCAATTTCTTTACTACCATGTTGGTAGAAGTTTTCGACAAAGGTTATGGATTTGGTAGTGGAATTTTATGTTTATTAACTTTAAATTATGCTACTAATTTAGTTAGAGATATTGTCGGACTTGAAATCGTTCCAATTAAAGATTCCAATAAAATCGAAACTTTTGGTTCTTTACTTAATTTGATTAAAAACTTTTCCTTCAATTTCAAAGATTTGGGTCAAACCATTTACCACAGTTTTAACAGAGTTGGATTGCCAAACTTAACTCAAGTTTACATTGGTGTTTTCAGTGTTTTGGTCATTGTTGGATTAAATCATTTTAGAATTGAATTACCCGTTAGATCCACCAGAATGAGAGCTATGAATAACATTTATCCAATTAAATTGTTATATACTGGATGTTTACCAATTTTGTTTGCTTACACCATTTTAGCTAACGTTCAGATTCTTGGTTATTTCATCAGTTCCATCGGACATTATTCATTACTTGGAAGTTATGATTCTACCAACAAATTAACTAATGGTGTTTTATATTACTTAAGTGCTCCAACTTCCTTGTTCCAAGCTTTGTCAAACCCATTGAGAGTTGCTGTTTACGCATTTTCTGTTATTGTCTTGTCCACTTGGTTTGCCAACAATTGGTCTTTGACTTCAGGATCTGCTCCAAAAGACATTTCAAAACAATTCAAAGATCAAGGGGTTTCCATTGCGGGTAAGAGAGATGTTTCTGTCACCAAAGAGTTATCCAGAATTATTCCAGTTGCCTCAGTTAGTGGAGCTTTCTTGGTTGCTGTTCTTGCTATTGTAGGTGAAATTTTTGGAGGCCAAGGTAGAGGTATTGGATCAATTGTTGGAGTTTGTTCAGCTTTTGGTGTTATGGAAGAATTCATCACTGAAAGTCAACAAAGTGGTGGGGCTTCTCAATTGATGAACGCTATTTCTGGCTACAGGTAAAAAGCGCTTATGTAAAAGGTATATATGAGAAACTATTGTTTCAACGTAGGCATCGACTAATAAAAAATACTTCAGAGTTTGTAAATTGAAGGAGAAATAACGTAAACTTTTATCCACTTGCAGAGGGTAAGTGTTTGACAAAACCTGCCATTCTAAAAGCGCAAAAAAAATAAAACGTGAATCGGGCGTGATTCGAACACGCGCTTCTTTACGAAAACAGATCTTGAGTCTGCCGCATTAGACCACTCTGCCACCGATCCCGTTCTTGTATTGGATATAAATTAGGAGATCTATAAAGTAAATGTTATATGCTATTATCTGTTTAGTCTCTATAAGCAATTGTGTTGAAGAATAAAGAAACAATAGTTGGTTTCTTCAGTGAAAATAATTCCTTAAAACCACCTATCTACAAATATTCCCCAAAACGCCTCTGTAGCCCCACAATCTCCTACTTCTTATCGCAGTGATTGCGAAACGAGTTCTCACATTAACCATGACAAGTTTAAAGTACATTCCCATACAGTCTTTTATAGACTCTTCTTTTTTCACCAAGTTGTCTGACTTGAAGTTGAATGAATTCAAGTTAGATGCCAAACCTAAAAAGATTCATGGCTATTTAACTGATCCCACCAAGCTTACTAAGTTTAATGATGTACCGATTTTAAACCTTGATTATTCCAGTTTCCAAGAAAACGTACCGTCAGAAAAGCTAGCTATAAATGGATGGGTTCATAATGTTAACACAATTGAAGAATTTAAGGCTATTGATAAACAACAGCTTTTAAGTTCGTGGGGCTTACAACTACGTGATGATTTTAAAGAAGGCGATTACAAAGTCCAATTCCATATTTTAACATACTGTGACTTGAAAAAGTATAAATTTTATTACTGGGTAGCCTATCCTGCCTTATTCAGTGACTGGAACGTTGTGGATAAGAAATCTAGTGATTATAAATTTGACTTGGACCTGAAACAACAATTCTTTGAAGATGGAACTGTTTACGCCTTTATAGATAATTGTTTGGATCCTGAGAAGCATTCCGCTCAATTGAAGAACTATTTGTACCGCTTAGCGGAGAAGGGAGAAAAAGAAATTATTTTGCATGTGTATAAGAAATCAAACCCCATACAATACACTTTAAAGCTACTTGAAGATATTTCTGGTCTCCCTAAAATTACCGGCTGGGAAAGAACTACGCAAGGAAAGTTGGGTCCCAAATTAGCCAACTTGGGGTCATTAATCAATCCAAATCAATTGGCAGACCAGGCTGTAGATTTGAACTTAAAACTCATGAAATGGAGAATAGCTCCTAACATCAATTTAGATATTTTGAAACAACAAAAAGTGTTATTGCTCGGTGCTGGTACATTGGGGAGTTACGTTGCTCGGGCTCTATTAGGATGGGGTGTAAGAGATATTACGTTTGTAGATAATGGGAAGATTTCCTATTCTAATCCTGTCAGACAACCTTTATTCAATTTTGAAGATTGTTTTAAAGGTGAAAATGGACAGGGGAAAGTAAAGGCTATCCGAGCAGCAGAATCTTTGAGAGAAATTTTCCCAGGTGTTAGATCTGAAGGAATTGAAATGGAAGTTCCTATGATTGGCCATCCCGTGACGGAGGAAGCTTCACTGAAACAAAACTTTGACAGATTAAATGAACTTTTTGATGAACATTCCGTGATATTTTTACTTATGGATTCTAGAGAATCAAGATGGTTACCTTCAGTGATGGGATTGGCTAAAGATAAGTTGGTTTTAAATGCAGCCTTGGGTTTTGATAGTTACCTAGTTATAAGACATGGAACTAGCGGACAAGATTTAGGTTGTTATTATTGTAATGATGTGGTAGCACCCAACGATAGTTTGACTGACCGTACGTTAGACCAAATGTGTACCGTGACGAGACCAGGAGCTGCCTTGATGGCGTCTTCTTTGGCAGTAGAGTTAATGGTTTCTGTTTTACAACATCCTGATGGTAAAAATGCATCGGTCAATGATAAGGGAACTTTGGGCGCTTTACCTCACCAGATAAGAGGATTCTTGCACAATTTTGAACAACACAAACTATCAACACCTCGATACGATCATTGTTCGGCATGTTCTGAAAAAGTTATTGAATCATTTAAAAATGAAGGGTGGAACTTTGTTAAAAGATGCTTGAATGAATCAAAGTATTTGGAGGATGTTTGTGGGTTGACTAAAGTGCAAGAAGAAGCAGAGAAAGCCACTGAGGATTTGATGGGACTGTTGGATATTGATGACGAGTGGTTGGACTAGATGTAAGTAGAATTATAATTTAATAAGCCAAACAAACTTAAGCTTTGCTAAATTTGAAAGCGTGAAAAATTTAAATCTACCGCGCGTTGTTTGTTTACATCATGAGTGATATAGTGGAGCTACTGAACCACCCCAACCTCCTTCAGTCTTGTATTATTCACTCCAGCAAGGAGCAGAAGATAAAACCTGTTGGTTTAAATAACCTCAATGATATTAATATTCAACAATCCTTGATAGTTAAAGATATAATTTTCATCTTACTCGGTCATGAAGGTTACTATATAAGATTCAGTGAGAAGTATGATCCTGCAAATCTTGATTCCAGTATCAAAGGGCTGGATTTCAAAATTGCTAAACATCTTGATATCTCCCTTAAAACTATCACCAAAAAGATAGTCAAGTTTGGAAAGTTCTACTGTTCATTGACCAGTTTTTTGGAATTCTATAACCTTGAGAAGTTTGGGAAAGTAATGCAAAGATTATGTGATAAGATTTGTCAATTTAAATTACACTATGAAAAACTAATCATTGAAATTGAAACTCAATTCAAATTTAATTCTGCCTTTAATTTGAACAGTTTAGAGCACTTGTTAAATAAAGAAATCTCTAATCCTATGAACCATTTTTATGAGATTGTGAATTTGATTCATGAAGATACAAAAATCCGGCAATCCAAAAAATTTAACGGTACTACCGGTGAAGGGTACTTTAACAATTTCATAAATTATCTTCAGAATGATTTAAAACAAACCGGTACAGTAGATTTATCTACTGATATTGTTAATTTTGATATTTGTAAAGGAGGAGCCATTTTGAAAATAGTTCAAGATCGAATAAAAACTTTCAAAGGAGATTCCAATTCCACAGAATTTTTAATCGAATTGTTCCAAAACATCTCCATTGATTATATTGAGTACCTTAATCAATGGTTGATCAATGGGACTATAGATGATCCATTTGAAGAATTCTTTATAAAGCAAAACCAATTCCCTAATAGTCTATTAAATATTACCATGGAAAAATATTGGGACGAAAAATTCTTGTGTAGAAATGATGGTTTAATTGATCAGTTTCAGAATAAGTCAATTCAAATGAAAATTTTACTAACGGGGAAATATTTGAATATTTTTAAATACTGTGTTGGATTGGAAAATTTCACCAGTTTTAATGAATATTTAATTTCCAGTAAAATTGATAATTTCTTCAATCAGGATTTTGAATTGAAAGTGGATTTCTTTCATAATCGAGCTAACAAGCTATTAATCAAGTTGATCTTTGATGGGTATAATTTCAAATCAGTTACCAATTTTTTTGAAAAGAATTTTTTACTTTGTAATGGCTATAAAGTTGATAAATTTATTGATAGTCATTTTAATGACTTACAAAGAAATAAGTACAAAATATCCATTTCCAAATTAATCAAAACCTTTAATGATATTGTCATTGAGAATGATAATTCAGATATTTTGAACAAGAATCTTGAATTTTCGATTGATTCTTCTAATTTCTTTGAATTAGCGTCAGAGATTTTAAATGTGAAATCTTTTGATGCTGAAGAAGCTTTAAAAACAAACTCGAATGTTTTCAAACAATTGTTGAATAAATCACTTGAAAAGAATCCTTCCTCAGATCCTTCTTCAAATTATGATCCAGAAAATTCAGTTGATTTCACAATTTTCGGTGTCAATTTAGAATTAAATTTACCTTTCCCCTTAAATTTGATTGTAAATCAAAGTTATAATTTTGAATATCAGTTGATTTTTAAAAATCAAATTCTTTTAAAATTTTTAAGTGCCTTAATTGATAATACTTGGAAGGAAATCAATTTGACTACAGTTTGGAAATATAAAGGTTTTGATAAGCCCATTAAAAAATGGATTATTAGAAGTAAAATCTTACATAATAGAATGAAAGATTTTATGAATGAATTTCAATATTATATTAATTATGATATAATTGAAAAAAATGTTAACGAATTAAACGAATATTTAACTAAGATTCAGAAAGAAATAGTCAATCAGCCACTAGAAACTGAATCAATACAATCATCCAATTCTCCTTCTATAAAAGGAGTTTCTTTGAATTATAATGGTTTATTTAATGATACCAAACGGTTTTCTCAAAAAGATGTTGATATAATCAATGTCAATAATTTAAGTAATAAGATTGGAACATTTTTAAACAACATTTTACGAGATTCCTTTCTAACGAATTCAAATATCATTAATGTGATTCATTCGTTATTCAATGTAATTATACTGTATAATAATTTTTTAACTAGATTGAAAAAATCTATAATCATGATGAATGAAGAATTATTCCATCAATTCAATCAAGCATACCCTACAAGATTTAATGATAAAGATATAGATACCCACCTGATTCAAAATAGATATAACAATTTGAATCAAATGCTCAATTACCATTTTGAACTGTTTAATAATTGTTTAACCGAATTCATGGTAATCATAAAAAATATTGGTGAATTAGAGAATCAACTGTTTTTGATTTTATTGGAAAAATTAGAACGTTGTTTTCCTGATCATTAAAATTGCTTATATATTATTCAAAAATATGTATACTTTATTTACTCTTCAGTTTCCGCTTGTTGCTCGTTTAATTCTTTAATAATTTCATCAGTCTTTTCATCACTATAAATCTTAAATCCTTCTTCAGAAGTAACACTGGCCAATTGAGCGTTTTTGCAATCTAATTTTTCTTCCATGACTTGCTTTAAAATCTTTAATGCTAGTAATTCGGCTTCTTTCAAAGTTAATGATTTGTGATATTCATTTTGTAATTCAGCTTGAGCTCCTTCACTACCTGATCCTATAGCTTTGGCATCATATCTATAGAATGTACCCGAAGGTTCAGCATGATATAACTGAGGACCATTATCTTTATCAACACCTGCTATTAATAAAGCTACCCCAAAAGGTCTGGACATTAATCTTTTTTCTCCTCCAGCACCTTCACCGAATCTTAAGGCCAAATCACAAACGGACTGTGTTAAACTTTCAACTTGAATATCTTCATCGTAGTACAAATTATGGGTTAATGATGAAACTCTAGCGTGATCAATCATGGATCTCGCATCAGCAGTCAATCCAGACATAGCACAACCTATGTGTGAATCAATTTCCACTATTTTTTCAATGGAGGAATGTTCCAATAATGGTGATGTTACTCTTTTTTCAACTCCCAATATCACTCCCTCAGATGTAGCGATCCCAATGGCAGTTGACCCTAATTTAATGGCCTCTAATGAATATTCCACTTGAAACAATCTTCCTTCGGGTGAAAAAGTCGAAACTCCTCTATCATATTCACTTCTGGTTAAAAACATATTGCTACTTCAGAATTGAACTATTCACAATCTATTTCTAATAATAACCGGAGGTATTCAATCACTCAAGATGTTAATCGTTCTAATCAAAGTTGACAATTTTTGGTGGCAAGCGCATAAATTGGGCGCGGCACGTCACAAATTGCAAAATCAGAAAAAACTTGAAAGATTTCAGATTGCAAAAAAAAGAGATCGAGATATTTGTATACTGGAATATTTATTCAATCAATAACCTATGCTTTTGGAGCTAAAGCAACAATCTTTTCAGCTGCTGGGTCTAAGTCTTCAAAAGCGTATAATTTCAAACCGGAGTTGTCAATCAATTCTTTAGCTTGTTGCATGTTAGTACCTTGTAATCTAACAACAACTGGAATATCCAAGTTGAAGTTTTTGGTAGCAGCAATTAAACCTTCAGCAACGTAATCACATCTGACGATACCACCGAAAATGTTAACGAAAATACCGTTAACTTTTTTGTCGGATAAGATCAATTCGAAAGCCTTTTCGATAGTTTGAGGAGTAGCAGTACCACCACAATCCAAGAAATTGGCAGGTTCACCACCATACAATTTAATGATATCCATGGTGGCCATGGCTAAACCAGCACCGTTAACAATATTAGCAATGTTACCATCTAATTTGATGAAATTTAATCCGTATTGGCCGGCTTCAGCTTCTTGTGGGTCTTCTTGAGTTGGGTCTCTCCATGAGAAAACTTCTTCTTGACGGAAGTCGGCATTGTCATCAAATCCTAATTTAGCATCCATAGCTAAAACTTTGTGGTCGGTGGTTTCGGATAATGGGTTGATTTCAACTTGAGTACAATCCTTTTCGATGAAAACTTTGTATAAGTTTTGAACGGCTTTAGCACCTTCTGGGACAGCAGCATCAGTGTAACCTAAAACAGAGGCAATTTCGGTGGCTAATTTGTCACTGACACCTTCGTCTAATGGAACAGAGAAAGTTTTAATAGCACTTGGATCTTCAGCAGCAACACCTTCGATATCCATACCCCCTTTGGCGGAAGCAACAATAATTGGAGTTTGAGTACCTCTGTCCATTAAAATGGCCAAATAAGCTTCAGTTAAAGCATCTCTTCTTTCACAAATGTAGACAGCGGTAACTTCTTTACCAGCAGCACCAGTTTGTTTGGTAATTAATTTGTGTCCCAACATTTTTTCGGATAATTCTTTAGCTTCTTCTGGAGAACTGATAAGTTTAACACCTCCTTGGAAACCGTTGTCAAAGTGACCCTTACCACGACCACCAGTTAAAGCTTGAGCTTTGATGACTAAATCACTAGTACCTAATGATTTAGCAGCTTCAAAAGCATCAGCTGGGGTGGTAGCAGCAGCACCGGCTGGAACACCAACTCCATATGATTTTAATAATGCAGCAGAACGGTATTCATGTAAAGATAAAGATCTCTTTTGGACATTAAATGCCTAAAGTTTGTTAGTATCATTGACTTCGTGGGAACATTAATGGATCAAAGCAAGGAACGGTTATTAATGGACCGACACAGGGAGGTAGCAGCCAAAGATTCAGATCTATCGATTACTGATCTCCATTCATAATAAATTCCTTTCAATTGATAATGATTATTCTATATACATACCTTACTGGCACGAGCAATTGTTCTTGATAACATTTTGACTTGTGGTTTAAATCTTACGTGAAATGTATATGGATTAATAGTTGATTTTTTTACGTTTCGACAAATTTCAGGGGAGTGCATACAAGTCGCCGAGGTCTAAGCGTTTGTGTAACCAATGGCCCATGCCCATCCGGGACGCATACAAAAATCGCAAAAGTAAAAGCGATTTTAGTCCGGGCAAAGTCGGTAGACGACCGGGTCGAGATGAGATGGCAGGTGGAAGAGAGGAGAAGGAGGGGACGTTAAGGGTTAGGCAGAGGAAACAGGATGGAAAAAGCTCAAAATGTCAAGGGTAAGGATATATTTATTCTTTTGTGTGTAATCTAATGACTAGGTCAATTTTCTATCCAGACTTTAACCAAAGTATTTCACTTTTTGGGTGCTAAATTTCACTATGGCTGCAAAGCATCGCACTAAAAAAAAATCGCATCTCATAATGAATAGAGTCAGGAACCAATATATGGATGATGGGGACGATGATGTGTTGAACAGAGCCTTAAAAAGTAGACGTAATAAAGAGGAGGATGATGAATATTCAGGGTTATCTTTTGGATCTCTTAATTCAGCACAAAAGCAATTACATCAGGATAAGAGCTCTAAAAGGCGAAAGACTGATGATAGTGACAGTGATTCTGATGAAGAATCTGAAGAAGAGAGTTTTTTGAAAGCACCTAGAAGAGATAATAACTCATTTAAGAAAGATAATAGACAAGAGAATAAGAATAAAAAAAGTAAGCATGCCCCCACAGAAACATCATCTAAGAAACCAGTATCTAAAATAAGAAAAATTGCTGATTTGGAACAAAAGTCAAGTAGTTTATATCAAGACATACGTTTTGATGCTGCATTTGGTAAAGCTGATTTACAAGAAACAAGAAAAAACTATGCATTTTTGGATGAATATAGACAAACCGAAATCAATAATCTCCAAAAACTTATAAAGGATAAAAAGACTTTCCAGAAACTTTCATTTAGGGAACAAGAAGATGCTCGGTATCAGCTTCAAGCTTTGAAGTCTAGGTTGGATACTCTTAAAAACAGAGACTTGCAACAAAAAGTTGTTGATGATTATAAACGAGAACAATATCAAAATTTCAAAGACGGTAAGCAATCACGTCCTTATTTCTTGAAGAAGAGTGAAGAAAGGAAATTGATCCAAAAGGCTAAGTTTGATTCTATGAAACCAGCACAAAGAGAGAAAATCATGGAAAGGAAAAGAAAAAGAAAATTGGGTAAAGAATTTAAGGAATTGGAATTTAGACAATGATTATATAATGTTAATTATACAAAAACGTAAAACAATCTGGAAAAACTATATGACAAGAAAAAAAATGCCAACTTTCTATAAAATATTATTAGCATTATTAAGGCAAACATGGGCTTATGGCGAATGTGTGCTTGGTCGCTTGGTTCTTTTATACGCGGTCGAGAATCCCTTAAGCATTAGGACTTGGTTTAGAAGCATGCTGTCTTGCGATTTCATTGGACACCCAATCTTCATATGAACCAATATAATTACCTCTTTTTTTATAACCAAAAGTTTTGGCTAAATCTTCAGCTGCAGTTGATCTTACACCTCCTAAACAATAAAATATCAATTCTTTATCTTGTTGAGGTTTTTGGAATCCAAAATTCTCTTCAAAATCTTCTTCATTCAAACTTAATGCTCCTGGATTTGATTTAAATGGAATATTTATAGCACCAGGAATATGACCTCCTTGGAATTCTACTGGTTCCCTAACATCTACTAACATTATATCAGATGAAGGATTAGAAACCAATTTTTTAACACCTTCGTAATCATAAAGTTTAGCTTTACATTCATCGGCAATAACACTGTAAGATCTTTTCCCATTCCAATTTTTTCCTGTTATTTTAAACCCATTGGTGAAAGATTTGAGATTATTGGTGATGGAATTATAACGTGATAATTGATTGAACCGAACTGATGTACTCAATCCCTGTACAAAACGTAACCCCAAGGGTGCTCTGGATGCTCTAAGACTCTTTATACCAATCATCATGGTGGTTATTTTAATGTCTATATTCTATATTTTAATTTACTTTTTTTTAAGCCTATTGGAATGGTTTTTTCCCTCCCGTTGAAAATCCATGGGTCGTGCGCGGTCCCGTTACTAGCAATTTCGTAAGAATGAGAAGTGAGTCAAAAGTAGTTATTTATTAATCTAAGCTGAAAGAGTGGTATACTACATCTCAGCGTCTCTATATACGTTGTTGAAACTCGTAAAACATGTATAATCTATCTTTGTCGTAATATGAAGTATTCGTTAATCATGGTTGAACTTGATACGAGGGTGCATCGGGGGTTATCTAGAATAACCCGTCGATATCACCATCTTCATTGACTTCAACATTCATAAATCCACAGTGGGTAGGTAACCCAGGGATGGTTTGAATTTCGGCGGCTAAGGCATATAAGTACCCAGCCCCAATTGAAGCTCTGACATCTCTGATGGGAAATTTGAATCCGGTTGGAACCCCCTTCAAATTGGCATCATGAGATAAGGAGTATTGGGTTTTGGCAATACAAATTGGTAAGTTTCCAAATCCTTGTTTGGTATAAGTATCAATTTTCTTTTGGGCTTCTGGTAAGAATTCAACTTCACCAGCACCGTACATTTTTTGAGCAATGGCAGTGATCTTTTCTTCCACAGAAGGTTCAGTGTCGTATAAGAATTGGAAGTTCTTATCGGTAGAGTTACAAGCTTCAATGACCCCGTTAGCCAAATCAACAGCTCCTTTACCACCTTCTTCCCAATGGTTGGAAACAATGGCATCGGCAGCACCGGCTTCAAGAGCAGCTTGTTTGATGATTTCATGTTCCTTATCGGTATCGGAAGACATTTTGTTGATGGCAACAACAACTGGTAAACCGTAAGTTTTGGCGTTAGAAATATGTTTAGCTAAATTGGAACATCCAACTTGTAACAATTCAACATTTTCTTGAGTGTAAGCATCAGCCAATGGAGCACCAGCTTTAACTTCTGGACCACCACCATGGACTTTCAAAGCTCTAACAGTAGCGACAATAACAATACAGTCAGGGGCTAATCCAGATGATCTACATTTGATGTTAATGAATCTTTCTCCACCCATGGTGAAGTCGAATCCAGCTTCAGTGACAACATAACCTTCTTGTTCCTTTCTTTCTTCTGGGGACAAGTCTGGAGAAGTACCGGCCAATTTCAAGGCCATTTTATCAGCCAAAATGGATGAAGCACCAATGGAAATATTGGCGAATGGGCCAGCGTGAACAAATACTGGAGTACCTTCCAAAGTTTGCATGATATTTGGTTTAATGGCATCTTTCAATAAAGCAGTTAAAGCACCAGCACATCCAATATCTTCACAAGTAATTGGAACACCAGCTCTAGAAGAGGCAACAACCATGTTACCTAATCTGTTTCTCAAATCTTCCAAAGAGTTGGCCAATGCTAAGATAGCCATACATTCAGAAGCAACAGTGATATCAAATCCAGTCTTTCTGGTCATACCCTTTTCAGTTGGAGCTTCACCAACAGTAATTCCTCTTAAGAATCTATCGTTACAGTCAACAACTCTTCTCCAGGTAATGGTTTCAGGGTCAATATCTAATCTAGCAAATTGGGAGATTTCTTCGGTAGTCAAATCATCAGGATTAGTTTTGTTGATACCTAATTTTTCTAATCTCTTCAACATACACAATGGGAAGGTTCTGACTCCCTTTTTAGCTGGCACTAATCTTCTATATAATGGACCATCTTTTTGAGTGGATTCGTGGAACATTCTAGTGTCAATGGCAGCAGCCAACAAGTTGTTAGCCATAGTGATAGCATGAATATCACCAGTAACGTGCATGTTAAATTCATCCATGGGAATAACTTGAGAGTATCCACCACCAGCGGCACCACCTTTGATACCAAAGGTTGGTCCCATACTTGGTTGACGAACATTAGCAAAAACATTCTTTTGTAAATGAGCTCCTAAAGCTTGAGCTAAACCAACAGTGGTAGTAGATTTACCTTCACCTAAAGGAGTTGGTGTGATACCGGTAACCAAAACGTACTTACCGTTGTTTTTGTTCTTCAAACGGTTCAATAAGTCTAAAGAAACCTTAGCTTTGTAAGAACCAAATGGTTCTAATTCACTCTCCAAGATACCAGCATCATAAGCAACTTGGTCAATACCCTTTGGTTGTTGAGCTCTGGAAATTTCATAATCTGAAGGAACGGGTTTGAGTAAGTTTAACTTTAAAGGGTTGGTGAACTTTGGGGTTTCGTTGTTTTTCAGGTAATGCTTCTTGGCAGCAACAACAACGTTATCCAATAAAGAAGCAACGGTCATTGGACCAACTCCACCAGGAACTGGGGTGATTAAACTGGCTTTAGCGGAACAAGATTCGAAATGACAGTCACCAACCATTCTATAACCGGATTTTTTAGTTGAATCATCAACAAAGTTGGTACCGACATCAATAACGACGGCTCCTTGCTTTAACCAGTCTCCTTGGACAAAGTTTGGTTGGCCAATGGCGGCAACAACAATATCAGCGTGGGAAATATAAGCTTGGATTTGTTCAAGAGGAGTTTTGGAGTGTAAAACAGACACAGTAGCGTTGGCTTGGGTCAACAAGTTAGCAACTGGTTTACCAACAATGTCAGATCTACCTAAAACAACAGCATTACTACCAGCGATTGGAACATTAGATTCTTCTAATAATTTCAAAATACCTTTAGGAGTACAAGGTAAAAAGTGAGGATTACCACCTTTTTTGTTCAATTCACCAACGTTGTAAGGTCCGAACCCATCAACGTCCTTATCGGCTAAAACCGCGTTGGTTACCTTGGTTTCATCAATGTGACCAGGAACTGGTAATTGGACCAAGATCCCGTCAACGTTCAAATCGTTGTTCAATCTTTGGATTTCACTTAACAATTCAAACTCACTGACCGATTCAGATAAGTTGATAATTTGACAGTCGATGTTGGCTTCTTTAGCAGCCTTCAATTTCATTCTAACATAGGTGGAAGAGTCTTCTCTTTCACCTACTTGGATGATTCTTAAAGTTGGTTTGAAATCAGCATACTTAGCCTCAATCTGTCTGATATCTTCATGAATACTCTCACGAATGTTAGCAGCAATAGCTTTACCATCAATAAGTCCAGCAGACATGTTAGTAGTTAATGAAATTTTTCAAATCGATTGATTAATCTTTTTGGAGCCGGTCGTTGAAAAATCAAGGAAGAGTCAAATCGGAGTCGGGCCACGAACGAGGTGCAGAACGTTTTAATACGAGCCCATGCAAAATGTTTTATTTGAATATATACAGTTAGTTTAATGATTTGGACTAGTCAGTTTTTAGGGGTCATTTGGGCTATCGTATCCTCAATATCCTCACAAGTCTCAACAGAGTGATTTTGGAACTGATACTTGGAGTTAATTGTGTGTAGTACAGTTCCTGGTCCCAAGTTGAAAAGTTTCTCAATCTGGAGAGATTTCAATGTATTCATTGATTCAAGCCATTGAACGGGTTTTGAATTGACGGCTATTGTGTCAGTTAAATCACCCAGCTTCCCTGTAAGATTGGCTATTAGTGATGTGACTCTTTTCCCAGAAAGTTTTTGTGATAAATATTCCTGTAATTCTTGTTGCACTGGTTTTAAAATCTTGTTATGGAAAGGAATTTCCACAGGTAACTCTACCACTCTTAGAAGTAATTTTTTGGGACGAGAAAGTTCTTCTATAACTTTATCTATTGATGACAGTTTTCCTGATACGACAACTTGTTGACTAGAGTTTATATTAGCCACAATATTTGCTTGATGGCATTTTTCCATGATTTGTTCAAAATTCGATGGTCGAAACATAAACGCTTTCATTTTATAATTTTCGAGTTTAAGTCCCTCCATTAATTGTCCTCTTAGTCTAACCAATTTGACTGCTTCAGATAACAGAAGTTGTTGGTTCAATAAGTTCGCTGTATATTCTCCCAAAGAGTGGCCCAAAATGGCACTACTGCCTTCCACTAGATCAAGCCCCAATTTTTTCATTACATCATGAATGATATAAGTGGTGGAGAGAATGGCTGGTTGAGCATTGGAAGTTTTCATCATCCATTCCTCGGTATTGGTGAGCAATTGATCACTAAACTTCTCTTGTAAGGCATCATCTATAACACCTAAAGTATCCTCAAATAAATACTGATACTTACTATAAGGAGCCAAGATTTTAGATCGTACAATCCCTTGACCCGGACATGTCACGGCATACTTGATTCCTTTCATTATACAATTGTACAAAATTCACCTCATTGAAAGAACGGCTGCAAAAAAGGTACTAGTAATCTCCCCGGCAGTAAATTGATTCTAGGTCTCAGAAATATCACGGGACTAGGCAAAAAAAATCAGCGGTTGCAGGGTACGGTTCGCACGGGGAACAACCCCCAAAATTTCGTGTTTTTGTGTTACAAAAATTAGGGCGGGACGGTGCTAAATTAAGGCAAATGGGCGAATGAGAAGTGTGAAATTTTCGCCATAACCGTTTACCCCCCCGGCTTCGACGCATGGGTCAATTTTTTGAACGACCTCTCCCTAATTTCCTCGAAATTTTTATCACCAGTTTTTTGTTGTTTTTGTTTTCTACCACCATCCTCACCACGGTAGTATTCATCACAGTTATTGAAATCCATATAGGGAATCATTAAACTAATACCTCAACGGAAGAAGTTTTATTTCAATTCATATAGTATTAGTATCTATTGACTATTTAACTCAATTGAAAGTTTTAAATAAATAAACAATGTCTGAACTTCAAGCTGCTAAAGAAGCTCTCGTTTCAAGATTATTCGATTTATCAAGGGCCGCACAAGAGGCTGCTGCTGCCGTTGACACTTTGTACAAGTCTTCCAGTGAAGATGGTACTATTCCTGCCCAATCCTTAAGTGGTTTAGCTGAAGCTGTCCTTGCTATGATTCCAGCTGAAAAAGGTGGGAAATCTAAAGGTGCTGCCGCTATCGCTGCTGCTGCTGGTCTTCCAGTTAAAGTGGAAGGTAAAAAACCTGAAAAGAAAAAGAAAGTTGAAAGAGATCCTAATGCTCCTAAAAAGCCATTAACTATGTACTTTGCCTATTCTTTCCATATTCGGGATGCCATTCGTGATGAAAGAAAACTTAAAGGATTACCACCTTTATCAGCCATTGAAATGAACGATCACGTTAAAGAACGTTGGAACCAACTTGGTGAAGAAGACAAAGCTGTTTGGCAAAGAAAATATCAAGAAGAATTGAAGGAATATAACAAACAAAAGGATATTTATAAGGCCAAATTAGCTGCTGCCGGTGGTAACCCAGCTGCTATTGTTCCTGAAAAACCAGTTGTCGCTCCTCCAATTGAAGTTCCAACTACTGAGGTTCCTAAGTTAGCCCAACTTGATGGTGACGATGATGATGAAGATGAAGATGAAGAAACTGATAGTCACAAAAAGAAGGAAAAGAAGAGAAAGTCTGATAAACATGAAAAATCAGAAAAGAAGAAGAAATCTAAGAAGTGATTTGAATCCTTCCTCTTCCTGTACTTTTAAATGTGACTTTATCGTTCTTTATTTGTGTATTTTAATCCTTCAAGTTTAATTTTGATTTGTTTTAGTGTATTATTGATATAAATGTTTATATATGTGTTACTTAACCCTTAATGACCCTTTCTCTTTTGTTTGGTGATGTGAGCTCTTAAAACCTTTTGTCTATCTCTTAAAGACAATTTCTGTTTACCTTGGACGGACTTTTTATGAATCATCATAACAAAATTCTTCTTTCTAGCTTTCTCTTTATTGGTAGTAGAATGAGGATTTTCTCTTTTACCCTTTCTGGATCCGAATTTTTCTCTATCTTCTCTACCTTCTCTAGCATGGGCAATTCTTTCTTCCCGTAATTGTTTGTATTTCACTGTTCCCACCAAGGAATCGGAATCAACGGTATCATCATTCTTAATTCCCATTTGTTTTTCAACCCCAGCTTGAATTCTCAATTCATCTAATTTAGCAAAATCAGCAGGAGTAAGAATTTTGGATGACAATAATTCATTCATAGCCTTTTCACTTTCAGTGATAGTAGCAACATTAGCCCCAACTTCAGTTTCAATTTTCCGTTTCTTTTCAGCTGGACTAGTATCTTCATCATCAGATAATTCCAATTCTGAATCACTTGAATTATCATCTTTCCCTTCTGGTTGTTCGTCTTCTGAATCAGATATATTGTATTCCTTATCAGATTCAACTTCAACCCAATCTCCTTCAATTTCTTCACTTTCACTACCACTATCTTTTTCTTCCACTTCCCAGTCTTCGTCATTATCTTCATCTCCTTCAACACCATTTTCTTCTTTCCATTTAGCTAATAATTCAATACCGGGAATAGAAGTAGTAGATTTTTCAACCCCGAAATCAGGTAATTTTCCTTTCTTATCGCTACCTTGAAGTTCGATACTGGCATTTTTACCTCTATCTTTTCTATGTAACATTTCTGGGGCTACCTCTCTGTATAATCCAATCAAAGATCTGGCAGCTGTCATAACTGCTTTGGCCTTGGAACCCTTATACTCGGTCAAATCTTGTAATAATGTTGAATCAATGGCCAAAGGAGCTCTGGATAAAATCTCTCTTATAGTGTTTAAACCAGCAGAAGCCACTTCAGCAGAAACCCCATCACTTACGAATTCATCAGCGATCTTACGAACCACGGTGGAAATTGCTTCTGGAGGAACTAAATCGTGAGATGCTTGGGCAGTAGCAGCCATAATCTGAGTGACATTTCTTTGTTTGGGAGTTAAGTATTTAAGGAAGAATGAATAAATTCCTAACACGGTTAATTTATGGGATCCAATTAATCTTGAGATCAAATTCATAAATAAAATCTTTTGATCCAAATCAAATTTATTGGACTTCTTACCACTTAAATGATCATCAAATAACAGTTCAGCGAACCCTTGAGGATCTCTTAATAAATGAATGGCGGAAAAATTAAGGAAAACTTGAGTGTTTTTATTATTCTTTTTCTTCATGGTTTTAACTGCTTGTTCCAATTTTTTACCTCTTTTACTGGACTTTTTATTTATTTGCATCTTGTGTCTTAAACTGCTCATGTCAACATCGTCATCACTTGAATTTTCTTCGAAAGTTTCTTCTCTTTCTTTATCGGCACCAAGAAAGAATCTTACTCCAGCTACAGAAACTTTAATTTCAGGATGTAAAGCGGCTTGAGTCATAAGTTCTACAGTTCTTGAGTCATCCCAAATACCTCTTCTCCATAATTCTCTGGTTAATTTAGTGGCCCATAACCCTTGAGAGTCTTTTTGTTCCAATAAATTGAATAATAATGCTTGTGTAGATCTATTAATTTTCTGGTTTTTAGCTCCAGTGTTAACGGATTTGAGCAAAGATATTAAAGTACTATAAATTTGACGTCTTAAATTCTTAGCATGTTGACTTGTCACGGCTGCACTTGAATTACTATACGAAGTTAACAAGGGGAAAATAGTTTGGATCAAATATTCGGGTGATATTATATCTTTATTTCTCAACATGGTTAAACATTGAATAATTTTTTCTCTTAAATCTGGGGACAAATCTTTGTGGTTATTTAAAAGTAAACTTTTCAAGTCATCTGGAAACCCAGCGGTCTCTTTAGGGTAACAATTACAAATGGCAGACACAAACCCAATCAAATCACCAAATTCTTGGTTATTACTATTAGCACTAGGGTTGGATAAATATATATCTCTTAAGGATTCGTAATGAGAAAATTGTTGAAGGAACTCTTCGTGATACGATTCCGGGTCTCTTTTAACAACATTTTGTAACAATATAATGTTAGTAGGCAATATAGCAGCTCTTCTTTTCTTAGCCATTTTTACTGAAGTTTTCTAAATTTTAAGACCTCATCGCATCGCATTATCTATTATTTGAATGTGCACGACTTTCGATAAATTATAAAGTTTTTAATTATCCCTTTAACATTGTAGGGTGTAGAGTTTAACAGTTGAAGAAGTTTACGTAATTATTTGATTCATTCATTAGCAAATGTTTAATAAATTTTTTTATTTTATTTTTTTGCTCTCTTTTTTTGGCTGCAAATTATTAGACTATATTTTTCGCAAACATCATTAATCATGTATTAAACTATTCAAAAAAATTAATGTTCTTAATAGAATCATAATTAATCTTTTTAGAGAATGTCTTCTTAGGTTTCAACATATTCTCAGGTGACTCCATCTCACCTGTTTTACTATTAATTGTAAGAGCAGTGTACTCTGAAGCATCTTCATCAGCAGCTTTCTTGGATTGTTTTTTACGACCTGAAGTGTTACCTGTTAATTCATCAGTTTCCATCTTCAATCTCTTCTTCTCTTGCTCTATAAGATAGTCCTTGTTATCATTAATCCACCGTATTTCTTTCATTTTAACGGCATCTTCATCATTCAAATGAAATTTCAATTCTTCTTCAGTAAATTCAATATCATCAAGTGTTTCCTCAGATGATACCTTATCTAACAAATCTTGAGTCTTTGGTAAGTTTTTAGCCAAATACCTGGGTTTGTTTTCAAGAATTCTTTTTTCAGCATCGTCACTGGTAGATGGATTAATATAAAGAGTATTCAAAACAGATGCCCGATCAAGTTGTTCAAACTTCTTTATACTCAGTTCAAGTTCTTCTTTCGAAAATTCAAAACTTGATAACATAGCTGCCAATTGTCCATTATCATCAACGGTGCTGGATTTTGTCTTCTTTCTAGTTTTTGAAGGCACATCCTCTTCACCTTTATCCATTAAACTGCTCAAACCCGATAATCGAGCTGTTCGTTTAGTTCTGTTAGGTTTTGTTGTGCGAATATTGTCACTACTGTTTTCGTTATCAATTTCAACTGCTTGACTTTCGGGGTCTTCAAATTCCTCAAATTGACTGCTCAAAGGACTTCCTTCCAATCTTGCTGTTTCTTGAGCTTTTAATTTTTCCAAGTATTTCTTCTTTTGGGTCAATCTGAGCTTCAATTTCTTTTGTCGTTCATCTGCCTTGACGAATGAAGGAGGATCTGCACTTGCAAGTCTATCGGCTTTAGTACGGAAATCTTTAATGGTTAAATCACTAGCAGATGTTTCTCTAAATTCTCTTAATCTTCTTTGCAAAGTATCTTGACCAATTCGAGAAACAGCAACAATTTCACTGTCAGTTCTTCTGAATCCATTCATTCTTGCGGCTAATAAAACACAAGCACCGGCAATTCCTGCTGGTCTTCTTCCAGCATGAATCCAATCGTCAGACATTCTTCTAGCAAGTTGTATAGCGTCTTTAATAACCTTTATTTTCCCATTTTCTCGTTCATTGTCAAAATGAAGTTTATCTGCAAAGTGGGAAATAAAAAGGGAAGGGTCTGCCAACGGTAGTTTGGCGATATTTAAATGTCTTACCATTTTCAAAAAAGTGGCTCCAAGGGAAAAGACCGATATTTGCAATTTGGTGCTGAAGTCAATTAACATATGGTGGGTTTTTTCCTTTCTACAAGCAATATATAGACAAGCAGCGGTAACATTTTGAGATCTTCTACCTTGAACGAAATTTTGCACCAATGCTAAATTAAGCCAAGCGTACGCTGCCTCACTAACGTATTCGGGTATACCCAAGGAAAAGGCCAAATTCTTGATGTTTCTTTTACCAGATGCAAAAGTTTGTTCTCTGGAATTCAATCCACTCTGTCGACCTTGTCCGGTAACTCTGGCCTGGTTAGACCCCACCATTGTACCTTGAAGAGATGCCCCTCCTGTAGATGTTTCTTGATACAGTAACTCACTGACTATGGGATTTTCATAATAAACTTCACCACAACTAGTACATGTCAAATTTCCAGAATTAGAATGGATATCTGTGATCAAAGGACCTTCACATTTGTTACAAACTTGGCCCTTAGACATCCTGTAGCTCTATGTTTGTTTTGTATGGTGATGGGGTTCGCACGGTTTGTAGTTTTTTTTTTTAGGTGAGCCTCACTGATTTGTAGACGCACACGACCCTTATCTATCAAGGGATGGCAAAAAAAGCTTATGATCTATACCTTTAGCGTGTTTATAAAGATTGTTATTAGCGGATTTTACTAAATATTTTACAATACTACCAGCCAGACTATACGAAAGCTAGTTTTACTTATTTTTTATTTTAGATATGGAATACAAGTACAGTGATCGAGACCTTCAATTAAAAGTTGGGGATGTTGCAGAAGTTAAACGGGCCTCAGCTAGAGATAAAACAAGAACTTGTAGTGCCAATAATTTGGTTTTTGATCAAGCTCAGTTGTCCAAGGAACACGCCAAATTTACTAATAATGATGGTGTTTTAGAAGTATCTGACCACAGGTCCACTTTTGGTACTATTGTGGACGGCTACTATCTTCGTACCCCGAAATCAGCTGTGGTTAATGATGGCGCTACGGTTGGATTTGTGATGATCAAGTCGTTGTCGTCCATTAACAGGACCCTTGCCGGTGTAGCCAATGATCAAGTCCCCTTAGATTTTCTTGGGAAACCCAGAATAATGCTTCAATTCAAGACCCATATTACTAAGCTTGAAGATAATGTTCTTCAAATAAAGTTTGAATATTTGTCTGAAGAGTCACTGGATTTCATTTCAGAAATAGCCGAGAGGTTTATCAATGATCCTGCCAGCATTGTTCTTGGACTTGATCCTGAACCTCGTTTACCCAGAGAAGATGTTACTGAGATTGATTTTGATGATGGAGATGATCAAGACGAGGATGAAGAAGAGGAGGATGATGATGAAGAGGAGGAAGAAGAAGAGGAAGCGGAACATGATGACGTTGAAATTGTAAATGCTAATCAAGACCCTGAGAATGTTGATGAAGACTTTGATGAAGATGACTATGAAGTTGACGTAAACGTTTCAGACAACCTGGAAGAAGATGACTATAGTGATCTGGAAGACCTGCAAATGCTGGATCTGGAGGAGAGACCTTTAGAATACGATGAAAGAGGATTTGTGAAAGATAAGGGTCTTATTGGCTCAACTTTCAGTTGTATTCCCCAGCTTTTTGCTATGGATGATGACTTGGTTCAACAACGTGAAGATGCTTTGATTGCTTATCTTGGTAACCAAATCCAAAACTTGCCTCAAGAGGATTCATTTAGTTGTGAAGAATCAGGATCAGAGATTGATGATGAAATCGATTTCTCCTTGGTAGAATTCTATGAACGAGAATACGACGACCAAGAAGAAATTTCTGACGAAGATGTTGATTACATTGAAGATGAAGAGATTCCTGATGATGAAATTCCTGAGGATGATGTTGTATACTATGTATTTACTGATGAAGATGGAAAGGATACCAAGAAAGAAAGCAAGACAAAGAAGGTTATAAAAGAAGTTGCCAAAGGTGCTTTTTACGTTGTTGCTACTATTGTGGTATTGGGAACTTATGGTGGTTTTGTCAAAAATCACCAGTAATAGCTTCAAAGCTCGGGTTTAGCTTCGGTCTGGTGTTCTATGTTTGGTTTATAGTTAGGTTGGTTTAATTGGCTTGTGATGATTCTCTAGTAATACATATATTTGAATTATATACAATTTCATCTACCATCTTGGTCGTAATCCATAAACTGTTGATTTCCTGGAGGTACTTGTCCCATCATCGACATGTCTGGACTAAACTGAGGCAGTTGGAACGGAACTTGCTGGGGTGGTTGTTGCCTCTGTTGTTGTTGTTGCTGTTGCTGTTGTTGAGGTTGTTGAGGCTGCTGTTGTCTACGCTGTTGTTGCTGCTGGCGTCTTTGTTGTTGAAGCAATTGAAACTGTTTCAACCTTTGGAAATACAACGGGAACTTTTGAAGTAATTGTTGTTGAACAGTCTTGGCCTGTTGCATTGCCTGTTGCTGTTGCTGAGGATTCAATTGGGTCTTATTAGGAGCAAACCCAGTGTTACCCATTACAGCAAGAGTATTCATTCTTGTTTGTAACTGTTTAAACACTTGTTGTTCTTGAGGGTTTAACGTGCTTTGCAAAATTTGCTGTTGTTGCTGTTGCATAGCTTGTCTATAGGCTTGAGCTTGAGCATTTTGCGGTTGCTGCTGTTGTCCCATTCTGGCCTGAGGATTTTGAGGATTTTGAGCAAATTGTTGGTTTTGGTTATTAGGAGCTTGTTGGTTACCAACAGGCATTTGCTGTTGTAATTGTTGCATTCTGGGATTGGGGGTACCTCTGCCCATTACTGGAGTACCCATAGCGGAATTTGGCTGCGAATTACCCATTTGAGGTGATTGCTGGAATTGTTGAGGGAACTGTTGCATTTGAGCAGCCATTTTTTGTCTTTTGGCTTGTTGTTGAGCATTTTGGAGCTGTTGTTGCTGCTGTTGTTGCTGCTGTTGTTGTTGCATATTTCCGTGAGGCATTTGTTGCTGTTGGTGTTGGTGTTGCTGCTGCTGTTGACTTTGTTGGTGAGCGTGTTGGGCAGCCAGTTGAGCCTGCAGTCTCTGTTGTTGCAACTTCATTTGCTGTTGCTGCTGTTGGTTTTGAAGTTGTTGAGCCCGAAGTGCTTGGGCCCGTTGCATCATACTTTGTTGATTTCCCTGGACCCCTGGAACAGCCTGAGGAGCTGGTTGTTGAGTTTTCACAGGAGGTTGTTGCGCTACAGCACTGCCATTCATTTGTTTTTCAGGACTTTGACCATTGATGGAACTATTCTGGTTAATGGTGTTAATATTACTGGTTTGAGCTTGCATGACTGTAGCATCCTTTTGAGCCTTTTGGGCTTCCTTTCTTTTCCTGATATCTTCAATGAACCTCAATCTCATAAACTGTCCTGCGGTTGATAAGTTGGTAGCAGAAGCTCCACCCACAACAGAAGGTAAAACATCGGGTTTCTTCGATTTAAAGTCTGGTGCTTCAGTACCTTCTTTGGAACGAGACCCAGAAGTTACTGGAGTACCAATTCCACCTGATGAAGAAGCTGCCACGGCAGTAGACGATGAATTACCCACCATAACCAATTTACGGTCCATATCATCAGTTTTCTTATACTTGTTGGATAAGAGAAACATAATTTCCTCGTATTCGGAAGATTTATGTAACACAAGTTCTTCCTGGTGTAATTTTCTTGCTGGTACTTTCTTTTCTTCTCTGTGCAGATGAACAATTTTATAATCTTCGGTTTCTTCATCCCAAACACGCTTAGGATATTCCTCAAGAGGACCAGCAATCTCATCGTGTAAGTATGGATTTAACGGTACAGATAAATTCAACTTTCTATTGGTTAATGTTAATATTTCTGATTCCATCTGAAGTGATAAAGGATCAGTGAATTTAGTTAATGCAGAATCAGTATGATACAACAAGTCATAGTACAACGATAGTTGAGTTGGTTTCAACAAAGTTCTATAGGTTTTAGGTTTGCTGGAAGAAGTGGAGGACAGGGAGGAAGTATTATCAGCGTTTGGGGTACCAGATTTGGCACCTTCTTGAGTAGCGGTGCTTGGGTTGTCTGTACTTGGTTTTGATGTACTTTCCACCATATTTCGGTGATCATAAACTTGAAGTATTAAACAACCATCGTAAGACTTGATAGAAAAATCCTTGATCAATTCACTCATTTCAATGGGGATTTCTTCCTTCAAGACGTGATGTAAAAAGTCCTTAATCATGGGCGAAGATTTAGGTATCACGTTGGAATCTTGGGAATTATTAAATTTGTAATGATTTTCATAAATATGGAAGGTTAAAGAAGGAGGATATTTGGAATATTTCTTTAGTATTTCTTCAGAACTAGTTGCAAATTCGAAATTCTTCCCCAGTTTTGCTTGGTTCAATTGTTGTTGTTGTTTTAAAAGTTGCAACTGTTGTTGCTTCTGTTGCTGCTGGGACAAAGAGGTACCGTTTAGGTTTGTACCGTTTGATATCACTCGTGAATTTTGGTTACTAAGACCACCATCTGAAACATTTATATCAGTCATTATTTCAAACGATTGATGATTACTACTATAACCCTGTTTTCAAGCAAATAAAAAAGTCAGGCCACCAATAAATCCACTAAAAAAGATAAATCAACGATGGTTCTGACAAATTAATAGGCTTGTCCTATTGATTCACAATGATATTATTAAGCTGATTAACTTTATATGTTTAAAAGCGAGTATAATTTTCAAAATTTCTGGATAGAAGTCACGTGTGGAAAAAGATAGAACAGCTTTTTTAACAGCCTTTTTAACAGCTTTTTATGTTGATGATACGAATGCCTTAATTTCATTAATTCTACATCTAATGCTAATCTAAAGATTGGAGGAATCGTTAGTTATACAGAACTCCAAAAGTTTAAATAACTTTAATCTATCAACTTCATTAAATATCCATAACCCATAAATCTCTCCCAATAAATTCTTCACAATAATTAAAGCATCGTTTAATTCCACATCCATCTTTAGTATCCCATTATTATTGACTCCCTGGGGAAAGTAATGACCAGTGACATTGTTAGGAAGAAGACCAATGGAAAAACAGTCAGGATTATTTCTATTTAAAAGGGTTAATCCATAACAGAACAAATTTTGAAGGTCTTGTAAAGAAGGAGGATAAAACCCATTTTTTTGGGGGACTTTAAACTCCCTCAAGTAAAGGGACATACTTCCTTGATAATCGGTCTTATTCCATTCTTCTGTCGTATCATCAAACTTATATATTACACAGTATGAAGTGTGATACAACAATTTCTTTACTGAAGGATCATACCTACTTATAACATTAAAATTGATGGTGTTCTTATAAAGCTCTAACGCTTTTTTACCTGACAATTTTTCTTCTTTGTTATCTTTGGCTTTTGCCATGATTTATTTGTCTTATTTTTCAACGGTTGCTTTATGGACGTTGTCTTGCACACTGTATCGCACTTTTCAATCACTAATAACGTTTCGCAATTTTAATTTCTTCAATATAAATAGCTAATTCCCAATTATTCTCAATTAGCAATGTTTCCAACTACATCTTTAAGATCAGGACCTGCAATGCAAAAGGTCAAATCAGAAGTTACAAGAGGGTTCAAAACTACTCATCCTCTTGCTGTAAAAGCTGGAGATAAGATTCCCCTGGTTCCTTTATTTTATCAAAGTCCAGGTAATGAGATCAACCTTGCCAAAGAATTGGGTGCTGACAAAGGACTTATTGTGGGTGTACCTGGTGCATTTTCTCCCGGGTGTACCAAAAGTCATGTTCCAGGCTATTTGAGTAATTTAAGAAGTTTCAATGAAAAAGGGTATAAGAAATTATTTGTGGTAGCAGTCAATGATGTATTTGTCATGGATGCTTGGAGCAAGTCTTTACTTGAAAACACAGTATCTGATGACCAAGTTAAATTTTTATCTGATCCAAAGGGTGATTTTATTGAAGCATTGGACTTAAAGTTTGATGCTGCCAAAGTATTTGGTAATGAGAGATCTAAAAGATTTGCTCTTTTGGTTGAAAATGGAGAGGTTAAGAATGCTTTTGTTGAACCTGAAAATACCTCAATTGATGTTTCAGAAGCTGATAAAGTTTTGTCAGAAGCTTAGAAAAGTTTTTTTAAATTATATTTTAGACAAATATACAAGTGACGTTTTAAAGTTGGCTCTGATTATTAAAGCTTATTTACTTTATAATTAATTCTCTTACTATAATTTGTTTATAGATCGCTGGATCTTAAGTAGTTTTTTCGCTTCCTGCCTTGTTCGTTAGGCTGCAAATTTTTAGATCTTGCGACCCGCACAAAATATCTTCACTATGATAACTAACTTGCTTCATCTACGGCCCAGATTGTGGAGGGTCTCTTTTCCATATGTTAGTACTGGCAAAAGGTCATTTAATTCTTCTTTATGGAATCAAAGTGCATCTAAAAAAGATATTGAAGCAGCAAAGCTGTGGCTCAATACTTTCACCATAAGCCAAATACCAACACGAGAGTTTGAAATTACTTATAGCAGAGCATCAGGACCTGGAGGTCAGAAAGTGAACAAGACATCATCAAAGGCGACGGTTTCACTTGGACCCGATAAATGGCTCAATCCTCAGTTTTGTTACTGGATACCCAAAGCAATAAGATTTCAACTTTCTGATAAAAAAGTCAGATTTGAAACCAAAAATGGTGGAATTTCGATTCAAAGTGATAAGTCACGGAACAGAGATATAAATACAGATGAATGTTTTCAAAAATTATTGCAAGAAATTAAGCAGCAGACTTATTTTGAAGAAGAAATGAGTGAAGAGGACAAGAAAAGATGGGAAGAAATAAGAGAACAGAGTAAAGAAAAAAGATTGTTTCATAAAAAGAGAATAAGCGATAAGAAGAAGAGTAGGAGTAAAAACTTTGATATTTAGTTTGTTCATAGCATTTAGACGTGTAGATAGTAATATAGATTTGTGGTTTTGAAAATTCGCTTCCCAACTATGGGTTGGATCACTGGCTATATTGGATACCACCAGAGGTAAACCAGCTGAGCTGGTGATATTCTCCATTTACTACGTCAGTCCTTTATCAACTGACACAATTTCGGAACAAAGTTATGAAGTCAAAGATACTAAACCGTTTTCTATGGGAAAACTGATAAGGACGGTTGAATCAAAAACTGGGTATTTGGCTCCAAAGGTCAAAATGAAGAAATTGGTACCACCAATATAAAAAGCAAAACGTGTACCTGATGTTCACAAAGGGAAAATTTTAACTGGTAAAACTTTCATGATTTGAATGATAACTCTAGAAGCTTCTTTCCGTTCGTTAATTTTTCACTATAGACAATCCACCAGATAACCATTACCATATTCCATTGTTGCTTTCAAACCATAGCTATACCACCTACAGGGGGTCATAGTTAAGAGTCATTACACTCAATATACATATATATTAGTAAAAAATATGGGTTTTGTTCTGAGATGCCAGCATTTCGTAAAATTTATATTCGTTGCATTTATATCCGTTTAATTCATTTTTGATCCTGGTGATTTCAATAGGTTCAGTCAAATTGTACTGAGTACCTATTGAAATAATAAATTATAAGCTGACTAAAATTAATACCGGCAACCTCAAGAGATTGAACGTGTAAACAGTAGAGATGAGATCCAAAGTATTGAAAATGTTAGCGATGATGATATTGAGATAGTTGAGTTATCAGTCCACAACTGGCGACAAAAATAATCCAATCTTTGATGGAAATGAAAAATTCATAGGTTTCTATGGTGACGGAATAGTCTCGATTCTTCTTCCAAACCATTGTAGTTTCCCTAAAATGGTTGCGAAAAATTCACAATTGGGTGCAAAAGCACATTTACACCCAAATGATTTATGAAAATAGTGGCAGCTATGCTGACTACGATATGTGGGATGATCCTCTTTTTAAATCCCGGTTTGGAGAATACAATGAGGGAATAATTATTGATGAACTGTTTGCGGACGAGTTACTAAACGAAGATGAACTACTTCAACGGCCTATTTTTGTCAATATACTTAAAAATTTTCCTTCTGATTTTTTGAGTGGGGACAGAGAAGGGGTTTGGAAGCATGAAACTGACTCCATTGGAAACATGAACCAGTTTGTGAAAAAGTTGGTGGGAAAAATCAAGCTAAAACCCACAAAAATTTCTGAAGAAGCAATGGACGAAAACTTCAAACAATGTTTAGAATCTTTGCACATTAACACAAAAAACAAAAAGCCAGACACGGGAGCAATTAATTTGGAACTAAACAAAATGTTTCTTAAACATACATATTGGTGTCCTGATGTATGCCCAAATCCTGAAGATATTGAAGAAGAGTTGTTTGACATTCATGCCAACGAAAGCGTTTACAAATTTGTGCCCATAAATTTTGATCGCTTTTTTGGTTGCAAATTGAAAGACGCTTTAATAAGTTACAGTGTCAACCTAAGTGGGCGTGATGTCACTTTACAAGGTTTTCCTGATTTGAAGACCTTGGGGAATAAGATGTTTGGAAATGTTGTTACTGGAGAGGTGAAGAAACCTTCTATTGAAGGATTGTTCAAATTGTTTGAGGAGGAGCCCATTGAAGAAGAAGAAGAAGAAGAAGAAACATCAACTGAGGGAGAAACTGAAGAGGAGAAGAAAAAAAAAAGAAAGCAGAAAAAGCAGTATTACTTGATAATAGGCCAAATAATTGGTTATATGATAATGGCTCAGTGTACGTTGGGAGTACTCACTGATAGCATTAATTATATTTTCATTGAAGCTACAAGTATTGAGGAAGGTAAAGACGGAATTAACATTCTTGCAATCAATTATTACGTTACCAAAGCCACTAATAAATACGAGAGGCATCCAACGTCTCACTCCCCACGAGCTACATTACTTGCTCTTATAGGGAAAATATTGATTTTGGGGCCAGATGCTTATAAGAAACACACTCAAGAAATTTTTGGCCAAGTAAGAAACTGGTGCAGTACCACCCATAGTGATTTGTTATTTGGAATTGATAAGGTGAAAAACAACTATTATAAGTTTTATAAAAGTCATGAATTTTTTTCTGGAACAGTTTTCGACTGTGACGTTTCAAAAGTTCAGTGGTTACAGTTCGGAAAAAACAAGAACTCTCTGGTGTTTCTGATTTCTAGTGATCATTTTGTTGACTTAAGTGATGATGAAGTTGAAGGTAAATTGGTTGCAAAAGTTTTTGACCCCAGTATTCGTTTTTTGTCACAGGGACAACTTGACTACCCTTCAGTTAGGGATTATTTATGGAAAGCATATTACCAAGAAGTTGAAATTTATAGAAAAATTTGTCGATACAATGAAAACCATTCTGAAAAAATCAATATGCCTAAAATTCACTATCAAGGATTTCTCTCCTTTTGGGATAATGGCTGCGAAAAGAAAAACACCCAAGCTCATATAGCAGCTGGCCCAACTATTCTTATGGAAGAATTGGGGGCAAAACCTAAAACTAAGGAGGACTTTTATAAAGGGTTAGAGCAGTTAGCACGATTGAGCGATGCAGGCATTGTCCATAATGATATTCGTTTTCAAAATATGTTTATGCGAGGTGGAGAATTTGTTTTCATTGACTATGGTTTGTCTACTGAATTGAGACCCCTGCTGGCAGATTCTAACAAGTCAACTCACGTTGAATCGTGTAGTAGTGATATTCTTATGTTTTTGGAAATATTCCACAGTATGACTGGGGAGGCTCAAAGTGAAATTAAGAAGAGGTTCGAGGTTCTAGTAAATCCAGAACCAGTTGCAAAACGATTAAGATCAAGCACTAGAGTTTGAGGGTCCAACTTGCCCAAAGGATTGTGTGGCTGTACGCTTTTTATTTCTTTAAATGACCAGTATATGGTTTTGCTTTCTCGTTTTCTTTCTTTATATAGCTATTAGCCAAATTTGTTGACCTTTTTCTTCGCCATACTTTTCTAGAATTGTTTCGGGCATTTTCAGATGCTTTAATGCTAGGGTGATATGATCTTTTAGGTCTATAAAAGGGCGGATTAATATCCAAACTAACCCCTGAGAATATTTCACATTAATGATGATACTTTTTCATTTCGATAAATTATACAAAACAAAGTCCAACTAATACTGTAATGTTTATAAAATCCAGGTACTTGGCATAGGAGGAACGATTTCTAATTCTTATGAAGCTAGGAACAAGCAAAGGGGGATCTTGGAATTTTGACATTTGTCATTCTGATTTGGACATCCAATCCAATTACACCAAACCGATAACCGTGAACACTTGGAATTCCACTTAAAGGTAAGGCCCTTTTTGAGGTAAAGCTTGATAGCCGATTCAAACAATAATTCAACTTGCTTGCTGACATGATATTGTTAATTTGTTTCCACAATTGATGGCTTCTTCTTTTTTTTTTTGCTTAAAAACTTGACTGTTTTTACAACATCTCCTTTAAATACTATTGGTTACCTCTATTAGCTGAAAATACAATAAAAGCACTTTCTTGAGCTAGAAACTTATTCTTGATGTATAAATTTCCAAAAAAGTAAAAGTTATGCAAAATTTTATACCAACCTAAACAAATATGGATAATCCTACATCAATTCATCATGATACACACATTTTTTGCATAAAACTGCCCAGATTAAGGTTTTCGTTACAGTAAGGATCTTCCTAGATTTCGGTTGAGAGTGATGTTCGCATAAATTCGCACAGGAAGTGAAATAAAACATGGTAGATGTAGAACCAATATTGGCCGATACCATCAACCAATGCTCTGATGTGTTACAAGGGTTAGTTGGAGAAGTATCTGGTCAAATATCTGACAGTTTGTTGGTAAGAAGCACCACTTTTGACTTATTCCAAAACACATATGATAAGATTGAAGAAATTCTTCTGTCAAAGGCATTAGCGTACACAGTTCAGGTTCCCGAGGAAACTGACGAAGAAACCAGAAAATCTTACCAGCAATATAATGAAAGTTTGGATAAAAGGACAACGCAGTTTTTGCTTTTGCAAAGTTTTGATAAAGTTTTGATATCTATCGTTGAACTACTCGTTGAAAAATGCCGTCAACTCGAACAAAGTAAAGATAATCAAGAAACAGTTTCAATAGGAGAAACTAAAGTAGCCGTTGAATTGATTCCAGTTTTCAACCAGTTGTGTATACTCTTGGACTACAGCATTTTTTTGGCATTGGAAGAGGATAATGAATTTAAAACTATATTTCATCTGGTTACTTCCAAAGCACTGGAATTAGTTTTTGAAATATCAACTCAACAATTGGAAACATTCTGGTATTACATAGAGTCGAGACTAGACTTAGTAAATGGTTCAGTGATAAATAAAAATATTACCGGGGATAGAATAGCTTTGTTGGAAATTTGTAATCCGTTGACGGATAAATATCTTCAGCGTAGTTCTGATGGCCAGGATTCTTATAAGAAAGATACCATGAATGATCATATTCAAGCAAGAATCAGATTGTTTGTGAACAAGTTACTTAATATGGAAGATAATACCGGGTTGAACAAATACTTCGCTACAGCTAGTAGACTTGTGCCCGAAAGTGCCGCAGATAAAAGAGACGAGTTTATTCAAGATGTACTTTTGTGTTTCAAAGTGTTTCGTGATCCTTATCAGTACTTGAAGCAATCAAAACTAAGATATCTTCGAGAAGCTTCTCATGCCTTTTCTCGTGTTTTTGAAGTTTTGTTTTCCCAAGAATTTAAACATATTCGATCTAACCGTAAACCTGATAAGTTTGAAAACAGAAAACTGCCGTCATTAGAACAGCAAGAGTATTTACAAGCGAAATATGACAGAAAGGTTCACTATCCGGAATTTTATTTCGCCAGTGTTTTTAACAATAACCCTACAAGTCTTGAAAAAGAAAAGCTTGACGACCAAGATTTCTTAAGAAGGTTATTTGATGATCCTATCTACCGAAAGACCTTTATTTTGCAGTTGTATATGTTAAGTTGCATGTTTCATGAGTTGTCCAATACATCCAAGAAGGAGTTTTTAACAGAGTTCCCTCCCAATACCAGACATATTGTAGATGATACAACTAACGAAGTGGTAGCCAAAGCATTTTTTGGGATCAAAAAAGATATTGCGAGAGAAGTTCGTAACGTCGATCTTCCGTTTTTATATTTGATCCAACATATTAGTGGATCTGAAATGCAATGGTGGAGTTGGTTACTTTATAACAAGGACCCCAAGACCAATAAACCTTTGTTAGCCGATAAAAAGTTAGATAATGAAACTATAGCTGAGGTGCAAGCCAAGTATGAAGCCATGTTTCCCTTGAAGGAAAAACGGTATTTCAACGTCTATGCCACTCCACAATTATCTAGAAGAATGAAAGGTGAAAGGGGACTTGAAAGGATAGAGATTAAAGAGTATGTCGTGGAGGATCCTACGCTAGATGATGAAGATGATGAGATTAAAACTATCAGATTATGGAAATCTTTCCGTCAAAAAAGACAATTTAGCTGGTTAGAGTTTGGGGATTTGGTTCAAAAAGAGACGTTAGCAGTTCTGAAAAATGGGGTTAATGGAGAGATGGATAAAATGGATGAGACAGAGGATGGATTTGAAGAAGGTACAGATGAGCCTAGGGAACAGGAACCAGAAGAGCAAGAACCAAAAGAAGAGGAGTCTACAGAACTAGAAGCCAATGAATCAGACGTCCATGAATCAGAAGCTAAAGAATCAACAATTAATGGTTTCACTAGCACCCCCGAAGACCCTGGGGCTCATGATTCTGAAAATAGTGAGGGACCCGATGCGAAAAAAACCAGGCTTCAGTGAGCGTGAAAATAAACGCGTATCTCATCAAGCATCAGGTTCAAGACTCGTCAACTTATAGAACATTGGTATAGCCAATTGTATATTATTAATAAAAGTACACCAGTATAGGCATTATAAGTTCTTATAAATTTACTAGTCAATGGCGTCTCCCAGTCCTGGACCCAGAACCAGAAATAGAACCAAGCGAAACAAATCCTGTCTGCCTATTAAAACTGAACCTGGTATTGATAAGATTAAACCAGAACCTTCACTCAATGCTAAACTGAAGAAGGCAAGCTCAAAAAGGAAGAACAGAAAAAAGCCACAAACCAACGAGTCAAGTAAAAATCCCCCTACTTTAATAGCCACATCGACTCCCAACAAAATTAAAACTGAACCAGTATATACCACTCCTGAAATCAAGCCTCAAACTTCCAACTCAACAAAAGAACATAGGAAAACACTCTATTTCAACAATACACCCACAGAGAATAGCAAAATTGAAGAAAAAGATCTTGAAGATTTAAACTCGTCTCCTATTAAAAGAGAACGCACTGATCACAACCATTTGAATTCTCCTACCAAAAAGAAACGAGTAGCATTTTCAGATGATTTGACTAGTGAAATACTGGAAGATTGGAATGACCCAAATAAACAACCCCCTAATTCCACCGTGACGCCCAAAAGGTCGATTTTGAAGCCTGTTAATGATAATGAACCGGAGTCTCCCCATATAAAAGTTGAACCTAACGAAGATCCAGAAACTTTTCAGCCATCTGATCCTCGGTTCTGGTCTCAAGGAACTGTTCGCCAATTACCAGAGGGGTCGAAGTTACTTGAGTCTTTATTAGTGGGATGTGTAAACGTTCTAATGGACAAAACATTCAAACATCGGTTTGAAGCTTATGCATCTTTTCTTTACAATTTTAGGAATAACAGACCGGAAAATGTTCAGTCTATTCTTGTTCCAACTACTAAACTGGCATCTCCATCTAAGAGCCCTGTTACTGGACAGAAACAAAGCATACTTGCTACCTTGTCTGGTCTTATCCAAAGAGACATATGTGCTATCGAAGCTCAAATTTTTGTTGAAGAAGACAAGGAAAATCAAAGACCTGTAACCGTCAAAACTGAAAAAAATCCCAATGAATTGAGTTCAAAGGGTGATCCATTTTCTACTCGTATTGTAGGCCAAGCCTTAAAAATCATCGCTCTGTTGTTGGCTGATCAAAGCTATAACAATCATATTCCGGTAGAAGATATTCGTTGGTATTACCACCATGCAGCTTCTGTCATTGCCAAACCTACCATTACCAAAACGTTGGTGATGCCTTATGTGAGCATAGTGAAAGACTTCAAGTTCAACCTTAAACGAAAAAGATTAATTTTCAATGCATTAAATGGTGAAGATATTCCCGAACGGATTTTGTTTGCCATTTTGAACATGAAGGGTTTCTTGAGTAGCTCATTAGTTTTGGAAAAGTTCGGAACTCTTAAAAACTTGGTTCAAAACTTCCCATTAATGATGTGCAATAACTTTAAACACTGGTTTGATGTGTTTTTAATGACCTTATGTGACTTTAATTCTCCTTTGTTTTCAAAGACTGTGTCTAGCGGTAGTTCTGCATTATTGGAAATAGCTCGAGTTTATCTTACCAATAAAGAAGTCAAATTTATGGTTAGGCAGTGTCTTAATAAACCCGTCCCCAAAGATTTCAAATCACTTCTATCCGATTCAAATGTTTACGATATGGATCCTCAATTGTGTGTATTTGATTTTGTAAAGTCAAGCATTAAGACTCTAATAGCATCTGAGCGTTACAAAGCCGCCATGGACATATGGATAGGGGTATCACTCTTAGCTTGTGACAAGGAAAAAGGGTATGAGAAATGGGATAAAATTGATAGCTGGATGAACGTCATTACCGACTGTTTAATGGGAAATACTGTGGCAGCGCAAATGGCAGCAATTAGTGGTTGGAGGGCTACCATTTACAGTCTTTGTGTGGATGATCTTGATGACCATCTGCGTATTTTGGCTCATAAACCTTCAGATAATAGCCTGGGTTGCCACCAGGACAAATTCCAATTGTTACTCAGTCTTTATGGAACACTTGCAAGTAAAGATCTTTCTCCAGAGACCATAGATGCTATTGAAAATAGTTTACTATCCATCTACTATAATTTGTTGAATAAGAATGCTTCACAAAACAACAAAGTTTTATCCATCTACTGGGACAAGCTTGTAATACCATCATTCAAAATGTTTTATTTCAAAAGTACTACCAATACTTCCAAACAGATTCCTTTTATTGGGATCAAGCTTTTGATACGATTATTGAAGAAATTTTTTGTCGTCGATGATATGAACATCAATCCTATTAGATGTCTTTCCAGTGAACCAGTAACAATTAACGAAATAAATTCTGTCAATGCTAAATGGGCTTACAGTAACAATACCAGAGTATTCAAACTCATTAATGCTGCTCTTGGCCAATCTCAAATTAAGTTTACATTAAAGGTATCATCAGTGGTAGCTTATTGTCAATTGGTCAAAGATATTGTTGCTGCTGAAGCTACACCTTCTTCAACTACAATTGAGGTATACAAACACCTTGAAGTTTCTTTGGCAGTGCTTCTTGAACACAAGGACGCTACTCGTGATATGATAGTAAGATTGGCATCTATAATTGTAGAAGCGTTTGGTCCATATAGGTTAAATGTGGTGGACCTGAACAATACGTTGGATCTTCTTGGTCTTTTTTTGGCTAAATTGTCTACTTATCCCAATTTCAAAGATAGCGTGGTTTCTGTGTTTAATGCTTTTGAAAAGGGAAAAGGGTTACCCCTTATTGCTTGTCTATATGAAATGAATTTACACAGAATGTTGCCAGAAACCTTGATGTCTGAGCACATAAAAGCATGCAAAGTTGAGATTACATCCAAGGATCAACTTATTGTGGCTGGTCGTCTTTTCTGTAAGATGAATGAAGGTTTCAATGGGATTGCCAAATCTTTGATCCAAGGAATGGTATTGTTAAAAGAAGCTCAGTTCGAAGAGAGTTTGAAAATTACTCAAATTAAAAAATGGTCTTTGCCGATATTCAAATTCTTCGTCTTATTGATTCACGATTCTCCGTTTTCTTACATGAAACAAACCACTTTCAATCTTATTATTGCACGATGGGAATCAGATGAAGATTTTGTGGATCTTATTCAATTTTTGGTTACTAACAATTTCCATCTTGAACTTTTCAATTTGAGAAAACCTATGATTAGAAAGTTCAAAACTCTTGGTGGGTATTTAGAGTTTGACTTTAGAAGCACCTGGCAAGCATATTTGACCACTCTTAAGGAAGAATCTAACTATGTGCTTTTAGATAGGTTTCTAGTTACATGTCTTGACAATGGGTTTGAATTTCTGCAGGTGGCTGATGATGCTAAAGAGAAGTTACCCCAAGTATCAAGTTTGTACTCATTATCAAAAGGACCATTCAAAGATCTCACTTTAAAGGCAGGTAAGTGCTATGAGCCTACATTAGAAGACGCTGTAGATCCTGCAATGGTTGTGGAAGTATTAAAGAAGTATGAAGAGCTGGTGAAGGAGGCTAACGAAAGTGTTGAAGAGAATATACCAGTCAGTATGGAGGTAGACACTGATAGTGTAAGGAATGAAGGTCCTAAATTTAGCGACATTGAAAAGGCAGAAAGCACAGAAGCTAAAAAAGCTATGCTTTCAGAAACCGTACAAACTCCCGACATTACACAAACCTCAGAGACTACAACTTCAAACGAAGCGGAAACTTCCAAGATAAAAAACCCATCCACCGACATCATCGACCACAAAGCTACCGGGGATGATTCTGACATCATGTCAGATGAAGGATCTGATAACGATGTTCTTTCTCTGGAAGTTGGGAACACCAGCGCTGATGAAAGTTTTTTGAGAGAAGAAAGTGCTATGAGCCACGAGGAACCTAGTCCAAAGAAAAGAAGTTTACTTGAAGAAGAACAACCAAGCAAAAGACTGAAAGTTGAACCCATTCAACAAAATGAAGATAAGATCAAAGGTAGAGTATTGATAAAAGGAGACAAGATCGAAGGTACAGCATTAACAAATGAAGATAAGATCGAAAGGAACAGCACAGCCAATGAAGACCAGTCTACTAAAACTAAAACAGACGACAACAAGGTAGAAAGCACAACCGAAACAACTGAAAACAGTGAAGCTAAGTCAAAAAATAACCACGTTCAACCTGTAGTTCTTGTCCCTGATAGCATACCTCAAAAAGGAGATAACCCAACAGAAAAATTCACCCAGTTATCAAAAATAATGAGTAGCATGGACAGCACCGATCTCAAAAGTCTTTCTGTCCACCACAGAGACGAATTGGAAACGGAATTGTTGCAGTTCATGTTATTCTTAAAATCGCATAAATAGTTTTGTACATAATTTAACGCTTAGTTGATGCTCTTCGCGATATTCTAAACTTTTCACCAATTGAGATTTCTAAACAGTTGAAATTGTCGGTATGGCAAGCAAAAGAAAGAGAGATGTTGAACAGCTTAAACTGAAGAGAAAGAGACAACGGGAAAAGAAGCGAGGAGTGGAAGAAAACGAAGGTGCCGACGGGTTACAGTCCCAGAACCAGTTTAGTGCTTTACCATCTGAGAATGAATCAGATAGTGAGGTATTGTTTGACTATGGGAAAAATAAGAGTGGGAACGATATAGTGCTAAATGAAGATAACTCCAGTGAAGGTGAAGATGGCAACAGTGAAAGTGATGATGTTTTCATAGAGTCCGATAGTGAAGAGGAGAAAGAAGAAGAAGTACAGCAGCCATTGAAAAAACGTAAAGTTGATACTGGAAAGCCTCAAATTAGTAATGAATTAGCAGGAAACACTGATTTTATCGAGTTTGGTTTTGCCTCTTCTGAAGACGAGAAACAAGACGATTATGATTATTCAGATGATGGTGTCTTGAGTAATGACGAGGGTAAACAGATCAATACCACCCCAAAGTCATTGTACCCTTGGATAAAAGCTCATGACCATTCTACACAGAAAGAAATAGCTGATTGGCTTACGATGGAAATGAAAGATTTTGTCAATTATATTTCACCTTCCAAGGATGAAATTATGGCTAGAAATTTGGCGGTGAAAAAATTGAAAAAACAAATATCTCTTTGTTGGCCCGGTGCTGAAACTCATGTATTTGGTTCAAATGCCACAGACTTGTATCTTCCTGGTTCTGATATTGATATGGTAGTAATATCGCCAAACGGAGATTGTGAAAGCAGACACAAATTATATCAATTGTCTTCTTTCTTGAGACAAGCTAAGTTAGCCAAAGACATAGAGGTGATTGCTGGAGCCAAAGTACCCATCATTAAATTTGTGGAACCCAAATCCTTATTGCATATAGATATTTCATTTGAAAGAACCAATGGGTTGGACGCTGCCAAAAGAATCAGAAAATGGCTTGCTTCCACACCAGGATTAAGAGAATTAGTGATGGTAGTGAAACAGTTTTTAAGAAGCAGAAGATTAAATAATGTTCATGTTGGTGGGCTTGGAGGTTATTCCACTATTGTTTTGTGTTACCATTTCATAAAATTGCATCCCAGAATAGCTTCCAATACTATGACGGCTATTGATAATCTTGGATCTTTGTTGATCGAGTTTTTTGAATTGTATGGTAGAAACTTTTCTTATGATAATGTGATTATTGCCATTGATCCTATCACCGATTTACCCAAGTACTTAAGGAAAGCATCACATCCTCAACTTTCCACCAGTAAGAACCCGTTCTCCATTATTGTTCAAGACCCAGACGATCCTTTCAACAATATTACCAGATCATCGTATAATTTAAGGGATGTTAAAAAGGCATTTGGCGGTGCATACCAAATCCTTACGGACAGATGTTACCAGTTACATTCAGCTCCATATAAGGGAAGAATCGGACAGCTGATTCTTGGGGATATAATACGGTATCGAGGAAAAGAGCGTGATTTTAATGATGATAGGGGGTTAGTAGTGAATAGTGCATTGATTAAGCATGAAGAAGATATTCCCGCTGGAAGCAAGGATGAACCTGTTGTAGTTGATTCTGATCCTGAAGTTAAAGTAGATAAATTCTATTCAGACGCTACAATAGAGAGTGAAGATGATGCTACATTTAATCAAGGTTCTGAGACCAAAAGTGAGCCAAAATCATCCGAATCCAAAAAGAAGGTTTCTGATTTCATTTCTTTAGATAGCGAAAGTGAAGATGAAGATGAAGATGAATTGAAGGAAGATGAGTTAAAGGACACCGACTTGCAATCCAAGAACTCGGTTGACAAAGATGCTAAAAGAGATTATTGGAGACAGAAAGGATTGGGCATGTAGGAGTATGAGTTAGAAACTGTACATTATGTATATATTAACAACAAGAATTATTACGATTAGTAAACTGACCATTTAAAAAGTTTATGCTTGGAGAGTTAGCTTCATTTTCGGCTTCTTCTCTTAGTTTTTGATAGTGTTCTTCAAAAAACGAATCAGGGATCTCATCTATTATATTATCGAATATCTCTATTATCCCTGCTCCTGTTTTAGCACTCGTTTTATAGTTTTTTATGAGTTGGTTGTTGTTGATAAACTCAGTTATTTGTGAAAGGTCGGGGGATTGTGCTAAATCACTTTTAGTCCCTACCAATATTATACGGATTTGATCATCATTAGAAGATTCATTATTTAGTTTAAGTTGATCTATCCAGTATTTAGCCTTGGGAAAGCTATCTTCCACATTGGTTAAATCATAACAAATTAATGCTACCTTAGAATTTCTATAGTACATAGGAGTTAAAGATCTATACCTCTCCTGACCCGCAGTATCCCAGATCTCATACTTTATTGCTCGTTCATTCTTGGTCTTGGACTCATGTTCTTTGGTAATAAACGCTGCACCAATAGTGTTCGCTATGTGATTGTCAAATTCATTGGTTATGAATCTATGGACTAAGGAGGTCTTCCCAACGGAGGAATCCCCCAACACCACGATCTTGTACGAAGCTAGCGGTAAGTCTGGTGCCATAGAGTCTTTTGAGAAAGGTTAATCTTTTCTAAATGTTTGAGATAAGGACTCGCGAAGAGATCGTGCATTAGGCCGAAAATACTAATTTTCCTCCAAGTTCATGTCATCCAATTCATCCAACAATTCGTCAATGGCAATTTCTGGAGCATCTTCATCATCAGCCATTTCAGACTCTTCATCAGCAGCACGACGGGTAGGTTGTTGTGATTTATATAAATTGACAGCTTGTCTCATTTCTTCATCTTCTTCTAATTCTTGTAAGAATAATTCATAATCTCTTTCAGCCTTCTCTTGTTCTTGTCTGGCCAGTCTAGAATCTTCATTACCACCAATTTCAGCGTGTTCCTTAGCCATTCTCTTCAATTTCCAGCTTCTGTTCTTAGATTTACGTGATTTTCTTGGATAGAATTTCTTTACCAATATAACTTCAGGGGTATTATCTGAGTCCAAACTATCCCAAAGTTCGGAATTGAAGTTGGCATTTCCTAAGAAATACCCAAGACAAGAATCACCTGGATGTAAGATCCCACCAAGATGCGATCTGACATAGTATGAATTATCATTTATTCCCAAATCACTTTCTCTTGATACTGTTATGTCAGCTAAAACATGTTTACCTCTTACCTCACCAGTAGGTTCAACATCCAACACTATAAACTCACTCATTTGAGTTACATCGGCTAAGGATGGGAATGGACTTCTCCAGTATAATGAAGCTTGTAAATCGGCTGATTGCAAAGTATAAGGATCAATGAAATGGATCATATTACTGATTTTGGAACATAACACTACTCTGGCAATATTTCCCAAAGAATGAGCAAGTTTTTTAGGTAATACCACCAAATCATCACGACAGATGGGGGCGATTTCAATGGAAAATGCAAATTTATAGGTGGAAGAACCAGAATGAATATCTTGACTGACCAATTCTTCGGATTTCTTTGATTTGGCGGGTACAACAGCACTTAAAAAGTCCAACATTTTAGCAGCATGGTTTCTTTGGGAATAGAAAAAATCTAACCCATCAGAAGCTTCTTGAATCGATACAGTATCTTGATGAGCACTATGTTTTAAAATCAACTGTTCTAAGTATAAGAAAGTTCTTTTATGAGGAACTTTTTGTCTTATTTGTACAGTTGCTCTCCAAGTATTAGCAGTATATGATTTAGCACAATCAGGACATTGCATAGCTACCACGACGTATTCAACTTCAAAAGTTTGTTGAACAATAGTGTTGTTTAAAGCTTCTCCTTGAACGGTAAGTTTGACCCTAATACGACGGGAATGGGGTTCTGTCCATATAAATGAAGCATCAATCAATCTAACTTTATTTAACCCTTTCAATCTTCTTAAACAAAGAGCCAATAATTCTCTGGATTCTAACTCAGCTCTCATCCATTGCCCTGGAGGTTGTAAAAATCTTTCACAATTTCTACAGAAAGAAACGTTAGCTTCTCTGGGAATACCTGCTGTGATATCAACGTTTAATTTAATACAGTCGTAACACATTACCATACCGGTTGACCCGTCCATCGGCACCCCACAGTTACAACATAACACCGTGGCAACGGCACCGCCTTCTCTGTTCTCTAGTTGGGTATAATTTGACATTAAAAAGTATACTTTATGGTTTCAATAAACTTGGTAGTATGAAGAATTACTAATTGCCTCTTCTCCAAAAAAAATCAATCATCTCATCGGATATGTTTTTCGGTGCTTACGTAACGGCTTAGTCAGGATTTTTCCACCGCGATTATTTGGAAAGTGAATACTGAAATATCGATCGAGCTAGTAGTTAACTATGGTAGATAGAAAGAGGAATCTATCCAAAAATGATGACGGGGGGCATCACAATAAGCGTGCCAAAGGTAGAAACGGCGCTAGAGTGGTGAAAAAGGAAGCTGAAGAGGTTGAAGTTTCAAAAGATTTCCCTTCTAATGAAGACAGTATATCACAGAATGGTAAAGAAGTGGAAGAATCCGAAGAAATTGACGTCCCCAAAAAAGAGCAGGACAATAATGAGATCAATGAAGATAAAGACGATGTTTCTGATGATAATGAAAATGAATTAGCCGATACATCAGATATTAAAAGTACCAATGGCGAGGTCAAACAAGAGGAAACTCCGGTACCTGAAAAGGAAAATGGTGGAGAAGTGAATGGAAATGATGCCCACAATAATGAAGAAGGCGAAGATGACGATGAAGAAGAAGACGAAGCGGCTGAAGAAAAGAAACGAATTACATCGTTCAGTTTTGATGGTCAAACGTATTCATTCAAAGAGAGGCCGTCTGTACTTGAAGAACGTGAAGGGAAAATTGAATTCAGAGTTGTTAATAATGACAACACTAAAGAAAATTTAATGGTATTGACTGGTTTAAAGAACATTTTTCAAAAGCAATTACCTAAAATGCCTAGAGAATATATTGCAAGGTTGGTTTATGATCGTTCACATTTGTCCATGGCAGTTGTCAGAAAACCTTTGACAGTTGTTGGAGGTATAACGTATAGACCTTTTAACAATAGAGAATTTGCTGAAATTGTTTTCTGTGCTATCCTGTCTACAGAACAAGTCAGAGGGTATGGTGCTCATTTAATGAATCATTTGAAAGACTATGTTAGAGCTACGTCACCTATAAAATACTTTTTAACGTATGCCGATAACTATGCCATTGGATATTTCAAAAAACAAGGGTTTACCAAAGAAATTTCCTTGGATAAGTCCGTATGGATGGGATATATAAAGGATTATGAAGGTGGTACTCTAATGCAATGTGCTATGTTACCTTCTGTGTTAAGATATTTGGATCTGGGTAAAATATTATTACTTCAAAGAGCAGCTATAGAGAAAAAAATCAAAGTCAGATCTCAATCCAATGTGGTACGGCCCGGATTACAAATATTCAAGACCAATAAACAGGGCGTGCTAAAGCCCGAAGATATCCCCGGTCTTTTGGAAGCAGGTTGGTCAGAGGAAATGGATAAATTGGCCCAGAAACCAAAGAGAGGGCCTCATTATAATTTTATGGTAACTTTGCTTTCTGAACTTACCAACCATCCATCTTCTTGGCCCTTTGCAACCGCCGTTAATAAAGAAGAAGTTGGAGATTATTATGACGTCATCAAGGAACCAATGGATTTGGGAACCATGGAACTGAAATTAGAAAATGATAAGTATGAATCCTTTGATCAATTCCTTTATGATTCCCGGTTAATATTTAATAACTGTAGAGCTTATAACGCTGAAACCACGACATATTACAAAAATGCCACCAAGCTAGAAAAATTCCTCAATAATAAAATCAAGGAGAGTACGGAGTATGCCCATTATTTAGAATAGAGTTGTTCTATAGATCTTTTGTATAGTAATTGACGACATTATGAAGAGTGAGACTTGGCCGATTTTTAATTTTTCAATTGCGAATCGAGCAATAGTAGATTTCATTTTCATTGATCATGACCGCTTCAGTGTATGCCTACCAAGAGTCCGGTGATGTGGCCAAAGCCCTTTCACAACACGTTTTAAAGCTTCAAAATGCTGCCATTGAGAAATCAGGAAAATTCAAAATTGCAGTTTCTGGTGGTTCATTAGGTAAAGCCTTAAAGAAAGCTTTAATCGATAATACCGAAGTTGCCCCACAAGTTCAATGGGACAAATGGGAAGTTTACTTCAGTGACGAAAGATTGGTTCCATTGAGCCATGAAGACTCCAATTGTGGATTATTCATCCAACTGGTGGTTGATCATTTGCCTTCAGGTACTAGTAAACCTAAAATAGTTTCAATTGATGAATCTTTACTTACAGGAAAAGATGGACAAGTTGAAGGGGTTGATTTTGATCAAGATTTCAAAATAACAGAAGATTACGAAAGAAAATTGCCCGAAGATAAAAAAATGGATCTCGTTTTATTAGGATGTGGACCAGACGGCCATACCTGTTCATTATTCCCAGGACATGAACTTTTAAAAGAACGCTCTAAATTGATTGCTTACATTAAGGACTCACCAAAACCACCACCAAGAAGAATCACTTTTACATTCCCATTATTGGAAAAGGCTACTGCTTTAGCCTTTGTAGCTGAAGGTGCAGGTAAGGCCCCTATTTTGAAAGAGATTTTCAATGATGGTTCAAGTCAATTACCTTCCAAATTGGTCAACGAGGCCCATTCAGATGTTTCCTGGTTTGTTAATAACGATGCTATCAATGGTGTTGATATAATTCCTTCTAAATACTAGAACCCCGGATTTTGACCCACATTTTGAGATTCTGGGGCATGGGACTTCGTTTTATATAGAGTAACAGAAAAAAGACACAAATGTTTCCATGATTCTAAATTGTTTCAAGCAGAACAAAAACCATTTTTCACCCTCCTCTTACTTCTACATGTTTCATACATTCCCCTTACCTATAGAAAGGTTGTCATTACAGCGTGCGAAAATTTCCCACTCCTAATTTTATCAATTAATCTTTCACCATCATGGGTACGTTTTTTACAACACAAAGTTGATAGCAACTACTAACATTAAGCTTTAGGCGTTAGTTTATGGTTATGCCCCAAACCTTCCACACAATTGAATGAAAAACTAACGACACTAATGGGATCCTTAGGTACCTTATTCCCGGGCCAACCTCCAAAGTTCGACCCTCATATAACTATTACCAGTAATATATCAGTTGACTTGGAAAATCCCCACGATGACGTTGACCGAGTACTTTCTGCCAGTGCCGTGGCAATTAACTCGTTACCCAAGAATCATGCTAATATGATAACTCTTGGGAGAATAAATAGCCAAAGGAAGTTTTTCAAAAAATTATATTTCCAAGTTAATAAAGATCCCAATTTAGTATCTTTTACCAGAATAATCAGAGAATTATTTGTGATATTACCCCAGAAGATAGAAGTGGAAAACAAACGTGAAAATCCCCATTTATACCATAAAGACCATCATGGGAATATGGTGAAGAGGAAGCCTCTGAAAAAGGGCCGTAAATCCCTGGAGGAGAAACCCATAAAGGAACTAGATTTAAAAAGATTGAGACAAGAAGCAGCTGTTGAGGCAGCAGAATGGAGCGTGAATGAATATGATCCTCATATTTCTCTCGTTTATAGTGATATCCATCCAATTGATAATGCGTTATGGAGATCTATCAAGACTAGGATACAAGATTATTTGAACATAGAAGATTGTGACTCGGATGAGTTGGTAGATGAAGGACTTTCATGGGAGGGAGGAATGCTAAAATTGGTATTGACTGAGGGTGATGTTAACGATTGGATAGTTTTAGGTACCGTAGATTTACACTAGAGGTATATTATGTATTATTAATTTAGACTTGACATTTTGTATGAGTGGCATGTTATCAAAAAAACAAAAAAGTAATAATGAAGGAAGCGAGGTTCGAACTCGCGCGGACAATCGTCCAACAGATCTTAAGTCTGCCGCCTTAGACCACTCGGCCATCCCTCCTTTTAATGGTGAAGGTATCTCCGAGCTACCCTCTGAGCTACCGCTAATCCACGACCGCACCTTCCTATTTGGGCCTTTTAGGCCCCCACCCCTGCCTATCTTTGTAAATCTTCCTCCTCCACCTACTCCACTTGTCTTTTTTTGGGTAACTTTTCTGTTCTATTTGCCTACTTTTCCTAGGTTTAGAATCATTTTATGCAAAACATATCTATATGGTCGCAGGCTGCAAAAAATCTACTTTTAAGAATGACCACAAAAAATGGTAATACTTAAGGCTAAACTTGGAATAGCGTCAATGTCGCTCATGTCGTCGTCTACTGCAGCACACGTAAACAAAGGTAAACAAACACTTTTGGACCGCTCTAAAAAACAACTTCATCTACTTTTCTCGAAAAAAATGGATACTAACATGAAGCCATATAGCTATAGGATAAGACCATGAAGAAAACAGGTCATTTTGTCATGATTTTACATGGTTTAATGGTCAAAGTTGACCCAAAAAATTGATAAAAATTGACCACATATATGACCAATTTTTATACTCTGAAACAAATATGAAACAAAACTGCAAAAATCACAAACACCACATATATAAAATGAAGAAAATCAGAAAAAATATAAAACGTCATTTAGAAGAGAATATTTATTGGTTTATAGTAATATATTAGCATGAATAACTCCAACAAGCAAAATTCGAATGAGCATGGACCAAAATGGCCAAATCAAAGCATTAAAAAAGATTCTAGAAGCAACCAGAGCAAGAATTTAGGCCGGTTACAATCACTAGGGGGTTATAGGAAGTCCCGCCAACTCCTGTGGATGACTACAGGCCATGAACAAGCAGACTGGGACCAGGAATCGGGCAATTCTACCGTTGATGAAGGTGCAAATTTGGATATTGAGGAGTTTGAGGACGAAGAATTTGAGTCCACTGGTCTTTTTTTGGCTTACTTCGAAGTTATATTTGCCTACTTTTTTTGTCGTCGGCCATCGCTCCAGAAGATGGAGGTATTGAGGGTATGTTCGTCATGTGCTATTGGTTTTATTGAAGGGTATTAACATGAATATTACGAAACTAAAGAGCTATTAGTATTAATTTTTCTTTCTGTGTCGTTATTAGATTACTAACTACCTCACTTTCCCCTTTATTTTTTTTATTACTAAATTTATCCTTTCATAATTTTCATTTATTTGCAACCAAAAGTGAATTTCGCAGCTTTTACAAATTAACTGTATATATGCTACTCTCTAATTCTACACACTCTCCTCATTAACAGGAGCCATTCTCCTATTCAACCTTTCATACTTCATTCTATCTTTGTCACTCACACTAGGATTAATATTACTTAATGCTCTTACAAAATCATCCATAGTTACTACAATATCGCTATCAAGTGATTCGTCTTCAACGTACCCAGATTTGTCCAATTGCTTGATCTCTTGACCTTTGAAAAACTTGGTTTTTAACGCTAATACCCCGGCTTCTCTCACTAGCGAAGACAAATCAGCACCAGAAAAATTCCTACATTTATTGTCATCAGCAATTTTTTGCAAGTCCACACTGGTATCTATAGGAGTTTTGTTAACATTAATGAGGGTCTTCAAAATATCCAACCTTTCGGCAGAAGTAGGCAATTCAATAAAAAGCGATTTATCAAGTCTTCCTGGTCTAATCATAGCTGGATCAATTATATCAGGTCTATTTGTGGCACCGATCACAAACACTCCTTTACGATCGTTTAACCCATCAAGTTCCGTCAATAATGTGTTGACTACTCGCGAACTTGATTCTGATAAGGAACTATCTCTTTTGGGCACCAAAGCATCCAACTCATCAAAGAAGATGATACACGGTACACTTGCACGAGCCCGCTGGAAAACTTGTCTGATAGCTCTTTCAGATTCCCCAACATATTTGTTTAGAAGTTCCGGTCCTTTGATGGAGATGAAATTGGCCCGTGATTCATTAGCCACAGCTTTAGCTAATAATGTTTTACCACATCCAGGAGGTCCCCACATTAATACACCGGCAGGTGCAGTGATACCAACTTTTTCATAAAGTTCAGGTTTTTTAATAGGCTGAACTATACACATGTGTAATTCCATTCTTATATGGTTTAATGCCCCCACATTTTCCCAGGTAACATCGGGGATGGTAGCAAAACCTTCTCTTTTTGCGGTGGGTTGAATTGTGGGTAATGCGTTCAAGAAATCTTCAAAATTAATAGTTAAAGGTTTCAATTGTTCTTCTGTTAAAGGATTGGGATGTTTGATTAAAAATTTCTGGATGATAGATAATTTTTCATCGTCACTTTTGGATTCAAAGTTTTCCACAAATGCCGGAATATTTTGATCGATTTCCATGGAATCGACTTCATTTTGGCCCTGTTCTTTTTCTTCTTCTCTTTCACTAAGACTTTCAAAAATTCTTTTGATCGCGAATACTCCAGCTGCTGTCACCAAACTTTTCAAATCTGCTCCTACAAACCCCGGGGTCATTTTGGCCAAAGTTTTGAAATTGAAAACATCTTGAGTGGAAAGCTTTAGGTTCTGTGTCATAGCCTTGAAAATTTCAATTCTTTGATCTTCATTTGGCACATTTAAACAAATCTCTCTATCAAACCTTCCTGCTCTTCTTAATGCGGAATCCAAAGAATCAGGTCTATTGGTAGCACCTATTACAATTACAGGTTTTCCATTAGTTTTCTCTAACGTTAATTCATCCATTAATGTCAAAAGTTGAGCTACTATTCTCCTTTCCATTTCTCTTTGGGCACCTCCATCTCTTTTGGGAGTAATAGCATCTATTTCGTCCATGAAAATTAAACAAGGTGCCACATTTTTGGCGTCTTCAAAAATCTCTCTTAATTTCTTTTCTGATTCTCCTGACATTCCAGAAACAATTGAAGGGGCAGAAATGTTTATGAATGGAACTTGTAATTCCCCAGCTAAAGCATTGGCAATAGTCGTTTTACCGCACCCTGGTGGTCCGTATAACAAAACACCTCTAGGAGGTTCGACTCCAGTGGATAAGTATATTTCAGGATGCAAAATTGGTAACCCAATCAATTCCATCAATTGAGTGGTAACATTTCCCATACCTCCTAGTTGGGATAAGTTTAATTCTGGGGGAGTATGATCAATCTTACTTTTAGGCTTTTTATTACTTTTTTGAGGGGCGGGTTCTTTATGTTTCCTTTTCTTCTCTTCTTCCACTTCTTTGTCTTCAGTTGATTCTTGAGCTGATTCTGGAACTTTCCATGAACTAACCACTGACTTATTCAAAGTATTACTGTCTTTAACGATCATCATATTACTTTCATCAGTCTCACTTTCTTGAAGTTTATCTTCTCTTTGCTTTATTATTTCCGCCATTTCTTCTTGCTCGTCTTCTCTGACAATCTTCAAAACACTGTCAATTGCTTTTTCAAGGGTTACTTTCTTCATTCGTCTCATTTGAAAGTCTTTGGTTTGAACATACACAAAAATCTCCAGCGGTTTAAGATCCTTAGCTAAGGCTATATTATCAAAAGAGTCTTTGGAATCATCCTCAGAGTGCTTTTTATTTTCAGTGGTCTGTTCCTCTAGTAACGAATGTATTAGATCATATATCCTTTGCTCTAGACTCTCATTTCCTTTCTTAACCATGGTCAGTATCCGATATCGCTTGAAATTTTCTGATGAGCATCGCAGATACTCACGTGCCAAATCACATGACCAAAAATATCTCTGCAATTATTTTCAGCCTCAAGGGTTTTTGGCCTTTCTGCAGTAGCAATTTAAAATTATCATCATGGTCCAAAATGTATGACTACTAAAAATCGTAATGTCAAACAACCCACGTCATGGCCCCTTGGAATTCTTCCGTCTTCTATCACTCAATTGAATGTTACAAACCAATTGACACCAATTGGCGACAAAAAATGTCCGCAACAATGTCGCTACCTCTATTGCTCTGATCTAAACTACTAAACTATACCGGCACTTAAAAACTAACCTAATAATAACATGGCCACTGCCTGAATTCTCTTAGCTCACCTTAACCGCCTTTGTTGTCTTGTTTTCTGTTTTTGGCCTTTCGTCTTTGTTAATTTGTCTACCTTAATTTTAGTCCTTGCCACATTTGCCACATTCGGACTCGTCATGAAACACCTCAGGAGTTTCGTGGAGCAAGCAATAAACTTTAAGGTTTCCTCACATCAAAATAGGATGTTTAATATTATACGACTTTTCTTATTCAGGCGGATTGTACAAGCCACGTCACGAAAGTAAATTGCATATGCTTTTGTTTGCTGTTGGTTACAAGTATAAATTGACCACATTTTCCCTTCCATTCACCCATCATTAAATAATATAATAAAATGTCAGACTTAGGTAGAAAGAACATTTCCGAAAAGGTTGAAGAAAAAGTTACTCCAGAAGACCAAAAGACCAACGTCGATAAAGTGAAGGAACAAGTCACCAACAAAGTTGATGATTTAGCTGCTGGTGCTACTCCTGAAGACCAAAAGTCTTTCTCCCAAACCATTGCTGACAATGTCAAAAAAGGACATGATGATGCTAAGGAACAAGTCAGTGGTAAAGAAGAAACTTTAGCTGACACTGCCAATGCTTACCTTGGAGCTGCCAAAGAACAAGCTGCCAATGCTGCTGAATACGTTTCTGGTGTTATCACTGGAGCCACTGAAGGCGCCAAAAAAGGAGGTGAAAGCTCCAAATAAGATAAATAGATGAATTATGTGTAGATTGTAATTTACAAGATTAACTGAACTAAGTTGTAAGCTGTAAGCTCTAAGTTGTAAGCTCTAGTTTTTTAAAGGTGTGTTTTCGAGCCATTTCTTCACACCTATTTTTAACGATTTTTTTTGCACCTGCGTGCTCGTTTTTGCAACTAGAAATTTACCTGGAGAAATTTTTGATTCTCATCGCATCAAAATGGCTAAGAAGACAAACAAACCGCTGAAGAATTCTACGACGACAAAAGGTTTGGATTTCAATAACGTTTCAGATGAAACCAGTGATGTGAATGACAACACTCATCAGCTTTCAGACGGAAATTCAGATGATTTTGAAGATGATTTTGGATCAGATGAGGAAGATGACTTTCCAGTAGTAAGAGTGCAGAAAAGAACTGATCATTTTCAAGATCAAGACGAAGAAGAGGAAGAATCTGAAGAAGAAACTAACCAGATACCCGAAGAAGATGAATATTTCAATGAAGACAATAATGATGACATTACTAAAGTCAAATCCAAAACTCTTAAACGATTAACACCAGCCCAATTAGCAAAAGAACAGAAGAGAATAAAAAAGACCGGAGTATGCTATTTGTCTCGTATCCCTCCTTACATGAAACCTTCCAAAGTTCGGTCCATATTATCAAGATTTGGTGAAGTTGATAGGCTTTTTCTCAAACCTGAAGAAACCGCAGTATATAAGAAAAGAGTTAAGTATGGAGGAAACAAAAAGAAAAATTACGTTGAAGGTTGGGTAGAGTTTTTAAATAAGGCTGACGCTAAGCTTTGCGTTGCTACGTTGAATGGAAATAAAATAGGAGGTAAGAAAACTTCCTATTACTATGATGATATTATGAACTTGAAATACTTACCTAAATTTAAATGGTTTGACTTGACCCAACAAATCACCAAAGAAAACGAAGTTAGACAAGCCAAATTAACCATGGAATTATCTCAACAACAAAAAATGAACAAATCCTTTATGAATAACGTTGACCAAGCCAAAATGATTAAAAATATGGAAAAGAAGAGAAAGGCCAATGGTGACGACGAAGATATCCAAATAAGGCGGAACTTCAAGCAAAGGGATGTTACCAGCACAAGAGCAGACGCAGACAATAAGTTCAAGAAAGATAAACCCGATGACAAGTTGAGTGGTGTTTTATCGAAGGTGTTTTAGCATTAATGACATAATATACACGAGCTACAGTACATAATTATTTTACAACAATCTCTCCCTTAACCTCTCATTCCTAGCCTGGTTGAATTTCATCAAAAACTCAATCCTTTGTCTTAAATCCTCTTTGGACCCACCCAACCGATTAATTATCACCGTGCTATTCAAAATATCATTCATCTGGATTTTGTCTGATTGAATAAGTTTGTTTAATTTGGCCCATTTGTGGTTTGTCCATGGCAATTGAGACTCTACTGGGGTTTCTTCTTCATCCAGTTTATAGTCAGTCCGTTTATGTAGAAGATGGCGAGCATACTTATCAGATAACCGGGTATAATGTTTTCGAATTGGAGTCATTTCGGGAATTATACGTTTGGAGATATCCGGTGTCAGTCGCCTGATATACTTTGGATTTTTCTTGGGTAATGAATTTAATGGTATCGAAGGTTTGATTCTCTTGGGATTTATTTTCTCTGGACTTATTCTTCCAGGGCTTATTCTATCAGAATTTGCTGTAATAGAATTTGCTCTATTTGGACTAGCTTTTGCCCATGGTTTAGGACTCGATTTAGACGGTAAAAATGAATCCAATTCATTTAAAAGTTCAACAGGATTATCGTCAGAAGAAATTTCTGACTCCAAGTCTATCCCATTATCTTCTTCAATCGAAAATCTCTTCCCATCACGTTCTCTCAAAGAATCTATCGTAGCATTTATCTTTTCTAGAATTTCTGATCTTTGTAATTCGGGTTCAACCTCCACTCTCGAAGGAATTCCCACCTGTAAACTACCTTTATCGACACCAATGGTAGAAATCGATTCAGCTTCTACACTTGAGGCTATGTTGATATTGTGTTTATCTGGCTTGGGGCTGACTGTTCTTCGAGATATGTCAATTCTGGCTTTGACACTATTTGAATCTAAAGCATCTTTAGAAGCTTCGTCACCAGAAGGATCAAATTCTATATCTCCATTTTCTATACCGTTTTCTGGAATACTTTCTGGAACATTCGCTGGAGTTGATTGTACTTTTTTCTCTTTGAATAATCGCCTGGGTGATCCATCATTTCTTTCATTTACAAGATTGGCAAAATTTAACGGCCTTACTCTCAAATTTGATGGTGGTGATGAAATCTCTTTCTCAAAACTTCGAGTACTGTTTCTTAAAGGGCTTTTAGGACTTTGTTTACCGTTGTTTGTGGTTTTAAACAACAGTATAGGCGGTGAATTACCCGGGGAGAACTTGTTCTCGTCGGAAATCAACTTTTGTTGTCTTATTAGGGTATCTTCTCTATCCATAGGTTTGAATGAACTTCTTTTTAATGGAGTACCATTTCGAGATCTATACTTGGTAAATCGGTCAATGGAAGGGGAAGTGGTTCTTCTACCACCGTCGGACTTCAATGGTACTTTTATCGTGGTTCTTCTAGCACTAAAGCCAGTGGTATCATAAGTCTTGTGTCTAATATCTTTACCATTAATGTCTCTAAGACTGTTATCTTTTGATTCAAATCTTAAAGACCGAGGGGTTTCCATCTTCGTGTCATCAAATTCAAGGTCATTGGCAAATTCATCATCACTTCCTTCGTTTAGCTTTCTGCCGTTCCCTAGGGAAGTGAACCCGTTCATGATAACAAAAGCGCGTATTTGATATTTTTCATGTCCTTAAATTTTAATAGAATTTCTATAATATACTTAAATAAATTATACAACTAAATCCTCCACAATGTCATCTTCACACACTTTCATATCCAATGAATATAACAGATACGTTCTCTCATAGTTTAAAACACTCAATGATTCAAAAAAAGTTCTCAAGTTAGCTATGGATTTAATATGCGAGATACCTTTTAACAAGGGAGCTTCTTTACCACCCGATTGATTCAATTTCACCGGCAGTTCTTTAAGAATCGTTAAATCATACAGCTTGGAAATCTTTTCAATCACGGCAAAAATCGATTTTGTACTTGAAGAAGTTACATCGAAGGTGTTTTCCACGAATAACCATTCGTTCATATTGAACTCATCATTCTGTAACAACAACAATTGGTCTAACAATTTACATCCGTATAATACAAGTTGTAATTCTTCATCATTCATGAAACTCAACTCTTTCAATGATTTGTCCAAAACAATTTCAAAGATAGAAATCAATTCTTGGGTTATCACTGTCCATCTGGGTAATAAGTTCATTTCGTTGAATTTCAACGTTATGGCTCTAAATAAAATACTGATTTGACTCTTATACGTAGCAGGACACGAATTGAGTAAAGAATATTCAACCTTATCAAACAATTCATCTAGATAACTCAAAAAGAAGTCGTTTGGCTGGATCAAAATTAAAAATGATAACCGTTTGAGAGCATAGATTCTATTCTCAAGTTCAGATTTCTCATTCCATAAAAATAAATTCCCCGGTGATGCCAGGGTAGTTGAAGTAATCTTTGATATTAAATCAGGGAACTTATCGTTATGAACAGTAGCAATCCAATGGGATATTATCAGTTTCCAAATTTCTTCCCGATTGACCACAATTTTGAAAAAATTGTTATCCATGAAAATATCATTGACCATAGTTTTCCAAGCTCTATTAGGTTGGTATTGTCCAATGACGTCCAAAAGCTGAAGAATCTTGAAGGAATACTCTTGAGGCCTTTTGGATTTGATTTGAGGGGTGATTAAATTGAAGATCATGATGTTTATACTATTGGATACTTTGTCAGAATCTTGAATGACATCTTCAAAGTTTTTCACAATCCCCACAAAAGCATCGATCAATTCTTCCGTAGAAGTGGAATTTGGTGCTGGGTTAGGCGTGGCAGTAGAATCAACTTCATCTTCGCTGTTTTTCTCTTCAATTTCTTGTTCCTCAGCTGAATTGAAAAGTATTCTTTTGGAACTCATGGAAGATGTTAGTAGTTTTATGAATATATCTGATAATTCCTTCTTAGGTTTCTTCTCTTCTCCAAACCTTGAACTTCCTAGTTTCAAAGACAAGGAACTTACAATTTGTAGAATGTTGGGCATTATGTGTTTGAAATAATTACTATGGTTTATCACTTCTTTGAGAAATTGAATGGTAGTGGTCCAAATGTCAGATATGGTATCGTTATCAATGCTTTGGAAGTAAGTGATCAAGAAGCTGGAAATATGCTTTTCATTGATATTCACATTCAAATGGGACCGTTTCTCTTCTGCTACTGATTGAGGGTAACATCTAGTAAGAATAGAATTAAACATTTGCGGTAAAGTGATTTGGGATCTACCACCATCAAGAACGTTCAAAAGCTTGATGGAAGGAGCTTGATCAATTTCAATCAAATTCTCAATCACTTCTTGACGCTCTAGGTCCATCAAAGATTCTAGAAGTTTCTTTGATCTAAATTTCAATTTATTAGCAAGAAATATGATGGATTTGTTTGGTCCACCAACAGGCGTAGACTCAGAAGGTTTCAAAGTATCAGCCCAATTCCAAATCTTAAACCCTACTTTAACAGCATCTTGAAATGCTAGTAAAATAGTGAATAGCTTGTTTTGTTCAGTTGTACGAGCAGTTGGTGATTCAATCAGAAATACTCCTTGAATTACATTCCCAAGGAAACTAGAATCTTCTTTGTTGATAGAGCCCTTTTCATTACGGTGTTTAATCTTCGATGTCAAAAGATAACTGTGACTTATAGATAACAAATCTTCAATTCCTGATATCAAAATATTGATGGACTGTTCTATATCTTCCAGCGGATCTACAGAGTGCATTTGTTTATCACCAACTTTAGATACTGCGGTGAAATATTCTTCCACTCTTTTGATCATACTGCTGTTTAAAATGGCAAGAACCCCAAACACAGAATCATTGAGAAGATATAAAGACCTGGTTAAAAGTGTCATCAACTCTTCCAACAAAGTAGTTGTTCTGGCTTTGGAAATTCCTGTGATAATGAATCTTACAAGGAAAGGATCTTTTTCCTCACCATCAATGTGTAACAAATTCAAAGAAACTCTAGCACCTTCAGAAATCTTCAAAAGCTGGAAGAAACACTTGATAAATCTAGATTCTACCAATTCTATTTGGTAGGGTGTCAAAGCTAAGGTGTGATAGTATGAGCATGTTTCAATCAAGCCATGGAACTTGTCGTTGAAATCAACTTCATTTCCTGTAAGTAGCATGGTAAACAAATCAAGACAATTACTAACACAGTTGTAATAATCCTCTAAGATTTCCTTTTGATGCAAGACCTCTTCGCTTAGAGTCAAATTCAAAAACTTTTCAATCACATAGAATATGAGAGACTTGTAGGTGGAAATATCCCACTCGTTAGCACGGATAATCTTCAACTTGGCACTATTATCCATAACCGCAAATTCGTTGTTGATTGATTCTTTTAACACCTTGGGATTGGTTTCAATGACATTTACAATGGTCCTTAAATAATATGCAAACTTACCCAACTCATCATCTACCTCAATTTCCGTTCTATCAAGATTCATGAGATCAAAATCCAATACCGGGTTAGTGATCATTTTCAAAAGTCTATTGGAATAACCTCCTTTAATGAGATTTCTAATAAACCCTACTACCAAAGGTTTATGGGGATTATTATACAGATCAAACAAATTATCCAATACTAATTGTAATGGTCTTTCCAACATGATGTCAGATTCATGGGATGTGGAGTGAGACCATAAAGTAGTTAATGCCTTGATTCGAAGTTCAGGCGATGACCGAAGAATCATACTGGATATAGCAGCTTCTACGTGGAAACTAGGTCCATTTATATCCAAATCAAATAAACACTTGACGGCTTCAACCTGATATATCATGAGATCTGAAGTGGCAAGGCATGGCCATACGTTAGTTACTACAATTTTGATAGCTTTTGTCTTTTCCAAAACCAGCAAAGATTTGGGCATGAGATTCAAAATCTTACCAATACTAAAGGCTATGATGATATTATTCTCTTGCTCCAAAATAGTAGAATCTGGTTTGGTTTCAGGTTGGGAACTGATGACTTGTAGCAAGTCAGTATCCTTGAAGGGAGAATCATCCGTTTCAAAGTACGGAATCAAGTGCACCAAATTGGTAAATAATTCGCATAGTTTACAGGATATTTTCGCATCATTAAATTTTGCAACCAAAGTGTTTTTGAAAAGCTGATACAGAATCGCGGAAATTTCCACCTGTGTGAATGGTGATGGTTCAGATTCATCCTCAATGAGCTTTATATAATAAGTGTGGATTTTTTCGGTAACCAGGTCAGTGTCAATGGAGATATTTGTGTCCAATTGACCAAGACCCTTGGGAGATGCCAATTTTATGAGAATCTCTAAAGTACTGAGCCAAGTTTCATTAATTACAGGGTTGGTTAAAGCAGCTAAAATAGCCAATGGAACATGAATTATTTTCATATCTTCTTCATTAAAGTCGAAGTAGGTTAATAGGAAGTGGAGTTGTTCAAGGTCACTGGAATTTGAAGTATTAGTGGTTAAAGTGTTTCTTTTTAAAGCATTTGCACTTAAAGCGTCAGTAATACTCTTCCATATATATGATGCCTCTACTCCATTGAAAAATGCTTGAGCTGACAATAAAAGGTCATTGAACTTCTCATCTTTGGCCTTATACCTTTCGAATGTCGTTTTTAGTACCGGCGGTAAAATCCTGGAAATAAGAAAGTGACTGATTTCCCATTTGTCGATAATAAGGGAAAGGGATATTTTAAACACATTTATTTGGACATTAATATCTTCATCTTCTATCAATCTCAACAAAACATCACATAAAGTATCCAATCCATAGTCTTCAAAGTACTTTGACCGAATATGGGTATTGTCAGCATTTGACAGTTCAGAATCTGGTCCAAGTAACCAATTCCATAATCTTCTATTAAGACTCATATCTTTTTTGAGAGTAAGTTTAATACACGATTCAATTAAAAGCTCTTTGTCCTTTGGTGATTGTTTGAAAACTTCACTATTCAAAGGTAAATGGCCGGTTAATAAATCAAAAAAGCCTCTAATGATAATAATATCACTGGCCGCATTGAATACGGTCTCTGTATTTATAGCAGCGGAAAAAGCTCTTATTAAAAGACCAGGACTTGGTGTCAAACAAGCCTTGGCTTCATCAGAATACAGCTGTTCTCCAGATTCATTTTTAATAGTTACAAATGCCGGTAATCTTTTATTACACCAACACAAAGCTCCCAAACGTCTTTCAGGGTTAGAAATTATGGCCAAAAACATACAACTCCAAAAATGTTTATCATCTCCAAGCTTCAACTTTAAATTATCCATCAAGTCAAATACTTCTGGGAAACTTTCGGAGTTTTCGTCGTCCAAACCTGCAAGAAGACTCAAAATCACCGGTTTGGTGATATGGTACAAGTTGGGCTGTTGAGTATTGGCCAAAACATGAAACTTGAAAATTCGAACAAGTTCAGCCTTGACTTGAATGGCGCCGAAGGAAAGCACTGGCAAAAGTCCCGTGATCCAAATGTTTATTTCCTCGTTAAATGTTTGTATGGTTAATGCGGTAAGTATGGAATCATAAAGACTCAATGCTTTTTGGTGGACTCCACTTGGAAGTTTTGAAGAAAGACACAACGACAACTTATTGGCTATTTGGTCAGATTGAGGAATCCATTTGACGGAATGGGCGAATTTGGAATCGTCACTTAGCAGTAAAGCTTTTTGGAGTCTTGATAGAAATGCAATATAATCTGCCCATTCTTCCAACGAATCAAAAGTTAACAACGCCTTTTCCACTTGCTGATAATATCGCTTGTCCTTGGAAGATAATTGAGAGGAATCGGACTTTTTTGACCCAAATGAAGGAATTACTTTGAGAATTCCGTTCTTCTTCTCCATGGTGGTTTTACGTGTCAAGTCGCGATTGAGATTTGGTGATGAAGATGAAAGATTGCAATGGGTTTTTTGTGGGTGAAAGAATATAAGAAGGTTTTTGTAAAAGAAAGATTACAAAGAGAGACATAAAAACAACGAATACAACTCAAAATCAAGGGCTCTATATTTTTTCAATCAAGAATTTGCTTTAAAAACTGTGCTACATCTGCCAATTCCTCTTCATTGGCACTATGAGCTACTCCTTCATAACTCTTGAACGTTAAGTTCTTAAATCCTAACGATTGGTACAACTCGCTAGTCAATTGTCCGTATTTATGGTTTATAACAGGATCAGCAGTTCCATGGCCTTGAAACATTGGGGTTTCAAAATTAGGACTCTGTTTGTTGATCAATTCACCTATCTGGTTTTGAATAGGACAGAAACCCGACAAGGCAATAACTCCTCCAAATTTGTGGTTCAACATGGCTCCAACAGCTAAGGCCAAGGAAGCACCTTGAGAAAATCCTCCAATGATGATTTTATCTTCTGGAATATTATAAGTTTCACGTTGCTCTTTGATCAATTCCTTAATCACATCACATGACTTCAAGAACCCTTCAAGGTCAGATTTAGCGTTTGGGTTGTCTAGTTCGTAAATATCGTACCATCCTGGCATTCTGTAACCATTGTTAACTGAAATTGGTATAGTTGGAGCGTTGGGGAACACATAGTTAATTGAGTCATGGCTGCTCACTATGTTGGTTTGTTGTAAGAATCTAGGGAACCATGACCATCCTTCACCAGAATCCCCCAAACCATGAAGGAAAATTACTGCTGCTTTGGCAGGTTTTTGGGAGTTTACCCTTATTGCTGGAATCATGGAGAGTGAAATTTCTTCGCACTGGATTTATTTCATGTATATTCGTAGAGATATTAGGTAAGGAGGTTAGCTAAGAACATGGGTAAAAACTTCAAGCTGTAACTTCATCAGGTTTACGTTTGGTGTCGTTGACAAGTTCTTCAGCTTTACGCTTGAGACTGGGAGCTTCCTTTTCACTCTTTTCTTTTTCCTTCTTTGCATCTTTTTGCAGCTTCAAAACCTCATCTTCTTGTCCTGATGCTGCCACTTTTAATATTCTTGTGTTTTGTTTTTGTCCGTCAACTCTACGGAAATATGGTTGACATCTCCAATATGGAACATCTCTGTATTGTCCACCCCAACTTTCTATTTTTCCAGTGGTAATAACGTCCAACTCCTTTATATCTGGTTTTTCATATATTTCACCAACCAATTTTTCCACCGTTTCTACAATTTGCTCCCACTGTGAAAAGTCACTATGTACACTTGTTTTCCCAATCACAGGACGTAATTCTTTATGAGTGTTTAAAAATTCATGAAGCATTTTGAAGAAATGGGCTTTCATGGCGTGTCTAGAAGCTTCACCTCCACAAGTTTTTACAATCTCAAAATATTCTCTTAAAATCTTGTCTACTCTTGGGAACTGTTTTTCGACGTCATTATCTTTGGTCCAAAACACACCAGGATTATACAAATTTCCTTCAGCTGACATGATGGCATCACAATTGATATGTTTCATACCTCGTTCCAAATCATCAGGGTAAATTATATTTCCGTTAGCAAAAAAAACTTGATCTTCAGGTAAATTCTCTTTCAAATATTTTAAAATGTCCCAATTAGCTAAACCCGTTAATTGACCTTTCATGTCTCTGGTTCTTCCATGAATGGTAATAAACTGCGCCCCGGCATCTAACACCATTTTGGCGTAATCCAAACTTTTTTCCCAGTCATCATAAACTCTTATTTTAGCTGTCACTGGTATCTTTAAATTATCATGAAGATTGCGAATCAATTTATGAACCAAGGGCCAGTCGTCCATTAAAAATGCCCCGTAGTTTCCCTTTCTGGCTATTCCTTGAGGACATCCTAAATTCAAATCCACGGCATCACACTTATCTTCAACATATTTGGCAGCTTGAAGTAAATACTCTGGATCATTAGCACAAAATTGAACGATTAAAGGTCTGTCTAACTGGCTATCACCGTCCATTTCGGACCACATTTTTTTTCTATAGTTTTCATCGGTGGCAAATAACCTGGAATGAAACATGGGAGTGTAACATAAATCAGCTCCATATCTTCTAGACAAAATTCTCCATGCTAATTCAGATTGATCCACCATTGGAGCTACTATGGTTTTGGGAGACCCTATAGCTTGATATAACTCACGACCAGCTAATTTGTCCACTGTCATGGTTCCAACTCTACTGTATACCTTAATACTAGACAATATACCACTGGTAAACGTCGATAGTTTAAATCCCAACACTTTGAAGATGAGATGAGATAAGAAAATTGAGCGAAAAATTATGAGCATGATAAGAAAATGAGAACCCCAAGAATAAAGGGAATTGAAAAATGAACTAAAAGAATACAGTAGGAACAAAAGAATAAAATACATTAAAATACACAGCTCTGTTGAGACTTTTTAATTCATCAAGATTTCAAGTATTCAAATCTTTGATATATAATTAGCCCTGTTCTTAAGGGCTTCAGCAAACCCCATAGCTAAGGGCCATATTGGAGCATCTGCCAATATTCTAACTCCTAAAAACAAACATTTATTGGATAATTTTATTAATTTTAAAGAATTCACAATCAACTTGGAATTGGAATTGGTTTCAATTAATTTTCTGATACTTTCATAATTCTCGTAGTCTTCGTTAATTATTAAATTTTGGGAATAATTTAAGGATAAGATCTTTTCACAATTTTTTAAAGTCTTTTCACATTTTAACCATAACACTTTTTCAGTGATTCCCAATTGAATATTATGGTCTTTATCGTTAATCTGTTCAATATAGTACAAAAACTGGCTCATTAGTAAAACTGATACAAATACACACGTTACAAAAAACACCGGTGTTCTAAGACTATGCTCTTTTGAATCGTTTACCACTGATATATTTTGATTCCAAAGGTTCATAATGTCAATGGAATATTCTATGGATTCTTTTAACCCTTCAAAGTCTAGATGTAAATTGTTCAAGTAGTGGTTCATATTGTCCCAATCTTTATAGACAATTCTTTCTATCACCGGGGTTAAATTCACGGCTAGTTTAATTTTGGCAAAATGATACAAGGGTAATATAAGTTTCAATTCGTTGTGAACGTTAAGAAGATAACTGTTAGATTCGGTAATTAAGATTCTCCCATCATTGTTAAGAAAATTGGTTTCCCAGTTCAAAAGCATATTTCTAAGGTACTGGTTATTCAATCTCCAGTTTAAATGATCAAAGCCGTAGAAGTTGGTTTTAATTCCAGGACCAACCGCTGGAGGCATGGTATTATTTGCCGAGTTTTTCAGTTTCAAATTGACATATTCTTCTTGGATGTTTTCATGGATGAACATTAAAAAGAACAACAAGTTATTAAAACTAAGTTTCATGTTTTTTCCACTGTTCAATGCTTGAATGTTTTTATTCATATTACCATTATTACTCAATTCAATAATAGAAAAGTCGGGTGGGAGTTGGTAGTATATTTCATGAGTACTGCTTTCCATTTTATATGTTTCTCTCAATTCATTTAACCAAGTTTGAGAATTCTCTGCTCTCCATAAGTTTTCATCCAAGCAGAAATTCCCACAATTGATATTAGAAGCATTGATTAAAATCGACAAATCAAGTAATGTGGATGTTCTGAATTGTTGTAACATGTAAAACACATAGATGGTTCTGATTCTTGATTGGGCCATAATAAAATAATCAAAATTGTTTTGTACCAAAGCATGGTCTAACGGATCATTTAAACTAGTTAAAGAATTGGGGGGAATTAAAAATTGTTCCAACGGTTTATGGAAATTGGTGGATTTGATCAACCCCACCATGGATTTCATCTGTCTGGAAGTTATATCAATCATATTGGGTTCGTTTAAAAACATAGATATAAAAATATGAAGCACTAAACATTGATGGGCCATAAGTGGTACTTTTTTGAATTGTAAATTATCCAAAGTGACTTCTTTTTCAAAGAAGTTTTGAATATGGAACTTGGAAAGATTAAACAACAATAAAGTATCCGCATCATGATACGAATATAGAGCTCCAATTGAAGCCATTGAAAGCAACAAGGGAATATTCTCAAAATTATCCACCATGGGATTTCTTAAGGAAGGTAAATGAATAAAAGGGAAATACTTGTTAAACTCCTTTTCATAAAGTCTGATGTAACTACTCAAATCCTCCAAAGATGGAAATTGTACATCGGCCAAGTTACTGATGATGATTATTCTGTGTCTCAATTCTTCCGTAAAAAGGGAATCAATACCTGTTGATACCCCATGGGGACTGTTGACACCTTCGTTGAATAAATGCATACCAAACTCAGCGTTATCAAGATCTCTATCTCTTTCCACCGATTGTTTCACCTTTTCTGAAGGTAAGGGAAGTGGTGGCAATGAATTGGCTGACTCCAAGTCTGTCTGTAAACTTTTACTCAAATCAATTTGTCTTGATTTAAACAAATTGGTGATTTCATCAAACTGTTTAGGTGATTGTTCGGCCTCGTTGATCATTTGATTAAATTGAGGTTCATAAGGCGTGTTGATGATTTCTTGTAACCAATCACCGTTTTCAGAAACTGACTCTCTTTGACCTCCATTGGCCCCCGCAGGCATAGAATGAATACTTGAATGGTTACTCAAATTGTGTCCGTGGTTTACAAAACCGGGACTATGAGAGAAACTGGGTTGTTTCGAATGGCCTGCCAGTACTGATGGATGTCTGGGAAGGGAATGACTGAAGGAAGGGTTGTGGTTTAAGGAAGGATTGTGCGATGAAGGATTATGACTTGAAGAAGGATTATGGCTCACCGACGGATTCTGACTCAAAGAACTTTGGTGTGATTGAACACTGAAGCTATGCGATCCCTGACCCTGCGACAGATGGCTTAAACGATGCGGTTGGACGTCATCATGTTGAGGTAATGGTTGTGATTGGGGCTTATGTGCTTGTTGGTGATTATACTGATGATCTTCAGGAATAGCACTGGGAGAAAGTTCTTCTAGTTTTCTTCTTTTGATGGCATTTGAATCCAATTGGAAATCTCGATCCTCTTGGGTCTCGCTGGGCGTATGGTTCTGGTTCAACATCAATTCCGCTTGTGGTAACATTCCGTACTCTATTGGGGTGGTTCCCTTTATATGGTGGGGGTGTTTGGGATCATTGAACTGTTGGTGGAAGGGAACACCCTTTGGATCAAAATAATCTTTCTTATTGGTGGTAGCCAATTGACTGTATTCAGGAAGTATACCAGTAGAAGAATTTAAATCCAAAGAATCAATGTTATTCCAATCAAAATTCAAATCACCGTGATTGTACTGGGGGGTTGCAAAATCCACGTTATTAATGTTGCTTTCCTCACTGATAGCATGGAAATTATTGGAATCTTTATAGTTCGTATACGACGTAGATGATGTAGCACTATAGGATGAGTGTCGGGGGAAAAGTTTGTTATTAATAGCAGGATGGCTATTGTCATTGGGAGAACCCATGTTGGAATCAGAACTATTGAACAAAGCAGTTCTAAACTGAGGTTTTTTCTTTGATTTATTTGTCGTACTGGTCGGATCTTTATCCGGCGATGATAATTGCGAGGGAAACTGAGTGATGGGGGAAGGAGACGGTAAGGGAGCATTGGCATTAGTGTTGTTGTGGAGAACTATTATATGTTCATTATTAACGTTCAAGCCATTTTCAAAATCCTTACTGTTTCGTCTCATTATGTTTGGTAAAGTTGTATGAAGTTTCTGTTGATGCCGTAACACTAAATCACGTCTAGCAAAACATCTACCACAGGCAGCACACTGGAACGGTTTTTCGTTAGTATGGCTTCGCTCATGACGTTTCAAATGCTCCAACCGGGCAAATGCTCTGGTGCAAATGGTACAAATATGAGGCCGTGGTTTATCTGTTTTGATTTGCTGGGATTTCTTCGGTATGGGTTGGGTAGGAGTAACCTCTGACAGATGAGACTTCATGGGGGATAAATTGGAAGATAAATTACTCATTGGCGAGTCGGTACTAATTGAATGTCTATGGTTCATCATCCCTCCTAACTACTCAATTCGAAACCTAATTCAATCAAGTTAACCTAAGCCCTAGGTGTTGTCGATTTTTTTTTTTCTATGAGGACGAATAACCCCAGAAAATTTTTCTGTCACTAAAAAGCCTGACACCGGAGAAAATCCTGTAGCAACAATGGTACGAGAAAGTTATAGCTGAAGGGTTTCAACGGTAACTTTAACTGGGCTAAGGAGGTAGTATATAAGAGGATTTACTGCTATATTGACCTGTTTTCCAGCTAATCTTATGTGTCACCCCAGTAATTGACACTCACTCAATGTTTGAACCTTTTGTACGGGGTACTTTTGGGGGAAAATGATCTACGAATTCCTATTTAAGATAACTGACACAAAACCTATTGATCAGGACTAAGGAGCCGGAAAAAGAAATTGGGCGCATAGATGTTTTGGGAACGGAAGGATTTTTTTGAAAAATTAACCGAAAAAGTCCTTTGTTTTGGGAATGTAGTTTATTGCAATGTTAACAGGTATACTTCTCAATTTCAACCGTTCCTATATACCCTTGTATTGATCAATTCGGACCTGGACTAACAACTCCGACCTACCGAGATTGGCCTGTTCCCCAGAGTGCGCAAATTTTTTTTTTTGGGTCGGCCAGCTATATGCAAGATCATGTACCTTAAAACGGAAAGTGGCCCGGCGCTTTGTATCGTACAGTTAATCCCAAAAAGAAACCCCACCTGTAGTATCTGGATGTCGCATTTTTGGAACTCAGAATTCGCTTTCCGTGCTAAGAAAGCCGCAAGTTGAATACTAAAGCTCTCAAGGCATTTTTTTGATTTCGCAAGAAGAACTAAAGATTTCGCAAGATCGTTAGAGAAATTCACTATATTAAAATTTTTTGTATAAATATTATAAAAGTTTACGCTATGTAACTATATAAATTCGAAAAATAAAGATAGAAATTCGCAAGCGTGAGCTTCAGATTTCGTCGCAGAAAAAAAATTAGTCGCATTGGAAAACAAAATCAATACGTACTACCAATAATAGAAGTCGCCGCCTATGCTAATCAAATCGCATGACGAAAGGAAAGAATTCGTACACAGAATTCGCATTTTTCGTACTTAAAGAGCTTTCTTTTTGAGGCATGTTTTAAAACATTCAACAGAGTGTTGGATTGAATTTTGTATATATTCAATTGGTACAGAATTTGCAGCCTCCGTAATCCGTTCAGTAAGAGTTTCTTTAC